>CM035423.1:4218391-4258391 GCA_020310875.1 Ceratopteris richardii | reverse complement strand
TAGCTCTCACACACTCACTGAATTGCTTGGATTAGCCTCGGGAAGAGTGTCATTAACCCCGCGACTTTTACATTGGTTTTTATAGAAGTTTTTGAGTGAATTTGAATTTGAATTCAAATTAAAGCTCCCTTGATTCTCTCCACTAGACTTAGGGAGATATTCCCTCAACTAAAATCATCTAACTTTTCCACGACTCTAGTCTAGTAGGTATGATTACAATGTTTGATAAAGTCACATGGACTTTTACATGAGATAAAAGTAAGAATCAATAAGACTAGGTTCATATGATTATTGATTCTTGTGAATGTATCATCCAAGGGTTCAATCTTTTATGCTTTCCAAGGGTTCAATAGTCCAAGCTTTAAGTTGGGTCTTCAAAGGCACACAACAAAGCCAAGTGTTAAGGCTTGCTTGCACCAACAGCTCCCCCTCAAGCCAAACACTTGCTTGAGTCTTCATCTTTAGTCTTCAATGATATCCTGTAATCCAATCATGGATTTAAACCTGCATAGCTTGCTCCCATCCAAAGCTTTTGTAAGCAAATCTGCACATTGAATATTAGTGGACACATATGATAATTGGATTTCTTTGCTAAGTAGTTTCTCCCTCACATAGTGGTAATGAACCTCTATGTGTTTTGTCCTAGCATGATACACAGGATTAGCAGCTAAATGAAGTGAACTTGTGTTATCACCAAATATGATAGGTGGCCTTGTATATAGGCCCAATTCTGAATAGAGTAACTTCAACCATATTGATTCTTGAGTGGCATTAGCTAGCCCTCTGTATTCTGCCTCAGTAGATGATAGAGCCACTGTGGGTTGTTTCTTGGATGACCAAGAAATTGGTTTATCACCTGCAAAGCATATGTAACCAGATGTACTCCTCCTGTCATCCTTGCAACCTGCCCAATCTGCATCTGAGTATACCTTGATATCAATGTCTGATGAATATGGATAATACAAACCATGATTTTGTGTTCCCTTTAGGTACTTTACTATCTTCTTGGCTGCCTCCAAATGTGGTACTCTTGGCTTATGCATAAATTGGCTAAGTACACTAACACCATATGAGATATCAATCCTAGTTAAGGTAGCATAATTGAGACTACCTACCAAACTTTGGTATCCTGTAATATCCTTGAGTTCTTCTCCTTCATGTGCACTGAGTTTGTGGTTGACCTCCATAGGAATGTTTGAGACTTTAGCTTCCTGCAAGTTAAACTTCTTGACCATGTCCTGAATGTACTTCTTCTGAGTAATGAATATACCTGAATTTGTGTAGACCAATTCAAGTCCTAGGAAGTACTTCAATAATCCAAGATCATTGATCTTGAATTCCTTCATCATTTGACCTTTGATATGTCTAATTCCTTGAACATCATTTCCTGTAATAATGATGTCATCAACATAGACACACAAGTATATTACCTCTGAATTGTTCTTCTTTATAAACAATGAAGTATCTGCTTTACTCATCACAAATCCTTGATCCAAGAGATAGGTTGTCAACCTATAATTCCATGCTCTAGGTGCCTGCTTCAATCCATACAGAGCTTTCTTCAATTTGCAAACATGATTTACCTTATTGGGATCCTCATAGCCAGGTGGTTGTGACATGTAGACCTCTTCAGATATCCATCCATTCAAGAATGCATTCTTCACATCCAATTGGTACATGTTCCAATTCTTGGATGCAGCTACACTCACCATAATTCTGATAGTTGGCATCTTTGCCACAGGAGAAAATGTCTCCTCATAATCAATGCCTTGGGTTTGTGCAAAACCCTTGGCTACCAACCTAGCTTTGTACCTGCTTATTGTACCATCTGAGTTCCTTTTGAGTTTGTAGATCCATCTGGATCCTATGACCTTCATGGAGTCCTTCTTGGGTACCAAGTCCCAAGTATCACTCTCCTTGAGAGCCTCCATTTCTTCATCCATTGCTTCCTTCCATTCTGGTTTAGTAATGGCTTCCTCAAATGTACCTGGTTCTTCACTTAAGATGTCCTTTGCAAGATATACAGAGTGCTTGGTCACAAGTGAAGTATCATAACCATACCTAATAGGTTTCTTCTTTTCCCTTGAAGATCTCCTCATAGCTTGAGTTGAGGATTCTGGATTGTCTTCAAGTTGCTTCATCTTCATCTTCCCTTTTGATTTCCAAGCTTTGAATTCTTCAATGTTGATGGTGTCTTCATCATCTGAACTTGTATCCTCATTCTGAGTTGGTTCTTGCCTGACAAGCTTTGGAAAGTCTTCTTCCATATCATAAGGTAGGCTCACTTTCCTGCACTCATTATCATACCATGAATCATTTTCATCAAAGATGACATCTCTGCTTACCTTGAAGCCTTTGTTTGAGGGATTATAGAACCTGTATCCTTTCTGATTCAAATCATAACCAATAAAGATACACTTTTCAGCCTTAGGGTCTAGCTTTCCCCTTACCTGTGAGGGAATATGCACATATGCAACACACCCAAAGATCTTGCAATGATCCAGAGATGGTCTCTTACCATGCCAAGCCTCATAGGGTGTCATTCCATCAAGTGTCTTTGATGGCAACCTGTTGATCAAGTATGTGGCAGTAGATACACTCTCTGCCCAAAGATAATTTGGTAATTTCTTTTCATTAAGCATAGACCTAGCTGTCTCCACAATGAGTCTATTTCTTCTTTCAGCTACCCCATTTTGTTCTGGTGAGTACCTTGTGGTAATCTCCCTCTTGATGCCTCTTTCCTGCAAGAACTCTTCAAAATCATTGGAGAAGTATTCTCCACCACCATCAGACCTTAACCTCTTCAAATGTCTACCTGTTTGATTCTCTACTAATGCAAGATACCTTTTGAAGCAATTAAATACTTCATCTTTATGTTTCATGAAGTACAAGACAGTCCATCTGCTATAATCATCTATAAAAGATACATAGTACCTTGATCCAGATATGGATGGCTCCTTGCTTGGTCCCCAAACATCTGTATGCACCAATTCCAAGTAGTCTTCATGCATAAATCCTTTCTTGGTATATGGTAACCTGTGTGACTTACCAAATTGACAAGCCCCACACTTGTATATCATGTGTTGCTTGGATACATTAGGTATCCCAAGCACACATTGATCTCTGCTCATCTGCTTTATGGTTCTCTCTCCAATGTGACCCAATCTCTTGTGCCACATCTCCAATTCTGATAGGGTTTGGTCCCTATAGTTGTACAAGGCAATACTTTTAGTATCCTCAAGTTCAAAGGTGAATAATCTACCTGACTTCTCTCCCTTGGCTATCCTTCTGAATCCATGTCTTGGATCCTCCACATATGCACCATGTTGAGTGAACCTGACCTGTAGACCTTTTTCAACAATCTGACCTACACTCATCAGATTCTTGGTGATTGTTGGAACATACAATACTCTGCTTAGCAAATTCTGATTACCATCACTTGTTTTGACATTACCTACTTTAACCACTGAGTGTTTAGTGTCATCACCTGTTTGTACTTGGTGCTTTCCTTTAGGTTCTTCCAAATCAGAGAGTAGGGCAACATTCCCAGCTACATGGTTAGAGCAACCTGAGTCAATATAGAACAAATGATCATCATTGATACCTGATTTAGATGTCATGTTCATAATCAACAAGGAATCATCTTGATCCTCTGCATAATTGTTGTAATCCTTTCTGTTCCTGTATCCTCCTTGATAATTTCCATTGTGATTGTAGCTATTGTTGTAGTTGTTGTTGTAATTATTGTTGTAGCCATGGTAGCCTTGAGATTGATTGAACCTGCCTCTGCCTTGGGAGTATCCTCCTCTTTGGTGACCTCTTCCTCTTTGATTCTTGTAGTTTTTGTAGCATTCATCTGTAGTATGATTAGATAAACCACAAATATTGCATGGAGATTGATTATAGGGTCTCCCCCTACCTGATTTACCTCCTCTGCCCCTACCTCTAGATGATCTACCTCTCCCTGCATAGTTTGCTTGGGAGGTGGATCCTTCATCATCAACCTTCTTGCTTTTACCTTTATCTTTAGACTTCTTATCTGTATATAGGGCAGAGGGATTGTTACCTTTTGATTGCTCTCCATTCTTTGTGATCTTGGCTTCATGTGTAAAGAGTTGTCCAATCAGAGTTGTTAGATCAGGTGCTTGGATGTCCATGTACAAGTCCATTGCAGTGGTAAAGCTCTCCCACTTGTCATCTGCTTTGAGTCCATTGATCACTTGTCTAACAATTTGCTCTTCTTCAATCTCTTCTCCAACACTTGCAAGTTGATCTGCTATATCTTTGACTTTGGTGACAAAATCTGAAACACATTGTTTTGATTGCTTCCTAAGAGTTGTAAACTCAATCCATAGCTGATTCTTTCTGGCCCTTGTGCTTGATGAGAAGTATGTTGACAAGGTCTCCCAAGTCTCTTGGGAAGTCTTACAGTTCCTAACATGAGGTAGAAGAAAATCAGAGATAGAGTTTAGAAGATATGACCTTGCCAAAGCATCTTTAGCACACCATTGATTAAGTCTCTCATGCTCATCCTTTGTAGGTAGGCCTCTGGTTTTGAATGAGGGCAACTCCTCATCTCCTGATATGTATCCATACAAGCTTCTCCCTTGTAGATAAGTCTTCATTCTTAATGACCATGCCTGGTAGTTATTCCTATCCAATTTGTCAATAAAGGAAGGGAAACCATCACCCATGATTACCTTGTTTGCTCTGATACCACTGTTGGATGTGATGGCTGGGTACAATCAGAAGATCAAGATGGTGCTGCTAGACCTGCTTCACACCTGCCCTTTCTTTTCTTCAGATATGGTTAGGAGACTCCTTGAGCTTCCAAATGACACCAAGAAACTATATATGTGCTTTACAAAATGATTGGATAATGTCCAAATCAAAACAGATAAGTTTGAACCTTCATTAGTCCAAAAACTTGCTATTTCTGTAATGACACCTGCTCAGTCCTAAGCTTAGTGTGTCCAGCACACTTGCAATTGGTCTAATTCCTTCTGGGAGTATTAAATTAACTTAACAAGCTACCATTAGCAAGTTAAATCACTCCAAATGACAAACTATACACTGAGCATGATGTTTAGCAAACTCATAGACATTCCCGACTTTTTAGGAAACACACAGAAATATACCAGTGATCACTTCGACAGCGATTTCTCCCAATTGGCTGAATAGATTGACTTGAAACTTTGTAGTGTTGTAGAATGCTTTGAGCTGGTTCCAATGAGCCCTTGATTATCAAATTTGGTTCAGTAGATCTTGAGATATGCTCTGTTGAAGTTGACAGACTTGGAGGTAGTCACTCAGAGAAAACACAGAGATAATGACTATGAATATATGTATTGAATCTATCAAATATACATTCCCATTGGCAAGAGAAGTAATGCACAATGGTACTCTGAGGTGTAGGCTAATGAGTAGCTCTCACACACTCACTGAATTGCTTGGATTAGCCTCGGGAAGAGTGTCATTAACCCCGCGACTTTTACATTGGTTTTTATAGAAGTTTTTGAGTGAATTTGAATTTGAATTCAAATTAAAGCTCCCTTGATTCTCTCCACTAGACTTAGGGAGATATTCCCTCAACTAAAATCATCTAACTTTTCCACGACTCTAGTCTAGTAGGTATGATTACAATGTTTGATAAAGTCACATGGACTTTTACATGAGATAAAAGTAAGAATCAATAAGACTAGGTTCATATGATTATTGATTCTTGTGAATGTATCATCCAAGGGTTCAATCTTTTATGCTTTCCAAGGGTTCAATAGTCCAAGCTTTAAGTTGGGTCTTCAAAGGCACACAACAAAGCCAAGTGTTAAGGCTTGCTTGCACCAACAACACACACACTCCCGCACATGCATACATCCCCACTCACATACACTCACCCACACCCACATATACACACGTACACCCACACATATGCACACACACTCACACACCTATACACACTCACACACATGCACATATGCGCTCACCCGCACGCACATACTCCCTCAGACATACTCATGACCCCACCCCCACACACACACGCACTCACACACTCACCCACACATAAGCATACATGCATGCGACACACACAAGCACCCACACATGCTTGCACACATGCACACCCACACACACGCATACGTGCAACACAAATGCCTTTGGAGGATGGGGTATTAATGGTACGAATCTGGCAGACGCCATGTCACGGGCAAAGGTTTTGGACATCGACCTGCAGAACCAGCTTCGACCCTCTATGGAACAGATGTTTCCTTTCCCTGGAATTTGGGACCTTGATTTTATTGCTGCTAATCAAGGAGAGCGTGCTAATAACCTTGCGAAGGAAACCAAGAAAGAGCACATGGCCAAGATTATTGCTGACACCAGGGAATTCAAGAGCAAGAACAAGGTAGATTGGGCAATGGTGAGTGTTACAGTGATATAATTACTAGGCCGAATGATACTAAAGAGAACTTGTTCAAGTCTATGGAGAAGGGAGAGTCGGAGATTTCTCCATCCACAATCTATGCTTTAGCATGTATTCATGAGAAGGTTTCATTCATAAATGGTAGCCCTCAGAATACCTTTATTCCAGGAGTTATTGATTACGCAATTTCCCAAAACTCATTGATCGGTGGAGGAAGGACTCAGATTAGTCAAGGAGAGGTCCGGAAGAGGTGAATTTTTGCAGATGAAAAGGTAAAAGTGTATTGTCAAGAGTAAAAGTGGATAAACAAATGTGGCCGCGAACCATTCACGGCGACTACCTATTTTTGTGGCCCCAATTCAAATCAAGAGGAATAACTGACCTACTCCCCAATTTTTGGTGATTATTCGGCGTGTGATCAATGGACGTGAAGATTCGGCAAGGCTCTTGGCCTATTGAAGCCTATAAAAACAATGGATTTGTGCTCATTGGGGGTACATTTTTTTGGAGTTACTTTGACGCATGTATACGTGCAGAAGTTCTCTCTTGCACTTGGTGGTTTCAAGCCTATTGTAGGAGCTACTCTGTAGTGTGGATACAGAGGTCAGGCTTCTTAGTGGAGGCCTATGAGCACTATAGTTTAAGAGAGTGTCTTGGATTTTCTTTCTTTTCTGTGAGACACTATTGGTGTTAAGCTCTATTCTCTTGAGCAATTCCTTCATCATTTGTATTGATCTGTATTTATCTGCATAGAGTACCACGAAGCTCTGAGCATTAGTTTTTGAGCATTTCCTTGACAAATCTTGTAATCATCTGAATCGAATCAAAGAAGTGTATGGTCTTATTTGGTCAATTGTTGTCCATATTTTCTGAAGTATCTCCTTGTTATCTACCTGATCACAGAAATGTTAAAGGGTATACTTCCCTAAAGAGAACCCCCCTTGAGTAGGCGACGTACTGGATGTGTTAATCTTTAATCTCTACTTTTGTTAAAAGCGGATACCCCAGTACCTCCTCTACACTTTGGCACGCCTGGTGGGACCTTTGCATTTTTGTGAGAGGTATTTTTGTCCTATTACATTTGCAAGTAGGTACAGGACCCATACACGGGCAGATAAGGAGTCTCTTCGTGGTCGGAGGAGCCTTAACAAGTTAGCCATAACCATGACTAGTGAGTCTACCTCCCCTCTACCCTCCCTAAATTTATCAATTGATTTGGGTGCGACACCATTATCAAAAGAGAGGTATAGGAGAACTCTAGACTTCTCCTCAAATACGTCCGAAGAAACGCCAGTACAAATGGAGGACCTCTCTCATTTGCTCTCCAGATTAAACATCAAATTCCCTACCTTCAAGGGACAAGCTTATGAGGATGCTGATGATCATGTGAGGAGATTCATCTCTTTATGTCGTGGACGAGGTCTACAGAATAGAGAGGACGCAATGTTGGCGCTCTTTCCATCCACATTGGAGGGTCTTGCAGATAAATGGTATAGTCAATATGCAGATGGCCATTTCACTACATGGGAGGCTCTGAAGGCGGCATTCTCACAGACATTCCGACCAAGTGATTCCTCAGAAAGAGCTCTAGATCAGCTAGAGAATTTGAAGCTAAGATCAGGTGAATCTTTTCATGAACTTCACACTAGAACAAAAGCACTTGTTGCACGTCTGCCACATGCTCCAGGTGACTTTTTGGTTAAAAAGTGGATAGAGAAGGCTCTGCCCAGGTCATCTCAGCAGAAGTTTCGTGAGTCTCTTAGATTGGATGCCACCCTCAATGATTTTGTTGCAGCGGCATCACGCATAGAAGAAGCAAGGCAACATTTTGAAGAGGACACACAAAGAAATTATGCTGCAGACCTGGATCCTATTGGGCAACTGAGGAAAGAACTAGAGGCATTGAAAATGCAACAAAATCAACAAGAAGAGAAGGTCTTGTGGCCACTGCGTCGCACTGATGATGAAGTAGCCCAACTTCGCCGTGAGTTAGAAGATTCGAAGACCACACAAGATATAAGGAGACAAATTTGGTGTACAATGTGTAATAACAATGGACATTCCAATGCTAATTGCCCTATTAAGGTAAGCTGTCAATTTTGTGGAAAGGATGGTCATGAAGCTAGAGATTGCTACTACCTCAAGGGTACACAGCAAAGAAGTAACCCTCAAACTTTGGATTCATACTATGCTAGTACTTCAAATACACCAAATAGAGAGGAGAATCGGCCTACAAAGCCTAGATATAATACACCTTTGATGTGCTATCGTTGTGGTGAGTACGGCCACATGCAAAATAGGTGCTCTCTTCCAGAAGATGCACCTCCTTGTCAACATTGTCCAGAGGCCAAGGATCATTATACCAAAGATTGTCCGAGAAGTCGTCCTCCTCCAATCCACATGATTGCAGTCTCTCCACATGAAGAAGGAAAAACCACTCAGACTTATGGTGTTTCATCCTCTGCAATGCCCATGATGACTAGAGCTAGGCAAGCAGCTGCAACCCAGAGAGATGAACAACAAGGATTTCAGGATAAAGAGGAAGAAAAGGAATCTGGATGGAAGGACCAAGCACAAATTGAAGGAGCTTATAATAAGATGACTACTTCTTTAAAGGGCCAGCCAACAAGTCTGCAAGAAAACACTCAGGAGGTAAACATTGAGCAGATCTTGAAAGGTATTCATCACAAGGTTAGTCTATATGAACTTATAAGGATGGATTCAAAAATAAGAAGTGACTTACTGAAGATTATACACTCTGCTCACTTGGTCCAATCACCTAGTATAGATGGTTTCATGGTTGATTTTCCCCCTGCACCCTTAGCAGACTACCAAAGCTCAAGATTATCTGTTTGTATAAAGGATGAAGTTCTCACACGTGTGATCATAGATGGAGGCTCTGGTATCAATTTAATGCCAAATTTTACAATGAAGAAGCTGAAATTGAACCCCACCAAGTTGGCACCATTCACGGTTACATTGGCAGATCAACATCGGGTTGCGCCACTGGGCATTATTGAGAAGGTACTGATGGTAGTACAGGGCTGTCATTTTATTCTAGATTTTGTTGTTATCGCACTTCCACAGGAGACTTCTTACCCTCTACTCCTGGGGAGACCTTGGCTGAGACAAGCAAAAGCTTTGCAAGATTGGGGAAAAAATAAACTATGGATTTCAACAAATACCAATAGCCAACTGCAACTACATTTGGAAGAAGGATTCGACTCAGGAAAAACTACTGGATATACTGTGGACACTCAGGTAATGCCCTCTCTACCCCAAGAAGAGGATACATTGTCAAATTGGATGATGGGAAGTGCAGAGTGTTGCACAGTGGAGATTAATGAAATTGAGGAAGAAGTTGCAGATAAGGTAATCACAGGAAAGGGCAATGAAGACCACAAGGTGTTGGAGAATGAGCAATTGCAGGAAAGCACAAGCCTTGAGGAAGCAACCCAGATAAAAGTATCAGAGGTAGAATATTTTGAACCTGAGGGCAGAGAAGACCTTCCTTTCTCAGATATACCTCAAGGATGGATGGAAGAACATGTTGCAGAATATAAATTAAACTCCACTCCTGTATATAGTGGAGATGATTTATCAAACAAGGCCAGTTTTGAAACATTGGTTCAAGAAGTAAATTTAGGGGATGAAGAGAACCCTCAAGTAGTCCATTTGGCATCCTGGTTGTGGCATTATCCTAATTTACTACAGAAGGTAACTTCTTTGCTCTTTACTTACAAAAGTGTCTTCGCATGGTCCTACAAAGATCTAACACGAATACCAGAAGAGCTTGGATTACATCGGATACCCTTGGTTGAGGGAGCTGCGCCTGTAAGAAGTAGGCCATATCGACTCAATCCGAAGTATGCAGAGGCGGTAAAAGCAGAGATTACAAAACTAGAAGAAGCAGGTATAATTGTGCCAGTAGAACATTCCAGGTGGCTTTCTTCTATGGTTATTGTGCCGAAGAAAAATAGTGGAAAAATAAGGGTATGTGTTGATTTCCGTGCTTTGAATAAAGTGACTATTCAAGATGGATTTCCTCGGCCCTTCATAGAGCAAGTACTTGAAGAGGTAGCTGGTCACACTTTGTATAGTTTCTTGGATGGTTTTAGTGGCTACAATCAGATAGTGATCCATCCTGATGATAGGGACAAAACAGCCTTTGTCACTCCCTGGGGCATTTATGTCTATACTTGAATGGCTTTTGGTTTGAAGAATGCACCGGCTTCATTTAATAGAACGATGTATCTGATATTGGGCAAATGGTTGACAACCTTTCTACGCATTTTCATGGATGACTTTTCAGTATTTTCAGGTACAGATAGAAGGGCAGCAGTTCAAGATTTCCATGAGCATTTGGAAAATCTAAAAGAAATTTTTGAGCAATGTCTCAAAACAGGTTTGAAATTGAATCCTGATAAATGTCACTTTTTGGTCACTAAGGGCACTCTTCTTGGTCACATAGTATCTGCTGAGGGCATAACTGTTGACCCTGCAAAGGTTACAGCTATTCTTTCCATGCCAATTCCACAAAGCCCAAAGGAAGTGCAAAGTTTCTTGGGCCATGCAGGGTATCACAGAAGATTCATTAGGATGTATTCGGAAATTGCTAAGCCCTTGTCAAGGCTTACCAGTAAAAAGATCCCTTTCTCATGGAGTGTTGAAGCCGACAAAGCATTTTGTGAACTAAAGTTGAGGCTATGTACTGCTCCCCTTTTAAGTGTTCCTAATTGGTCATTGGAATTTCATGTGCATACAGATGCTAGTCTTCATGCTGTTGGTGCAGTTCTAACTCAACCATCATCTCACAAAGTGGATAGACCTATCTCTTATGCAAGCAGACTACTCAACCAAGCTGAAAGAAATTACAGTACAACGGAAAGAGAAGGTTTGGCTATCGTATTTTCCCTTCAGAAGTTCCGACATTATCTCCTTGGTGTACATTTCATTGTTATTTCTGATCATCAACCCTTGAAGTATTTGATAAACAAGCCTAGAGTAGCTGGAAGGATTTGGAGATGGTTCCTCCTATTTCAAGAATTTAATTTTGCTATTCATATTAAGCCAGGAAAAGAGCACTACATGGCAAATCAAGTGTCCAGGACGGCAATGAGCGAAAAGGCAACAGGTATTAATGATGAATTGGTGGATAGCAATCTTTTTCTAGTAGCAATCCGGACTGGTTGGTATGATGAAATTCTCCATGTTCTTACTACTGGAAAGATCCCAGAACACTTGACACCTGTAGAAAAGAGAAGATTGCTCCTGAAAACCAAAGCATATTCTCTTATAAATGGAAATTTATATAAATACTGTCAGGATGATATATTGAGAAGGTGTGTCTATCCAGAGGAGGTAAATCTTCTGCTAGAGGCTGCACACAATGAAGGACATCTAAAAGGGGAAGAATTGGCTCATAGAATCATCCACAAAGGTTTATGGTGGCCTCATATTTTCAAGGATGCAATCAAGTTTTCTAAAGAATGCCACATCTGCCAGAGGTGTGCTCCCGCGCCAACCAGATTGAATTTCCAACCATTGGTCATATCTACAGGATGGCTCCCATTTGAAGGATGGCGTCTTGATTTCATAGGACCAATTAGTCCAACTCGTCAACCTGGAGGAAAAAAGTATATTTTGATGGCCACATGCTATGCCACTAAATGGATAGAGGCTAAAGCTACTGTGGACTGCACGGCTTTAACAGTAGCTAAATTTATGTATAAACGTATTTTCTCAAGATTTGGTTGCCCACTGGAAATTACTACTGATAGGGGCACAGATTTTGTAAATCAATTGCTCCAGTTTATATTTGACAGGTACAAAATCTTCCATAAAAAATCTTGTGCCTACTACCCAAGGGCAAATGGCCAAGCAGAAAGCTCCAATAAGATTTTGATCAGACTACTTCGCAAATTATCTTTTGATCATCAAAGCTCTTGGCCACTAGCACTAATTGGTGCAATTTGGGCTTTCAGAACCACGAAGAGGGGAACCACAGGCGAGACTCCATTTCGCTTAGTTTATGGGAAAGAGGCATTGGCACCATTTGAGTTTATCATCAAAAAAGAAATAGGAATCAAAAAACAAAAAAGTGTATAAACAAAAGTGCGTTTTTTCCATCTATGTACACACCCTCATTGTGAATGAGGTCAGTACATACCAAGATTCGCTAAATGCTCAATGTGGCAGATCTAGTGCTGGTTGACTGATGAGGAGCTGGTATGCAGCAAGATTGAGTCTAGACCTTCTCCATAAGAGTCGAAACTCCAGAGCTCTACACGACAATGTTAGAGCTTAAAGCGCGACATCGATGCCCATGTTGATTATGCATAACAGAATTCATGAAGCACATACTCAGAACACATATTAAAATACACACAAACATATCTAGAGAGCACACACTGATATTTACAAATATTCACACAGGCATAGCTATGTGCAAACATAGCCCACATTGCTAATGTATCTTGTATTTGTAAGAAACTTCTAAAACTTGTACATTTGTGTTCTCCGCTCTTCTATTACATTGATTTCTTTTGCATAATTGCATTCGTACATTTAGTTCAGCAGTTTTTTTTGTGCAAAACCAATACAAGAAAAGTAGGCACTCATATGGATCACGTTTTATAGAGTATCAGCTATCTGCATAATTTTTAAACTTTCTTGGTATCCATGTACCTCATGGTAAAACGGAAGCCGATATGAATTAGAAATAATCTGAAGAGTATACCACATTCAATGAAAGGATACCATTATTCTCTATCACGATCAGGAAGAATCACAGTGCAAATTGGAGGTTCCCTTTTTAGTCCCTCCACCTATGATCGCTAGAAGATAAATAAAAAGAAACGAAGAATTCCCAAAAAGCATCCACTAGAGTCATTCGTCAAAGGCATTAGTCCGCATGAACACATCTATAAGAAAAAGCTAGATACGGAAGCGTTTACGTTAGCACTTTTTAGAGCAGATTTGCGATATCATCATTTAAGCACGCCACTCAAGAGCGTCACTAATAATAAGAGCATGAAAATGCCAAAGAGAACATTCCTATATGTTATTTCTTTTGTATTTGAAATTGTTAATGAATCACCCTTTGAAAAAAAAGGCTAACACAAGAAATACAAAAAAACACTAACACAAGGAATACAAAAAAAGAGTTCATCCACTCTAAAAAAAGATAAGCATGAGCTCGTTTCTCTTTCGTGATGCGTGGGTTTTCAAAAAGCATTTATAGCTTGAAGAATATGCGGACAATATTTCAGCATATAAGCGGACATAAAAGACCTAAATTCTCGGGGTGCTTTCCAATCTTCAAGCTGTCAACAATATACTTCAGATAACCAACAAAGAGAGGCAAGTTTTACTCGAACTCAAACATAAACTTGTTATGTTCTATCAGCTTGTCTAACTTGTAGGTATGGGTTCTTCTTCTTAAAGTCTTTCTTTTAACGAGGGGGATTCTAAATGCTAACTTAGTTTCAAAATATTGAATAGCAAATGGGGTCATGCAATCTTTCAATTAGACATTCATTAAAGAAAAGGATTTAGATTTAATCTACCATTAAGATGAAGCAATCCGTACTTACATCTACTTTCAAGTGCTTTTGCAAAGTATTAATATACATGTACAGCCTACCCAATCCTATACGACTGTGATTCCCATAATTAAGCTTTTAACTCTAAGTGTTCCCAATGTTTTTACGTACGTTCTATAAAACTAATTTATTTACTAAATGGAACCATTCATTTCTTTTGATTCCATAGATCGCAAATAGCAAGTTAGGGGCATAGTACCTGTGCATGGGACCCTTATCACATAAAGAAGTGGTCATTTCTTTTGATTCCATAGATCGCAAAGAGCAAGTTAGGGGCATAGTACCTGTGCATGGGACCCTTATCACATAAAGAAGTGGTTAGATTGCCGGAGAGAAATATTTAAAGAGGACTGCTCAAAAGCAACTAGTTTTTGAATCAGCGAGGAGTCAATACATTGCCCACCACTTTCCTATCGTTGAGTCCTCATCCCCCCTTAAGCGAGGAGTCAATACATTGGCTTAGGACCCAGCTAGAGAGCCTGACGTACATACATGTCATCCCGCTTTGAAAACGTCTAAAAACATTCCTTCTCATCACCACATCAGTAGTTAAAAGAGAAAAAGAAAAGAAATTCTTACAAGAATTAGTTCTCCGTACCATGAAATTTCAGGCATAGAACTTAATAAAAGCGTGAGTTCAGTGATTATCTGGGTGATCAGATTTAACGCTTGGAAGTTCTTGCGTGTTAAAGTAGTCATAATCTGTTTCGGATCTTTTGACGAAGACAAGTATTGAGTTTGGGTCAATCTTTTGCAATTTAAGCTGGAGTGCAGCTCAGAATCCCAATCTGTTAGAAGCACGGGAGACAGCTATATTCTGATAATGAGCAAGCTGAAAACATGCGGTGCTTCCAAAGGCGACGAAATTTCTGGATTTAATATCCACAGCATATGTCGTGGCGGATTCATCTTTATAGCATATGTGTAGCATGAAACTATGCGCGATCTTTGGAGTTTGTGGCGTGTTGAGCCTTGGGCCGTGCGAATCAGCGGTGTGCTTTCGCAGCTTTCTCGACCTTGCTTTTTGTGTAGTGCAGCCAACAGCTTTGTCGTTTGCGAAGGGCGAAAATATCCATCCGCGAAATATCCGCGCTGGTACATCGTCCTTCAATCAAGCCTAATCACCAAAACATGAACAACGTATACGCATTCGTACATGCATATACATAAGACTAAATTATACAAACATGTATATCCATATACACTCACCGGAAGAAGTGTGCTTAGGAGTTTAGAGCAACGTTTTGAGCATGCCTCATCCCAACCGATTTCTTTGTCACCCGGATCATCTGTACCAAGCTATTCATACTTCTCTCATTTATATCAAGTTTCGTGAGAAATAGAGTTTTTTTCCCAACGGATGCTCTTGAAATTAAAAACAAGGGGAAACTACAATATAGTTAGAGAGATTTACAAAGAAGACTTTTAGCAATCTCATCTCCTTTATGAGAGAGAGGCCCTCTTGCTTTTCAGATTCTTGTTTTCTAGAATAAATGCCTTATAGTGTCTATATGGACGGTTGTGGGGTGGGGGTGGGGGTGCGGGCTTCTTACAATCTTGAACCCTTCTATGTAGATGAGCTAAGAAGTTTTCTATTGGATACTATCTCCGACGATTTTTGAAATTAACGACACATCTTTCTTTCCAAATTACCAAGAGTGCATCACTCCTAATGGCATTTGACAAGTGGAGTTTTTTCCATGTATGTGCACAACCTCATTGTGAATGAGGATGAAACATCAACAAGGTCAGTAAATGCCACGATTGGCTAAATGCTCAATGTGGTTGATCTAGTGCTGGTTGACTGATGAGTAGCAGGTATGCAGCAATATTGAGCCTAAACCTTCTCAATAAGAGTGGAAACTCCAGAGCACTAGACGAAAATGTTAGAGCGAAACGTTCCACCACGTGACCATGTTGATTATGCATAACAGTATTCATGAAGCACATACGCAGAACACATATTAAAATACACACAAACATATCCACAGAGCACACACTCATATTTACATATATTCACCCATGCATAGCTATGTGCATACATATACAGAAACAAATTTATACACGCCCACAGTCTATGGTAACACTCATTTCATACACTCAAATAGGAATAAACGCATACAAACAAATTTATTCAATACAAGAGAATGCAGGCTTACACAAATGCACACAAAGGTGGAGGGGGAAAAAGGTGGTGCAGGAGAGTGATGCCTACATTGGGTATTTATTGTCAAAGAAGTACAAAGTACACTCTTCTTGATGTTCTTAGACCTTTTTTAAGAGAAGTATGTGCGAAACTACTCCAAAATGGCTCCAAAAGAAACCTTGAAAATGCTTCAAAACCAAGCTTTGAAAGCAAAGAATGAAGCTTTGAGGGTCCAGTTCAAGGTAATGTTATCCTTAGTCTTTCCACTTCTTAAGACACCACAAGAGTGTATCTTAGTGGCAAGAGATTGCCACGGTTAAGCGAGTTTGAGGGGAACAGTACTAGGATGGTTGACCTCTCGGGAAGTACCAGGAAGCTCTATCTTCTTTGATCATTGAGGTCCTCCCTCATGCACAGCCAACTACGCCCATGGTAACCTTGGTGAGTGGGCAAGTGCTCGCTTTGCTCGCACAAAAGGAACAAATCTTTTGCATCAAGATGCTCTGATACCAATGAAGTATTTCAATGGCGATGCACCATAGTGCACTCTCCTTCTCAAGATCTCGACGATGATATCCTCAAAATAGAAATCCGAGCTCCTAGGGCCCCACACAATACTCCGCACACAAGCTAAAAACTATGTAGAAAAAACACAATACATAGGAAGCATGAGCACACACTTCCTACATGTTACAAATGCGGTGAAACTTAGAGTCTCTAACTGACCAGCTCACTATATATTTTATTAAAAGACATATACAAAAAAGTGTCCGATGGCCATTTGGCCTTTCACATGGATACTAACAGCAACAAGTGGGCTACCATTCTAGATATGGATCTAGTACCCTATTAGCTTGTGGCAAAATGAATGATCACAACCTATAATAATGAGGATGCTTGATGTTATAATATTATTTTCAATAATAGTAATGCCCTTTCTGTCGTTGGGATCCCAATATGAAAATGTTCTGATATTATCACTCTCTTCTTCTCTCCATTCTGATCTGTCTAGAAGAGTTTAGATCTAGTGTGTTAATTATGGAAAGGATCGAGGAAGATAAATCCCTTTTGTTCCATCGGCAAAGATGCGAAAAGGACTACTTGCATTGCACAATATGACACTATTTGGTTCCTAATATTAGGTATTATGAGAATGGACAATGATAGCCTTAAAAAGGTATTATGATGTCCTTTTGAAGGCTATCAGTGTCCATTCTCATAATACCTAATATTAGGTATTATGAGAATCGACAATGATAGCCTTCAAAAGAAAAAAAAATGACGTATGTGGAAAAGCCTATCTAATCAATGTAAATGACATTCGATTCCAATTCAAAAACATTGACCCAAATAATAGAGTTGATTTTAAATACTAGCTCCTAGTTAAGAAAAGAATTGATGTTTGGGATGATTATTAGACCCTCCTCCTTGTTGGTTAGGAAGCCGTCCACCTCAAAGTCTTGAAGTAGGAGAATGCCAACAAACAAGAGCATATAGCTAGATTTGAAGACAGAAACATCAATCTTTAAAAGAGACGTAGTGTTTGAATTCGACCTATGACATGCTCTTATTGATAAGAAGGAAGTAGTCATGTTGTAGATTCTTCATTGGGTGATATGGGCTGAGATAAAATCCAACAGAATGTATGGGGCTCTCCCATGGCGTACGTGACGTTTTAATGGAGGAGAAGACTTAGATCACCTCTACGTATCTTTTCCTAGGGGCTTGGTTACCTCAAAGAACTTCTTGTAATGGATCCTCATATAAACTCTCAAAAATCTTTGCTCAGAGAAATAATTGCGTTCTCTTCTACACTATCGAATACCATTAAGAGTGAGGCACTCTTGGTAATTTGGAAGGAAAGATGTGTCATTAATTTCAAAAATCCTCGGAGATAGTGTCCAATAGAAAACTTTTGAGCTCACCTACATACAAAGGTTCAAGATTGTAAGAAACCCGCACCCCCACCCCCAACCCTCCATATAGACACTATAAGGCATTTATTCTAGAAAACAACAAGCTGAAAAGAAAGAGGGCCTATCATAAAAGAGATGAAATGGCTAAAAGTCTTCTTTGTAAATCTCTCTAACTATATTGCAGATCTGCGTGCTCCAATCACGTTCTTAAAACCCACTGAAAGGAGGTTCCTTTCCTCAACAGTCAATTCTACATCCATCTTTGCTACCTTCTTCATAAAATCCACCATTCCATCGTATCGTTCCGCCTGCTCAGCTACCTTGGCCATGGGCTTCTCTCTCTTTATCAGTAGTCATGCTGGCAGAGGCAACGACTCGAAGGACCGAGTAGGTGGGAGGGTGAGGGGGCGGGGGTATGCGGGAGGGGGAGGGGCGGGGGATGGCGGGGGAGCGCGGGGGTGGCGGGAGGGGTCAGCCGGTGATGCGGGCTGGTCAGCGGGGGGGGGGGGGGTGGGGCGGGGGTCTGCGGGGGGTGGGGCAGGGGTGGCGGGAGGGGTCAGCGGGGGGTGCGGGCTAGTCAGCGGGGGGGTGGGGCGGGGGTCTGCGGGGGGTGGAGAGGAGGGCTACGAGGAGGGCTGCGGGGAGGGGCGGGGAGGGCTGCGGGGTGTGCGGGGAAGAGAGAGAGAGAGAGAGAGAGAGAGAGAGAGAGAGAGAGAGAGAGAGAGAGAGAGAGAGAGAGAGAGAGAGAGAGAGAGAGAGACTACACAAGTATAGCAAAAACGTAAGTGTCAACTGTACATATACCAAGTTCAAGACGAACAAGATTGATAGACCTAGGGATTTGTAATACAATAAGGAATCACGTGAGGATTGAAAAAGGAATGTGTAAGAATGCCGCAAATCGATGGAAGATGATGTAAAAGGATATTGAGCCTCGCATATGTAGCATAGATCTACTTATCAAAGATATATGATAATAACCATTGTCGATCTTATTACACGCAAATATCAACCTTGAATGTCAATGGTGCAAAACCCAAGCCAAATGGACAAAGAGTTATTTTGATCTCAACTCATACATCATATGACCATATAAAGCAAATATCGAGAGAGAGAAGGAGAGGCCGAAAGAGAGAGGGAAAGAGAGAGAGAGAGAAAGAGAGGGAGAGAAAGAGAGGCCGAGAGAGAGAGAGAAAGAGAGAGAGAGAAAGAGAGAAAGAGAGAAAGAGGGGACGGGAGAGAGAGAGAAAGAGAGACAGAGAGAAAGAGAGAGAGAGAGAGAGAGAGAGAGAGAGAGAGAGAGAAAGAAAGGGGTTTTGCAGGAAAGTGATGGACAAACGGCAAACAGGAGGATGGTCAACAATAATGTTGTCCAATCCTGGATAATGGTCAAGATGTGGCAGAACCGCTCAAGGCCCGAGATTCGAACCCGACACCTGTGGGAAGACAAGCTCCCATATTAACCGTTGTGCCATGGCCACCTGATGTTCATCAACTCATCAAGTCGGTGCTTAACGATGCTCTACTTCTTGAACCCAAATAGGGTTAGTGTGAAAAGGAAGGGGATGGTGTTGTATGTCGGCACTACAGTGGGCTTCTTCTTCTTCCTTGTGCTGTTCGCATGCTTCCGCAGACATCTATCTCCAACAATTGGTATCAGAGCAGGTCGTCGCTTCATCTAGGGCGCCGTCGACACTTCTCCGTTTGCAGTCTCAGAATTGCACGAATTTTAGTGAGCATACTCAGCGTGTCTCCGAGATCAAAACAGCTTCGCTTTGTGGTACCAAAATTGCGATCAGAGCTCGTTTCGGCCTCTAAACGCACTATCACAGTGCTTGTGCAGGCTATTTTGTCTTTTTGTGCCAAAGGTATATACCAGTTTCTATTTGCCAGTTTAAGCATCTCGGAGTCTGCTACAGGTCTAACAGAACTCGTCTGTGTAATTCTGTTCAACTTTTTGAGATACGGTCAATTTTCTGCATCAAGGTATTTTAGTCACCGGCCATGGTTGAAAGCAGTGATGTATTCCGTATGTTGGTTGTTGAGGATAAGTTGGATGGTACCAACTACCCATTATGGGCTTATATGATGCAACATGTATTGGTTGCAAAAGGACTACGGAACATTGTGCAGGGTGTTGAAAGATGTCTTGTTACACCTGCAACTACAGGTACTGCAAATACAGGTGCTGGAGCTGATGAAGATGGTATCGAAGATGATATTCCGCAGATTCCTATTCGTGCTGTTGTTTCTGTTGCACCTACTGCAGAACAAATTCGTTGGGATGGCAGAGATGCCCAGGCACATGCATTGATAGCCTTGTCTGTCAAATGTGCCATTATTCCTTATATTCACTCTTGCAGAACAGCTAGGGATGCTTGGGATACACTAACAACATTGTACCAAGCTAGGAATGAGGCTCGTGTTGCTTACCTCCGAAAACAGTTGGAGAGTGAGCACATGAATGAAGGTGATTCTATGGACAGTTTCCTAACAAAGATCAAAGATTTGAAGGAATAGTTGATTTTTGTTGATGAGGTTATACCAGATAGCTCACTTGTGTAGACCGTTCTGAATAGTCTTCCTGATTCATATCAGAGTTTTGCTTCTACTCTTCGATTGATGATGAAAGGCAATCCGAATGCCTTATCATTTGCGGAGTTAGTCTCTATTCTATTGTAGGAAGATGAGTCCAGGCAGAACAGGTCCATTATGCGTGTTGTAGATCAAGCTTTCCTGGCTAGTCAGAAGGGCAAAGGAAAATGGAGCTCTTCTACTAGTAAGCAGAAATCTACAAATGCTGCACATTCAAAGAACTAGGATAAAGATGAGAAGAAATCAGAAAAGCAGAAATTGTTTTGCAAGTACTGTAAAGGGAATGATCATATCATAAAGAACTGTCCAAAACTGGCTGCAAAAGAGGCAAAGAAGAAAGAGGCTGGAATGGTTGTTGCAGAGGCCTCTACACCAAAAACAAAGTCTGCTAATCTTGTTTAGGAAGAAGAATGGGCGTTAACTATTGTTTGCAGTTTTGACCCATCTTCTCATGAGCAGTGCATGTCTGCAGTGGACTAAGATGTTTGGTACTTTGACATTGGGGCGACCAAACATATTACCTCGTAGCGTAGTTTCTTCTCTTCACTCGAGCCTTCCCCTACAGGGAATACTGTCACATGCGCCAACAACTCCTCTTATCTTGTTATGGGAATTGGTAAGATCATTCTGACTACTGTTGATGGTAGTTATTTCACCTTATCAGATGCTTAATTTGTGCCAAGGATCAAGAAGAATCTATTATCAGTTTTTGCATTAGCCAAGATTGGCTTGGTTGTGAAATTTGTTGATGACAGATGTACATTTCATGATCTGTCAAATGGCGATGTTATTATTGCTTCTGGCATTTTACGTCGTGGGCTGTATAAGCTCATAGACTATGAAAGACGTGTGAATGATTTGGCATGTGTAGTTCATGATTCTCAGGCTATCTGACATGCAAAGCTTTGGCATGCACACTTTGGTCATCTGAATTTTGCTAGTTTGCTATGCCTGCAGAAATCTAATATGGTGTATTCTTTGCCCAAGCTTGAGGCACCTGGAAAACATGTATGTGAAGGCTGTATTTTGGGCAAAATGCAGCATTCCTCCTTTCCGAAAGATGGTTCAGTTCGGGCTATGCTGAAATTGCAGCTTGTACATAGTGATGTCTGTGGTCCTATGCAGACACCTTCTTTTGGAAACTATCTTTACTTCCTGACTTTCATTGATGATTTTTCGAGGCATGCATGGGTATATCCATTGAAGGCAAAGTCTGAAGTGTTTTTGTGCTTCAAACAGTTTTTGAATTTAGCTGAAAATCTGTCAGCATGTAAAATGGGCACCCTCCGTTCTGATCGAGGGGGGGGGGAATATATGTCTTCTGATTTTAATGCATTTCTGGTTGAATGTGGTATAAAACACCAGTGTACAGTGCCATATACACCTCAACAGAATGGAGTTGCTGAACGGAAGAACAAGTCACTCATGGAGATGGCAAGGTGTATGTCCAATCCTGGATAATGGTCAAGATGTGGCAGAACCGCTCAAGGCCCGAGATTCGAACCCGACACCTGTGGGAAGACAAGCTCCCATATTAACCGTTGTGCCATGGCCACCTGATGTTCATCAACTCATCAAGTCGGTGCTTAACGATGCTCTACTTCTTGAACCCAAATAGGGTTAGTGTGAAAAGGAAGGGGATGGTGTTGTATGTCGGCACTACAGTGGGCTACTTATCTTTGTATATTTTCTCGTAATACATTCACTATTGTGTGTTTCTGCTCCAAGCTTCTTCTTCTTCCTTGTGCTCTTCGCATGCTTCCGCAGACATCTATCTCCAACAATTGGTATTAGAGCAGGTCGTCGCTTCATCTAGGGCGCCGTCGACACTCCTCCGTTTGCAGTCTCAGAATTGCATGAATTTTAGTGAGCATACTCAGCGTGTTTCCGAGATCAAAACAGCTTCGCTTTGTGGTACCAAAATTGCGATCAGAGCTCGTTTCGGCCTCTAAACGCACTATCACAGCGCTTGTGCAGGCTATTTTGTCTTTTTGTGCCAAAGGTATATACTAGTTTCTATTTGCCAGTTTAAGCATCTCGGAGTCTGCTACAGGTCTAGCAGAACTCGTCTCTGTAGTTCTGTTCAACTTTTTGAGATACGGTCAATTTTCTGCATCAAGGTATTTTAGTCACCGGCCATGGTTGAAAGCAGTGATGTATTCTGTATGTTGGTTGTTGAGGATAAGTTGGATGGTACCAACTACCCATTATGGGCTTATATGATGCAACATGTATTGGTTGCAAAAGGACTATGGAACATTGTGCAGGGTGTTGAAAGATGTCTTATTACACCTGCAACTACAGGTACTGCAAATACAGGTGCTGGAGCTGATGAAGATGGTATCGAAGATGATATTCTGCAGATTCCTGTTCGTGCTGCTGTTTCTGTTCCACCTACTACAGAACAAATTCGTTGGGATGGCAAAGATGCCCAGGCACATGCATTGATAGTCTTGTCTGTCAAACGTGCCATTATTCCTCATATTCACTCTTGCAGAATAGCTAGGGATGCTTGGGATACACTAACAACATTGTACCAAGCTAGGAATGAGGCTCGTGTTGCTTACCTCCGAAAACAGTTGGAGAGTGAGCACATGAATGAAGGTGATTCTATGGACAGTTTCCTAACAAAGATCAAAGATTTGAAGGAATAGTTGATTTTTGTTGATGAGGTTATACCAGATAGCTCACTTGTGTAGACCGTTCTGAATAGTCTTCCTGATTCATATCAGAGTTTTGCTTCTACTCTTCGATTGATGATGAAAGGCAATCCGAATGCCTTATGATTTGAGGAGTTAGTCTCTATTCTATTGTAGGAAGATGAGTCCAGGCAGAACAGGTCCATTATGCGTGTTGTAGATCAAGCTTTCCTGGCTAGTCAGAAGGGCAAAGGAAAATGGAGCTCTTCTACTAGTAAGCAGAAATCTGCAAATGCTGCACATTCAAAGAACTAGGATAAAGATGAGAAGAAATCAGAAAAGCAGAAATTGTTTTGCAAGTACTGTAAAGGGAATGATCATATCATAAAGAACTGTCCAAAACTGGCTGCAAAAGAGGCAAAGAAGAAAGAGGCTGGAATGGTTGTTGCAGAGGCCTCTACACCAAAAACAGAGTCTGCTAATCTTGTTTAGGAAGAAGAATGGGCGTTAACTATTGTTTGCAGTTTTGACCCATCTTCTCATGAGCAGTGCATGTCTGCAGTGGACTAAGATGTTTGGTACTTTGACATTGGGGCGACCAAACATATTACCTCGCAGCGCAATTTCTTCTCTTCACTCGAGCCTGCCCCTACAGGGAATACTGTCACATGCGCCAACAACTCCTCTTATCTTGTTATGGGAATTGGTAAGATCATTCTGACTACTGTTGATGGTAGTTATTTCACCTTATCAGATGCTTAATTTGAGCCAAGGATGAAGAAGAATCTATTATCAGTTTAGCCAAGATTGGCTTGGTTGTGAAATTTGTTGATGACAGATGTACATTTCATGATCTGTCAAATGGCGATGTTATTATTGCTTCTGGCATTTTACGTCGTGGGCTGTATAAGCTCATAGACTATGAAAGACGTGTGAATGATTTGGCATGTGTAGTTCATGATTCTCAGGCTATCTCAGATGCAAAGCTTTGGCATGCACACTTTGGTCATCTGAATTTTGCTAGTTTGCTATGCCTGCAGAAATCTAATATGGTGTATTCTTTGCCCAAGCTTGAGGCACCTGGAAAACATGTATGTGAAGGCTGTATTTTGGGCAAAATGAAGCATTCCTCCTTTCCGAAAGATGGTTCAGTTCGGGCTATGCTGAAATTGCAGCTTGTACATAGTGATGTCTGTGGTCCTATGCAGACACCTTCTTTTGGAAACTATCTTTACTTCCTGACTTTCATTGATGATTTTTCGAGGCATGCATGGGTATATCCATTGAAGGCAAAGTCTGAAGTGTTTTTGTGCTTCAAACAGTTTTTGAATTTAGCTGAAAATCTGTCAGCATGTAAAATGGGCACCCTCCGTTCTGATCGAGGGGGGGGGAATATATGTCTTCTGATTTTAATGCATTTTTGGTTGAATGTGGGATAAAACACCAGTGTACAGTGCCATATACACCTCAACAGAATGGAGTTGCTGAACGGAAGAACAAGTCACTCATGGAGATGGCAAGGTGTATGGTTAAGAGTCAGGCTTTACCACATAGTTTCTCGCTTGAGGCTGTCATATGTGCAGCATATGTACTTAACAAGTGTCCCACTAAAGCGCTACAGTCTATCACTCCATATGAGGCTTGGCATGATTGCAAGCCATCTGTTGCTCATCTGCGGGTTTTTTGGTTGTTTGGCATATGCACTAGTGCCTGAACAACATCGGAGAAAATTGGATGATAAGGGAGTAAAATGTATTCTTGTTGGGTACAGTTCTGAAAGTAAAGGCTATCGTCTCTATCATCCACAGACTAAACGCATTCCGGTTAGCCGTGATGTTGTCTTTGTGGAAGATGCTATTCAGCCATTGCTTTCATGTACTAAGGAGACACCTGTTAGCTCTAAAGACATGTATGATACTTTGATGCCTCTTTTTACAGGTGGATAGTCTAGTGCTAGTCCTAATGAGGCAACTTCTCAGCCTTTGCAGGTTTCATATGATGATGCAGATCATTCCATTTCTGATGTAGATTTACATGATGCACTTGTTGATGAGAGAGTTGATATTGAGCAGGACAAAAACTATGCCAAAATGGCTGGCTGTAGACTTTGCGTGACAGCAAATTAGATGCACCTTTGTCATATCGTACTCGTTCAGGCTCTCATAGTGCCTCCTTTGCATCAGATTGCTAATGCTATGGCTGCGTCTAGCCTCTGTGATGAGAATGAGCCTGTTTCTTTTGATGAAGCACAGAATTCAAAAAATTGGATGGCTGCTATGCAATCTGATTATGATGCTATAATGAAGAATGGTACATGGTCTTTATGTGACTTGCCTCCTGGCAAGAAGGCCATTGGCACTAAGTGGGTATACAAGCTTAAGCGTAAACCTAATGGTACAGTTGACAAGTATAAGGCTAGGCTTATTGCAAAGGGTTATGCGCAGGAAAGAGGCATTGATTTTGATGAGACCTTTGCACCTACATGCCGTATGACTACTGTTCGGAGCATTTGTGCACTTGCAGCCCATCATGGTTGGAATTTACATCACTTGGACATTGAAACAGCATTTCTGAATGGTGACTTGCATGAAGAAGTGTATGTTTTTCAGCCCGATGGCTTTGTGCAGAAAGGGACATGAAAACCATGGTGTGCAAATTAAAGAAGGCGTTATATGGTTTAAAGCAAGCACCACGTGCTTGGTATGAGAAGATACATGCCTGTCTGATTGCACATGGTTTTGAGAACACTCCAACTGAAAGCACCTTATATGTTAAGCGTGCTAATGATGTGCTTCTGATCATTGTTGTCTATGTTGATGACATGCTGCTCACTGGTCCTATTGAGAAGCATATTGCTGATTTTAAGGCTGATTTGCATGCCTCATTTGAGATGTCTGATTTGGGGCATTTGCATCACTATTTGGGCATTCAGTTTATGCAAGTTGATGGTGGAATGGCTTTGTGTCAAACAAAATATATTGACACATTCTTGTAGTGTTTTGGCCTTGAAGACTGTAAGCCTATTGCCACTCCTATGGAGACAGGTTTACGATTGAGTCTTCATGATGCTGGAGATGCATTTGATGTTGTTCTCTATCAGTAGGCTATTGGATGCTTGATTTACTTATGCATTACTCGGCCAGATATTCAGTTTGTTGTCTCACAGATGAGCAAGTTTATGCATTGCCGAGGAGTCACGCATTGAAGGATGGTTAAGCGCATCTTTCGCTACTTGAGTGGTACTCATGCTACTTGGGTTGTTTTATCCCAAGGAGGATCACTACCAGCCAGATTTGCATGCTTTTTCTGACTCAGATTGGGCTGGTTCCTATGACACTCGTGTGTCCACCAGTGGTTTTTGCTTCATGCTTGGTAGATCATGTTATCTTGGTTGAGCAAGAAGTAGCCTACTCTGGCCACTTCCAGTTGTGAGGCTGAGTATAGGGCAACTTTCACAAGCGACTGTTGAGTGTGTGTGGCTCAGACGCCTTATGGCTGATTCGGGTGTTGGCCAGTCTTTCCAATTGAGAACCTCTCCTTGACATAATAATAGTGCACCTCAAATTTCTATGGGTGAGCATGGAACACAAGCTTCCTTGCAACTCCCAATGCTCTTGATTGTGAGTGAATATGGTTGATGAGAGAAGACTCACGAACACCCAACTAACCCAAAAGGCATCTAAGGCACACATATGTCAATCCCTATGGAAGCTCTGCTAAAATCATCCCCACAAATAGAAGTGGCCACATTAGGATGCTTCTTTCTCAACTAAGATATGTATGAGCTATCAAGAATGAAAAAAAGACCATTAATTGACACATGATTTTCCTAGAAACTAGCCTAGTTTGTGTAAAAATCCATGTTTGTCTAGAGATATTGATATTCCCTTGGGATAAAATTATCCAAGGAGCAAGCCCTATACTACTAAAGTAGCAAAAGTTGTGCGCTCAACTGCCTCCCAATGCTTGACATCTAGGCAATGCATGAACTTGCTCATCTCATTAAAAAAGAAACTAAATATCATGATCCATTATAGGTAAGTGAATCAAGCATGCAATAGCCCCTTGATAAAGAAACAACATCAAATGGACCTTCAACATTATGAAGACTCGAACATAAACCTATTTGCATAGGTGTGATGATAGGTTTGCAATCTTCAAGTATAAAACACTCCAATAATGAGTTAATATGCTTTGTCTGTCAAAAGAAACTATTCCTCCATCAAGTTGCATAAATTGAGTGACCAAATAATGATGCAAATGTGATAAATCTGACATCTCAAAAGAGGCATGCAAATCTGCCTTAAATTTAGCAATATGCTTTTGATTAGGACTAGCAAGCAGCATGTCATCGGCATATACAACAATGCTCATAAGTACATCAATTTCATGCTTAAGATATAAGAGTCTCTCTGTTGGACTATTCTAAAATTAATTTGCAACGGACCAAATATATATATTTTCATATGATGCATGTACTACTTCCTTCAAACTATTTAATGCTTTTCCCAACCTGTACACTTTGTTTTCATGCCATTTTTGTAGAAAATCACAAGCCTAAAATACAGTACACTTCTTTATGAAGTTACCATCCATAAAGTCAAATTTAATGTCCAATTGATAAAAACATTGGTAAAAAAGGACACAGCCTCTTGCAAGTTCTCATGCATAGAAGTAGCCTGGTTTCCAGAACTTTTCCTCAAGCTTAATTAGTCCAGAATTCTCTGGAAGCAGCAAGAGCACCCTTGGCAAGAATGTAATCTTCATATTTCAATCTTTCCTGAAGTTCAAGACTCTTCGGACACTTGCTAGATTGGTCAAGGTTGGACACATCAAGATTCTCAATCTCCTTAATGATCATCATTCTTCTATGGAACCTGATCTTTTTGGCTTTTGACTTAAGTCTCGTGAAAAGGGCTTGGATTTCTTTGATAGACTTTTCCCAAGCAATAAAGGGGGAGGTACGACTTCTATAAAAATGGTAAACCAGAATCTCCTTTTCTTTCACATAGGGAAGCTTCAATAAAGAGCAAAATGGGGCCACCCAGCCCTATAGTTAGGGGAGTTGTTGAAGAACTTGATGATGAGCAGCATGTGGTCAGACAACTGGATAGAAGAGTCTTTGTGACACGTATAATGCCACAGATCCTTGAATCTGTTATTGTTCACGTAAATACGATCTTGTCTAGCAGACAAATTAAGAATAGGGTTTCTATTACTCTAGATAAAACCAATATCAGGGAAATAGTCCACAAGGTCCAAGTTGTTGATCATGTTTTACCAGCTCACCTTTTCATGGCCTTGAAGGATGTTGTGTTGATTACCCAATCTATCAGAACTATTGATAACCATATTAAAATCTCCAATAAGAATAATATCACCTAAGAGGGCACTAAGCTCATCCCAACAAGTGACTCTATCATTGGAAAGGTTAGACACATAAACACACAAAACACTAAAATTCAGAGGTTCCAAACATTTAATGGCAATCCACTACTACGAGGAACTGACCAGACATTTATCAGCAAGATGTTTAATAGAGTTTGCAATACCAATGGCCGCTCCACCCCTTCGTTTTGGGTGTTGAGTGCAAAACCAGGAATGTGTGCCAAATATAATTTTCAGGTTGGATTGGAGAGCAAAGCCCGAGAATTTTAGTTCCTGATTTTGACTTCAAAGTCCATATTCACCTCCTCCATACCTGTAGACTCTCTTTCTAGAAATTCTTCCAAAATGCTAAAAGGGTGGCTTACCTTTTCAAGCTGAGGAGAGCTTTTGTTAAGAAGCGGATCTTTTCTCCTTCCTTTGTGAATGAATTTTTTGAAGCTCGGGTCATTGGGACCATCTTCTTTCTTACCACTAGCCTTTAGCTCTTGCTTGGGAGCTGAGACATCCGAACCTTTTTTGATAGTAAGAAGAGGGCATTCTTTGATAAGATGACCCTGATTAAAACAGTTGAAACAAGCATTAGGGAGGCTTATGTACAGTATGTTCTGTTCATGAAGGAAACACCCATCAAAGTCCTTTAGGATCGCTAAGCGTTTTAATTCTTGAGCAAGATCAAGCTCAATTAGAATTTGGGGGTCCCACTTGGGGTTCAAAATACTTCTAGGTTTCTGACCAAGGACCTTGCCCAAAATGTTACCAATCTGTTCAATCTAGGGGTAAAACTCAATGGGGAGATCAGTGAATCTATCCATACTGGCACTTTAGTAGGTTTGGGGCCTTAGGTTAAAACCAGGATGCCAATGAAAAAAAGACATAGGGATATTCCTTATTAGCCAGTGTCCTTCTGCCAAAACCTGAATCACACTATCTGCATCTTCAAAGAAAAACAAATAATAGTTATTGGGGAGATTCTGAACGTGTTTGACTCGCCAGCCTCTATTTTCCGAGTTGACTTTAAGCCAAGACTTAAGAACTTCATGAGATGATCTAGGGCCATGACAAAGACCCACTATTACGTTCTCATATGACTGGTTATGCCAGTCGTTTAACGAATTCCTATCAATAATAAGGGTGGATTCGTCCTTGTCGGGCATATCAAAGTCTAGGTTAATCCTATCGGAGTGTTCACCACCGTCGACACTAATGTCCAAAGAATCATTAGACTCCACCTTCTGTTTGCCTTTGTCAATCGATGAGTGAAAGGGGCTGGGCTTACCTGAGGACGCCGGTGTATTAAACAAAGAGAACAGACCTGGAGGGGCGTCTGAAGCAGCTTAAGATGTTGTGGCCATGACAACATTTTCTGCAACTTAGAGATTAGTTTGTCTATGTTAATGTATGTACCTTCTTCATAGGGCTTACTTGCATGTTGAAGGGGAAGTTATTTTCGGCAGGGAGCGACCTCAAGGGACCTTCATTAACTGACTCCCCCGTGAGCTACTGTAGCGGACGTGTATGAAGCGACAGAGCAGGCGATGAGGCATTCTGGCCATTATTTGCAAGGTCGATAAAACCATTCTATAAGGCGTCATTCAGTGCCATGCCTCCCCTGGGGGGAGCGCGGAAAGAGCACAGGCAGAGAAGGGCCACGCCCAGGGCTGGACGAAGAACCCCTCGAGGGCAACAAGGAACACACACAAAAAGCCAAGTGTAGCCAACAGCTTTATTGTTTGCGACAGGCGAAAACAAACAACCATAAATATGCGGTTGATTCATCCGCAAAATATCTGCGCTCCTAGACTCTCGTTCAATGAAGCCAGATTGCTTTTGAAGCTTAATCACCAAAACATGAACATATTTGGGACGTTAAAGGTTGTGCATCAGGAAACACACCGGCATGACATGTTTTTTTGTGGACACAGCAATGTTTATTTGCTGTTTTGTGGACATAGCTTTTTGTTCGTGAAAAAGCTTTTCAAATTCGAAAGACCAAAAGAAGAGTTACAGACATTTTGATATCTTTATCCGATCATTCGCGACAATCAAAAGTCTGCTTTTTGGTGTTGCTTTTTGCACAAGGGGAAAAGGGCACTACAAAGGTTAATTCTATTAGACCGAGTAAAGTAGTGAACCACTCGTTCGGACTACCTAAGATCCAGTATACTTTTGTGTTACACTTTTATTTGGGGGATACGTTCGAGCTTTCTTAAGTCTGAGCCGAGACGAAATGACACCAGCGGATTTACACGTACAGCTAATCATTAAGCTTCATCTTTCAAACCTGCTCGAATTTTCGAAGCCAGCGCCATAGTGATGAAAAGGACAACAGAAAGTGTCAAGAATTGAGTAAGGCTGTGTTTGTTTCTAAGGTAGTAATTGGGTGTGGGTGCATTTTTCTTATCTATAAATACGCAATGTAGGCATCACTCTCCTGCACCACCTTCTTCCCCCCACGTTTCAGCGCATTTGTGTATGCCTGCATTCTCTTGTATTGAGTAAATTTGTTTGTATGCGTTTATTCCTGTTCGAGTGTATGAAATGAGTGTTATCATAAACCGTGGGTGTGTATAAGTTTGTTCGCGTATATGTATGCACATAGCTACGCATGTGTAAATATATGTAAATATGAGTGTGTGTTCTCTAAATACGCTTATGTGTATTTTCATATGTGTTCTGCGTATGTGCTTCATCAATTGTGTTATGCATAATCATGTATGAGTGACTGTGGATATACATGTTTGTATGATTAACTCTGATGTATGTGCATGTATGAATGTGTATACGTATATGTGTTTGCTCTATATATGAGTCTTTATATGTCTATGTTTCATATGTATATATATATATATATATATATATATATATATATATATATATATATATATATATATATATATATATATATATATTTGTATGTATGTGTGTGTGTGAGTGAGAGTGAATAGCTTTGTATAGATGATCCAGGTGACAGAGAAATCGGATTGGACGAGGAATGCTCAAAATATTGCACTAAACTCCTAAGTTCGTCTTCCGGTGAGTGTCTATGGATGTACAACATGTTTGTATAATTTAGTCTTATGTATATGCATGTATGAATGCGTATACGTATATGTGTTTGGTTTATATGTGAGTCTCCATATGTATATATATATATATATATATATATATATATATATATATATCTATATATATATATATATATATATATATATATATATATATATATATATATATATATGTGTGTGTGTGTGTGAAGGTATCATTTGGTTTTAATTTCTGTGTAAAAATGAATAAAAAAAGACAGTTCGGCTACAAAAACGAGAAATTGTGACTATCTAAATAAAACACTGAGAAAAAGGTGATATATGGAGACGGGAAAGAAAGACAGATGCCGTGTGGAGGGAGTTCTTCATTAGTTTACCAAGTCTATTGGTGGGAACTCAATCCATATCTGGATCATCCTTGATTTTCCTTGATTAATCCATTGAACATATCTTTTTTCTTGCATGGTTTAATCCTTTTGGAGAATCTTTGACATTCAAGACATTACTGATCCGAAAAATAAAAGTATGTCTTTAGGAATCAGCATCACTTGGCAGACCTTTCTTCTAGATATGTACCTAACTTGTTTATTCATCTTAGCTTAGTGATACTAATTAACTATATTGAACCAAATTTGGTTTATACCTAAGATACTTATGCATACTAACCTCAAAGGCTTCCAAAACTTTGCAAAGAGTAATAAGTCATTTCTCTTACTAATTCCTTCAAGTCCTCAAACTAATCAAGAAATGATACATAGTTCCAAAGTCTTACTGCAAAGATACCTCCTTTTCATCATCATATCCCGAACCCATTTAACAACTTAGGTAACATTCTTGAATCACTTAATCTCATCATCCAAATATTTACAAGATTATAATTTATAGATCATTGTATTATTCAAAGCTTTATATTTGAATATGCTTGACTTTTAGCAAGATCCTTACTTTTGGAGTTTAACTAAGTAAATTCCCTAAATTTCTTATCCTCTTACTTATCCAAATTTATTGTACCATGAAAATTTCATTAAACATTATATTGAAAGGTATGCATCTACTTAAGAGGATAACCAATAGAATTTTCTAGGCTAGATGTCATTTTTATTCCATTTAATCTTTTGTACATACAACCAAATGTATATAATGGATACAGTGAGGGACATTTCTACACCTCTCAAAGAACCTAACTCCTTAATCTCAATAGTCTTACTTTTAAGGCTCATCTTGCTATTTCATATGAGATCTCGATCCTATTTGCTCTCTAGCCATCAAAGGAAATTATCAATGGGAGTTAGTTCTCACTATCCCATACTAGTGAGTTGTTTCTCCAATATGTAGAACAACATGCTTAATCGTTCCAACTTTCTTCTCCATTTCAATGCACTATGATTGTTCCATATGATCATGAAATCCATCTCCGAATTTGTAGGCATTGAAGAAAGACTAAGGTTTTTGAATCATATGCCAATTAATCTTAAACCTCAAAGATGTATTTGTTCAAACTCTTAAACTTTCCTTGGTAAGATTTATCAAACTATTAAATGTTTGATCCTTTTTACTAGTTTAAGATGTTTTGATTTTTCCCTAAAAGTCCTCTAGCCAAGCTAGCTTGAGAAAAGACCAAGACATTTGTCATTTATATACCTTCTTCTTCCTAGATATTTACTCTAGGGATTTGTTTGGGATCTATAACTCATACTTTCATGAGTTTTCATCTAGATTAAGCCTTTAACATCCTATTGATGTTCTCAAAATGTTTAACTACTCCTCTTCTATGAATTAACAATTACATCACATCCCTTTGACTTAAGAAAGTTTCCACGTTTACCTTTCTTGATCCATTATTCTCAAATACCTTAGTACAAATATGCTTTGATAGTGTAAACTTACATGCCCCATACCATTCGGTTTAACTCTCATCTTAGTGGAGTCAAGGTTAGCTCTTACTTGAGGATTAACGTGAAAGATATGTTCTTCTAAGTATAATCACGTTCAATGAGGATCTTTGTAAGTTATACCCTTACTAATTCTTGATTTGTTCTTGAATAGACTTTGAAGATTGAGTCTTTATAGATTTCTTGAATCAAATGCACTCAGAAGTATCTTTCTCTATGTCATATGATACCAGAGCTAGTATTTTCAAACTAGATATTATCTAATTGACATAGTTGTGCATCTATCTGAAATGAAATAATCATAAGCTCCTCATTGTCTTAGCGAATTGCTCATTTTCGTAACCATATTCGAACGTTTTTGGTTTGTTCATAGGATATATTTTGGAGTAGTGCTTTTAGGGTATCTTACAACCCTTTAGTTTTCCTTTCTCAAAACGTATAGTCCTAAAGCAAATCTCTTAAAGTTCAAAGTTGATTATACATTTTTTCAATAAAGGGAGAAACATATAGGGGAAGGAATGAAAACTTTAGAAAGGTGAAATGGTTCAACCATTTTCTGCCCTAACATGTCATTTTAGACATCCATTTCAATGATCGTTATCTACAATGATCATATGTTGATTTTCTTAACGAATATGAGCTTCTTAACATATTTCATGATTATGAAAGATTAAACCATGTGTGCAGGGTCTCATACAGGCTTTTAGTTTCTCTTTTGGATATCTTTCAATCCAAATATGTATTATCATTAACTTATGGTTAATAAAAGAAGAAAAATTGTTTGTTTTGTACCGTAAGTCCTTGGCCATGCTAATGAGGCATGCCATGGGTACTTATGGAACTTGAGGGCCATACGTAGGAAGTAAATCTTATGCATTCTCTATCTATTATTAAGTTTTTTTACTTTAAGATTAAGCCAACATATAAAAACCATAAAAGTTAAAAGTTAATGGTTATGGAGTCACATAATTGCAGCACATCATTAAACGTTTATGCTATTGAATTCATATGAAGAGCACAATTTCCTATCTTAAACTTAAATTCAACTAAAGCTCCATCTCAATCCATACAAATGCCAAAACCATTATTTGATCTTCATAGATAGTGAACTCCAAGAAAAAATACATCTTTGTTTATAGGTTTTTAGCATGCATAAGGTCCAAAAAATTAACCCCTCTTTAAACCATGCATGGAATGAAATCTTGGAATTCCATTCAATACGTGAAAGTGCATCCAACAGATGCTTGTGTTTTTTCATTCAAGTTCATGTCATGCTGTGATGAACTTGATATAGTGCGTAATGATCTCAATGTGTTGAGTCCATCAATAAGTAATGAAAAGGCTTTTTCTATTCATTTTTGTGCACAACTCTAGCATGGCAAAAAAAAAAGAACATGAAAGGGAAATTTGAAAGTAACAGTTACCTTCATCATAGCTTCTTCCATCCATATTTGACCGATTGTATCAAACGTTTTGTTACCTTTTGATACTTCAACCTTGGGAAAACCTCTACTATTTATCTTTCGGCATTTTCATACTTACTTGAATGCCCATGTATGAATCTAATCTTATCCAAATTCTTAGGATGCTTAAATACACTCTTGAACTTTGTATTACGAACACGCATGTAAATCAATCTCCTACGCCATAAGAGATGACTTCAAATCTCATTCATAGGGATATATAGATGCTTTCTATGCATATACCTATCGATACTTAAATAGATACTTTCGTGAATCCATAATTACAAGAGTACTCCATGAAATACAAATTATGCATGCTTTGCATCACATGATGTACCAAGATAGGATGAAGTCAAAGGTATGCAAATGAAAAGAAATGTACATATCTTTCATCAATTCTTGAAGAATTCCTTTTGTTGATGTGGAGAATGAAAATCAACCTTCTTTCCGCAAGCTCCGTGGCTTGTTTGCTATTTTTTTCATCTCGAGAAATGAAGTAGATAATATTCGTCCACATGAGAATGGTGCTTTTTGTGGGCCAAACCCTGTCAAACCTATTCCATGTTGAAAAGGAAGGGGCCACATCCTGGCACAAAGAGCCATACTTTCTCTTTGCTCATTATGTGTACAATTGAAGTACAAAATATTTGGTACATTATCTTCACGAAGATAACTATAGCGTTATTCCTTCATAGCTATTGGCCTTCATGTCTTCATATTCGACCCTAAGCCTCTTTGGTTGCTATGAAAGATGACCGTTTTGCATGCATCAAGGTTATCGAGAGGATAGATCACAACCAAGTTTGTAGTTTGAGGGATTGGGAGGCCGTTAATCCAACATATGATATCAGATCACTAGGAAGTTTCTTTATAATACACAAGTAATTGTTCTATGTTTCATAAACAAGAAAGGAATAGTCTCACAAGTCTATCCATGAGTAATCGACCTCCTCACACTGTAGAAGCATGATGTGCTGGCCGTCTTAGTGACATGTCATGAACTATATGACGGCCTAAGCAGACCCCTTGTGAGTGAGGGTCATACACTATCTTTTGCAGCCTAAGAAGAAGATAACAAGGACTCACAAAATGATGGATCAGCTCTTGTGCTTCCTCATGAGGAAAATAAATGAATCAAGCAAGAATCTTGGTACCAATATTGTGAAACAACATTCCGAAGAATTATATTCAATATAAGAGCACTCACTCTCAAAGAGAGCATGATTCCACTCATCCAACTCCACCCATAGATATACCTCTAAGACAAGGGGTACATGTCCTTGGGATTGGCCAATTGTGTGGCCAAGTGTCCTCCATGTGGACACTTTCCCTAGGGTCATCACATGCCTTGTAATCTCCCAAGGCATGTCACATGCTATGTGAATAAAATGAGGATTCTTCTCTCACATCCAACTCCATCCATATATGTTCCTCTAGGCCAACGTGGTGCATGTCCTTGGGATTGATGAGGTGTCTAACCAAGCTTCATCTATATGGAAACTTTCCCAAGGGTCATCACATGCCTTCTAATTTCCCAAGTTCTATCAAATTCCTTCTAAATAAAAAGAGCATTCTTCTCTTAGCTACACCCAATGTGGCTCTTAGAGAGGTTCTCCAAAAACTAAAATTCCCACACCATAGGATAAAGTAAATCTAAGGCTCCAACCCTTCAATTGGGAGCTCATATGAATAAATACCCTAAGGTTTAAAGGTTCAAGGAATGTTCCAAGTTTGATTGAAGGGCTAAACCTAAATTATATTTTAGCCTTTGAAATCCATATATTAAGCATTCTAAACCCATGAATTATACAACACATGTAATCTCATTTTTATGCAATTTTGGAAAATCATGGATAAACCACGAGTGTGAAATATCATATATACCTCAAGAGAATGGAGTTTCTAAAAGAAGGAATATGTTTTTCTTAGAAGTGGAAAGTGTATGGGCTTGCTTGATGCTCTTACATCTTTAGCATATGTGCTTATCATGTGTCCCACCAAAATACTACAATCGATCACTCCATAGGAGGCTTGGCATTGTCATAAGCCATATTTTTTGCATCTACGTGTTATTGGTTTTCAGGCATATGCATTATTCCCTAAACAATAACGTAGGCAATTGGATGGTAAATGAGTGAAGTGTACTTCTATTGGGTAAAATTGAAAAGGCAAAGGCTATCTTTTGTATCATCCATAGATTAAATGAATTTTCCATTACCATTGATGCTATTTCCTACCATTGATGCTATTTTTATGGAAGGTGCAATGCAAGCAAAACTTTCATGTTCCAACACGACATTAATTGTTGGATGTTTGTGTATGGCACTTTGGTGCCTGTTTTTATAGGTGGATAGTCAAGTGTTCGTCCAAATGAGGCAAATTCGCATCCTTTATAGGCTCCAAATGTCAACTCATATCATTCCATTTCTGATGCAGATATACATGATGCACTTGCTCATCAGAGGGTCAACATAGCAGAGGCTAAAACTATAACAAAATGTCTATTCGAGACTTTGAGAGATAGCAAAATAGATGCATCTTTGTCATATCCTACCTATCATGGCTCTCAAAGTGGTTCCTTTTGCATTAGATTGTTATTCAATGGTTGTCTCTAGTCTTTGTGATGAGAATGATCTTGTTTCTTTTGATTAAGTAAAAAATTAAAAAATTAGATGGCTTTTGTGCAATAACAATATAATGCTATTATGAATAATTTTACTTTATCTTTACGTGAACTGCCTCGAGGCAAAAACTTCATTGGTAGTAGATGGGTATAGAAGATACAATGTAAGGTTGATAAAACAACTGATAGATCAAAGGGTAGGCTTGTTTCCAAAGGTTAGATCAAGAGAGAGGCATTGGTTTTGATCACACCTTTCCTCCAACATTTTTGGTAACCTTTATTTGGGTCATTTTTGCACTTCTAACCCATCATTGTTGGAATATACATCAATTAGACATTAAAATTGAATTTATGGATGGTGACTTCATAAAGAAGTGTACGTATTTTAGGCTTGTGATTTTCTACAAAAAGGGCATGAAAACAAAGTGTAGAGGTTGGAAAGAGCATTATATAGTTTGAAGGAAGCAATACATGCATCATATGAAAAGATATATATCTCGTCCATTGCAAATTAATTTGAGCATATTCCAACAGAGAGACTCTTATATCTTAAGCATGCAATTGATGTACTTATGAGCATTGTTGTATATGTTGATGACATGCTGCTTACTAGTCCTAATAAAAAGCATATTGCTAAATTTAAGGTAGATTTGCATGCCTCTTTTGAGATGTCAGATTTATCCCATTTGCATCATTATTTGGTCACTCAATTTATGCAACTTGATGGAGGAATAGTTTTTTTGATAGAAAAAGCATATTAACTCATTATTGGATTGTTTTATACTTGAAGATTGCAAACCTATCATCACACCTATGCAAATAGGTTTATTTTTGAGTCTTCATAATGTTGAAGGTGCATTTGATGTTGTTTAGTTATCAAGGGGCTATTGCATGCTTGATTCACTTACCTATAATGGAGCCTAATATTTGGTTTGTTTTTTTATGAGATAACCAAGTTTATGCATTGCCTAGATGTCAAGCATTGGGAGGCAGTTAAGCACATCTTTTGCTACTTTCGTAGTATAGGGCTTGCTCCTTGGATAGTTTTATCCCATGGGGATATCAATATCTCTAGACTAACATGGTTTTTTTACACAAACTAGGCTAATTTCTAGGAAAATCATGTGTCCATTAATGGTCTTTTTTTCATTCTTGATAGCTCATACATATCTTTGTTGAGAAAGAAGCATCCTAATGTGGCCACTTCTAGTTGTGGGGATGATTTTGGCGAAGCTTAGGGATTGTCATATGTGTTCGTTAGATGCCTTTTGGGTTAGTTGGGTGTCCGTGAGTCTTCTCCCATCAACCATATTCACTGACAATCAAGAGCATCGGGAGTTGCAAGGAACCTTGTGTTCCATGCTCACACATAGAAAATTGAGGTGCACTATTATTATGTCAAGGAGAGGTTCTCAATTGGAAAGATCATTTTGTTTTATATGCCTACATAGGATAATCTTGTAGACCTTTTCATAAAGGCTCTAGCTAGGGGGAAGTTTGAAACTTTCCACAAAGCTGATCGCTTACTTCGTTTTATGGATTGATATCTTTCCACATACCTAGGGACTTCCTTATACATGAGTGTGAGCTCCTTGTTTAGCGCATCTCTCCCAAGGGGGATATGTTGATATATTTTGGTAGTGATGTTTGTGAACACACTTAGGACTGTGGGGGCCCATTTCTCCCTCTTTAGGAAACTCCCCCCCCCCCCCCCCCCCCCGCTTGTATATATGCTTAAAACCTTAATGGCTTACTTATCTTTATACATTCACTTTGTAAAACATTCTATATTGCATTCTACTCCAAGCATCTTGTTCTTCTTCATTGTGTTGTTCTTGTGCTCCTACAAACCTCAAAATTCATGGTTTAGGAATCTTAAGCTCCATGCTACATAAAGATTGTATTTTTAAAGTAACTTATGTTAGTTGCAAGTGAGATATTGGTTAGAACGGAATGTAAGGAAGCTTAATCTAGTGGTTGAAAAACTTAGAAGCAACATTTTGAGTTGGGTATATCTTGGACCAAGAAAGTTGGATCAATTAAAATCTTATAGTATGATAGGGGTCTATAGATCCCTATCTTCTTCTCTCTCGTCATTTTAAACAATAAGGAAGGCCAAGGAATATCATCCAGCTCAAGTTGGAAGGGGTGGGGTTGTTCAAAATCTTTGGATACAACATGGAAAGAGCTGGTCATTGGTTCAACATCAAATCTTTGCCTCTGTCATTGCCTAGGGAGGATGGCCATGGTGATAGGAAGTGATAGGCAAGCA
>CM035423.1:3910891-4213391 GCA_020310875.1 Ceratopteris richardii | reverse complement strand
GGATACCCCAGTACCTCCTCTACAGTTTGGCACGCCCGGTGGGACCTTTGCATTTTTGTGAGAGGTATTTTTGTCCTATTACATTTGCAAGTAGGTACAGGACCCATACACGGGCAGATAAGGAGTCTCTTCGTGGTTGGAGGAGCCTTAACAAGTTAGCCATAACCATGACTAGTGAGTCTACCTCCCCTCTACCCTCCCTAAATTTATCAATTGATTTGGGTGCGACACCATTATCAAAAGAGAGGTATAGGAGAACTCTAGACTTCTCCTCAAATACGTCCGAAGAAATGCCAGTACAAATGGAGGACCTCTCTCATTTGCTCTCCAGATTAAACATCAAATTCCCTACCTTCAAGGGACAAGCTTATGAGGATGCTGATGATCATGTGAGGAGATTCATCTCTTTATGTCGTGGATGAGGTCTGCAGAATAGAGAGGACGCAATGTTGGCGCTCTTTCCATCCACATTGGAGGGTCTTGCAGATAAATGGTATAGTCAATATGCAGATGGCCATTTCACTACATGGGAGGCTCTGAAGGCGGCATTCTCACAGACATTCCGACCAAGTGATTCCTCAGAAAGAGCTCTAGATCAGCTAGAGAATTTGAAGCTAAGATCAGGTGAATCTTTTCATGAACTTCACACTAGAACAAAAGCACTTGTTGCACGTCTGCCACATGCTCCAGGTGACTTTTTGGTTAAAAAGTGGATAGAGAAGGCTCTGCCCAGGTCATCTCAGCAGAAGTTTCGTGAGTCTCTTAGATTGGATGCCACCCTCAATGATTTTGTTGCAGCGGCATCACGCATAGAAGAAGCAAGGCAACATTTTGAAGAGGACACACAAAGAAATTATGCTGCAGACCTGGATCCTATTGGGCAACTGAGGAAAGAACTGGAGGCATTGAAAATGCAACAAAATCAACAAGAAGAGAAGGTCTTGCCGCCACTGCGTCGCACTGATGATGAAGTAGCCCAACTTCGCCGTGTGTTAGAAGATTTGAAGACCACACAAGATATAAGGAGACAAATTTGGTGTACAATCTGTAATAACAATGGACATTCCAATGCTAATTGCCCTATTAAGGTAAGCTGTCAATTTTGTGGAAAGGATGGTCATGAAGCTAGAGATTGCTACTACCTCAAGGGTACACAGCAAAGAAGTAACCCTCAAACTTTGGATTCATACTATGCTAGTACTTCAAATACATCAAATAGAGAGGAGAATCGGCCTACAAAGCCTAGATATAATAGACCTTTGATGTGCTATCGTTGTGGTGAGTACGGCCACATGCAAAATAGGTGCTCTCTTCCAGAAGATGCACCTCCTTGTCAACATTGTCCAGAGGCCAAGGATCATTATACCAAAGATTGTCCGAGAAGTCGTCCTACTCCAATCCACATGATTGCAGTCCCTCCACATGAAGAAGGAAAAACCACTCAGACTTATGCTGTTTCATCCTCTGAAATGCCCATGATGACTAGAGCTAGGCAAGCAGCTGCAACCCAGAGAGATGAACAACAAGGATTTCAGGACAAAGAGGAAGAAAAGGAATCTGGATGGAAGGACCAAGCACAAATTGAAGGAGCTTATAATAAGATGACTACTTCTTTAAAGGGCCAGCCAACAAGTCTACAAGAAAACACTCACGAGGTAAACATTGAACAGATCTTGAAAGGTATTCATCACAAGGTTAGTCTATATGAACTTATAAGGATGGATTCAAAAATAAGAAGTGACTTACTGAAGATTATACACTCTGCTCACTTGGTCCAATCACCTAGTATAGATGGTTTCATGGTTGATTTTCCCCCTGCACCCTTAGCAGACTACCAAAGCTCAAGATTATCTGTTTGTATAAAGGATGAAGTTCTCACACGTGTGATCATAGATGGAGGCTCTGGTATCAATTTAATGCCAAATTTTACAATGAAGAAGCTGAAATTGAACCCCACCAAGTTGGCACCATTCACGGTTACATTGGCAGATCAACATCGGGTTGCGCCACTGGGCATTATTGAGAAGGTACTGATGGTAGTACAGGGCTGCCATTTTATTCTAGATTTTGTTGTTATCGCACTTCCACAGGAGACTTCTTACCCTCTACTCCTGGGGAGACCTTGGCTGAGACAAGCAAAAGCTTTGCAAGATTGGGGAAAAAATAAACTATGGATTTCAACAAATACCAATAGCCAACTGCAACTACATTTGGAAGAAGGATTCGACTCAGGAAAAACTACTGGATATACTGTGGACACTCAGGTAATGCCCTCTCTACCCCAAGAAGAGGATACATTGTTAAATTGGATGATGGGAAGTGCAGAGTGTTGCACAGTGGAGATTAATGAAATTGAGGAAGAAGTTGCAGATAAGGTAATTACAGGAAAGGGCAATGAAGACCACAAGGTGTTGGAGAATGAGCAATTGCAGGAAAGCACAAGCCTTGAGGAAGCAACCCAGATAAAAGTATCAGAGGTAGAATATTTTGAACCTGAGGGCAGAGAAGATCTTCCTTTCTCAGATATACCTCAAGGATGGATGGAAGAACATGTTGCAGAATATAAATTAAACTCCACTCCTGCATATAGTGGAGATGATTTATCAAACAAGGCCAGTTTTGAAACATTGGTTCAAGAAGTAAATTTAGGGGATGAAGAGAACCCTCAAGTAGTCCATTTGGCATCCTGGTTGTGGCATTATCCTAATTTACTACAGAAGGTAACTTCTTTGCTCTTTACTTACAAAAGTGTCTTCGCATGGTCCTACAAAGATCTAACAGGAATACCAGAAGAGCTTGGATTACATCGGATACCCTTGGTTGAGGGAGCTACGCCTGTAAGAAGTAGGCCATATCGACTCAATCCGAAGTATGCAGAGGCGGTAAAAGCAGAGATTACAAAACTAGAAGAAGCAGGTATAATTGTGCCAGTAGAAAATTCCAGGTGGCTTTCTTCTATGGTTATTGTGCCGAAGAAAAATAGTGGAAAAATAAGGGTATGTGTTGATTTCCGTGCTTTGAATAAAGTGACTATTCAAGATGGATTTCCTCGGCCCTTCACAGAGCAAGTACTTGAAGAGGTAGCTGGTCACACTTTGTATAGTTTCTTGGATGGTTTTAGTGGCTACAATCAGATAGTGATCCATCCTGATGATAGGGACAAAACAGCCTTTGTCACTCCCTGGGGCACTTATGTCTATACTTGAATGGCTTTTGGTTTGAAGAATGCACCGGCTTCATTTAATAGAACGATGTATCTGATATTGGGCAAATGGTTGACAACCTTTCTACGCATTTTCATGGATGACTTTTCAGTATTTTCAGGTACAGATAGAAGGGCAGCAGTTCAAGATTTCCATGAGCATTTGGAAAATCTAAAAGAAATTTTTGAGCAATGTCTCAAAACAGGTTTGAAATTGAATCCTGATAAATGTCACTTTTTGGTCACTAAGGGCACTCTTCTTGGTCACATAGTATCTGCTGAGGGCATAACTGTTGACCCTGCAAAGGTTACAACTATTCTTTCCATGCCAATTCCACAAAGCCCAAAGGAAGTGCAAAGTTTCTTGGGCCATGCAGGGTATCACAGAAGATTCATTAGGATGTATTCGGAAATTGCTAAGCCCTTGTCAAGGCTTACCAGTAAAAAGATCCCTTTCTCATGGAGTGTTGAAGCCGACAAAGCATTTTGTGAACTAAAGTTGAGGCTATGTACTGCTCCCCTTTTAAGTGTTCCTAATTGGTCATTGGAATTTCATGTGCATACAGATGCTAGTCTTCATGCTGTTGGTGCAGTTCTAGCTCAACCATCATCTCACAAAGTGGATAGACCTATCTCTTATGCAAGCAGACTACTCAACCAAGCTGAAAGAAATTACAGTACAACGGAAAGAGAAGGTTTGGCTATCGTATTTTCCCTTCAGAAGTTCCGACATTATCTCCTTGGTGTACATTTCATTGTTATTTCTGATCATCAACCCTTGAAGTATTTGATAAACAAGCCTAGAGTAGCTGGAAGGATTTGGAGATGGTTCCTCCTATTTCAAGAATTTAATTTTGATATTCATATTAAGCCAGGAAAAGAGCACTACATGGCAAATCAAGTGTCCAGGACGGCAATGAGCGAAAAGGCAACAGGTATTAATGATGAATTGGTGGATAGCAATCTTTTTCTAGTAGCAATCCGGACTGGTTGGTATGATGAAATTCTCCATGTTCTTACTACTGGAAAGATCCCAGAACACTTGACACCTGTAGAAAAGAGAAGATTGCTCCTGAAAACCAAAGCATATTCTCTTATAAATGAAAATTTATATAAATACTGTCAGGATGATATATTGAGAAGGTGTGTCTATCTAGAGGAGGTAAATCTTCTGCTAGAGGCTGCACACAATGAAGGACATCTAAAAGGGGAAGAATTGGCTCATAGAATCATCCACAAAGGTTTATGGTGGCCTCATATTTTCAAGGATGCAATCAAGTTTTCTAAAGAATGCCACATCTGCCAGAGGTGTGCTCCCGCGCCAACCAGATTGAATTTCCAACCATTGGTCATATCTACAGGATGGCTCCCATTTGAACGATGGCGTCTTGATTTCATAGGACCAATTAGTCCAACTGGTCAACCTGGAGGAAAAAGTATATTTTGATGGCCACATGCTATGCCACTAAATGGATAGAGGCTAAAGCTACTGTGGACTGCACGGCTTTAACAGTAGCTAAATTTATGTATAAACGTATTTTCTCAAGATTTGGTTGCCCATTGGAAATTACTACTGATAGGGGCACACATTTTGTAAATCAATTGCTCCAGTTTATATTTGACAGGTACAAAATCTTCCATAAAAAATCTTGTGCCTACTACCCAAGGGCAAATGGCCAAGCAGAAAGCTCCAATAAGATTTTGATCAGACTACTTCGCAAATTATCTTTTGATCATCAAAGCTCTTGGCCACTAGCACTAATTGGTGCAATTTGGGCTTTCAGAACCACGAAGAGGGGAACCACAGGCGAGACTCCATTTCGCTTAGTTTATGGGAAAGAGGCATTGGCACCATTTGAGTTTATCATCAAAAAAGAAATAGGAATCAAAAAACAAAAAAGTGTATAAACAAAAGTGCGTTTTTTCCATCTATGTACACACCCTCATTGTGAATGAGGTCAGTACATACCAAGATTCGCTAAATGCTCAATGTGGCAGATCTAGTGCTGGTTGACTGATGAGGAGCTGGTATGCAGCAAGATTGAGTCTAGACCTTCTCCATAAGAGTCGAAACTCCAGAGCTCTACACGACAATGTTAGAGCTTAAAGCGCGACATCGATGCCCATGTTGATTATGCATAACAGAATTCATGAAGCACATACTCAGAACACATATTAAAATACACACAAACATATCTAGAGAGCACACACTGATATTTACAAATATTCACACAGGCATAGCTATGTGCAAACATAGCCCACATTGCTAATGTATCTTGTATTTGTAAGAAACTTCTAAAACTTGTACATTTGTGTTCTCCGCTCTTCTATTACATTGATTTCTTTTGCATAATTGCATTCGTACATTTAGTTCAGCAGTTTTTTTTGTGCAAAACCAATACAAGAAAAGTAGGCACTCATATGGATCACGTTTTATAGAGTATCAGCTATCTGCATAATTTTTAAACTTTCTTGGTATCCATGTACCTCATGGTAAAACGGAAGCCGATATGAATTAGAAATAATCTGAAGAGTATACCACATTCAATGAAAGGATACCATTATTCTCTATCACGATCAGGAAGAATCACAGTGCAAATTGGAGGTTCCCTTTTTAGTCCCTCCACCTATGATCGCTAGAAGATAAATAAAAAGAAACGAAGAATTCCCAAAAAGCATCCACTAGAGTCATTCGTCAAAGGCATTAGTCCGCATGAACACATCTATAAGAAAAAGCTAGATACGGAAGCGTTTACGTTAGCACTTTTTAGAGCAGATTTGCGATATCATCATTTAAGCACGCCACTCAAGAGCGTCACTAATAATAAGAGCATGAAAATGCCAAAGAGAACATTCCTATATGTTATTTCTTTTGTATTTGAAATTGTTAATGAATCACCCTTTGAGTTTGACGAAGACAAGTATTGAGTTTGGGTCAATCTTTTGCAATTTAAGCTGGAGTGCAGCTCAGAATCCCAATCTGTTAGAAGCACGGGAGACAGCTATATTCTGATAATGAGCAAGCTGAAAACATGCGGTGCTTCCAAAGGCGACGAAATTTCTGGATTTAATATCCACAGCATATGTCGTGGCGGATTCATCTTTATAGCATATGTGTAGCATGAAACTATGCGCGATCTTTGGAGTTTGTGGCGTGTTGAGCCTTGGGCCGTGCGAATCAGCGGTGTGCTTTCGCAGCTTTCTCGACCTTGCTTTTTGTGTAGTGCAGCCAACAGCTTTGTCGTTTGCGAAGGGCGAACATATCCATCCGCGAAATATCCGCGCTGGTACATCGTCCTTCAATCAAGCCTAATCACCAAAACATGAACAACGTATACGCATTCGTACATGCATATACATAAGACTAAATTATACAAACATGTATATCCATATACACTCACCGGAAGAAGTGTGCTTAGGAGTTTAGAGCAACGTTTTGAGCATGCCTCATCCCAACCGGTTTCTTTGTCACCTGGATCGTCTGTACCAAGCTATTCATACTTCTCTCATTTATATCAAGTTTCGTGAGAAATAGAGTTTTTTTCCCAACGGATGCTCTTGAAATTAAAAACAAGGGGAAACTACAATATAGTTAGAGAGATTTACAAAGAAGACTTTTAGCAATCTCATCTCCTTTATGAGAGAGAGGCCCTCTTGCTTTTCAGATTCTTGTTTTCTAGAATAAATGCCTTATAGTGTCTATATGGACGGTTGTGGGGTGGGGGTGCGGGCTTCTTACAATCTTGAACCCTTCTATGTAGATGAGCTAAGAAGTTTTCTATTGGATACTATCTCCGACGATTTTTGAAATTAACGACACATCTTTCCTTCCAAATTACCAAGAGTGCATCACTCCTAATGGCATTTGACAAGTGGAGTTTTTTCCATGTATGTGCACAACCTCATTGTGAATGAGGATGAAACATCAACAAGGTCAGTAAATGCCACGATTGGCTAAATGCTCAATGTGGTTGATCTAGTGCTGGTTGACTGATGAGTAGCAGGTATGCAGCAATATTGAGCCTAAACCTTCTCAATAAGAGTGGAAACTCCAGAGCACTAGACGAAAATGTTAGAGCGAAACGTTCCACCACGTGACCATGTTGATTATGCATAACAGTATTCATGAAGCACATACGCAGAACACATATTAAAATACACACAAACATATCCACAGAGCACACACTCATATTTACATATATTCACCCATGCATAGCTATGTGCATACATATACAGAAACAAATTTATACACGCCCACAGTCTATGGTAACACTCATTTCATACACTCAAATAGGAATAAACGCATACAAACAAATTTATTCAATACAAGAGAATGCAGGCTTACACAAATGCACACAAAGGTGGAGGGGGAAAAAGGTGGTGCAGGAGAGTGATGCCTACATTGGGTATTTATTGTCAAAGAAGTACAAAGTACACTCTTCTTGATGTTCTTAGACCTTTTTTAAGAGAAGTATGTGCGAAACTACTCCAAAATGGCTCCAAAAGAAACCTTGAAAATGCTTCAAAACCAAGCTTTGAAAGCAAAGAATGAAGCTTTGAGGGTCCAGTTCAAGGTAATGTTATCCTTAGTCTTTCCACTTCTTAAGACACCACAAGAGTGTATCTTAGTGGCAAGAGATTGCCACGGTTAAGCGAGCTTGAGGGGAACAGTACTAGGATGGTTGACCTCTCGGGAAGTACCGGGAAGCTCTATCTTCTTTGATCATTGAGGTCCTCCCTCATGCACAGCCAACTACGCCCATGGTAACCTTGGTGAGTGGGCAAGTGCTCGCTTTGCTCGCACAAAAGGAACAAATCTTTTGCATCAAGATGCTCTGATACCAATGAAGTATTTCAATGGCGATGCACCATAGTGCACTCTCCTTCTCAAGATCTCGACGATGATATCCTCAAAATAGAAATCCGAGCTCCTAGGGCCCCACACAGTACTCCGCACACAAGCTAAAAACTATGTAGAAAAAACACAATACATAGGAAGCATGAGCACACACTTCCTACATGTTACAAATGCGGTGAAACTTAGAGTCTCTAACTGACGAGCTCACTATATATTTTATTAAAAGACATATACAAAAAAGTGTCCGATGGCCATTTGGCCTTTCACATGGATACTAACAACAACAAGTGGGCTACCATTCTAGATATGGATCTAGTACCCTATTAGCTTTTGGCAAAATGAATGATCACAACCTATAATAATGAGGATGCTTGATGTTATAATATTATTTTCAATAATAGTAATGCCCTTTCTGTCGTTGGGATCCCAATATGAAAATGTTCTGATATTATCACTCTCTTCTTCTCTCCATTCTGATCTGTCTAGAAGAGTTTAGATCTAGTGTGTTAATTATGGAAAGGATCGAGGAAGATAAATCCCTTTTGTTCCATCGGCAAAGATGCGAAAAGGACTACTTGCATTGCACAATATGACACTATTTGGTTCCTAATATTAGGTATTATGAGAATAGACAATGATAGCCTTAAAAAGGTATTATGATGTCCTTTTGAAGGCTATCAGTGTCCATTCTCATAATACCTAATATTAGGTATTATGAGAATCGACAATGATAGCCTTCAAAAGAAAAAAAAATGACGTATGTGGAAAAGCCTATCTAATCAATGTAAATGACATTCGATTCCAATTCAAAAACATTGACCCAAATAATAGAGTTGATTTTAAATACTAGCTCCTAGTTAAGAAAAGAATTGATGTTTGGGATGATTATTAGACCCTCCTCCTTGTTGGTTAGGAAGCCGTCCACCTCAAAGTCTTGAAGTAGGAGAATGCCAACAAACAAGAGCATAGAGCTAGATTTGAAGACAGAAACATCAATCTTTAAAAGAGATGTAGTGTTTGAATTCGACCTATGACATGCTCTTATTGATAAGAAGGAAGTAGTCATGTTGTAGATTCTTCATTGGGTGATATGGGCTGAGGTAAAATCCAACAGAATGTATGGGGCTCTCCCATGGCGTACGTGACGTTTTAATGGAGGAGAAGACTTAGATCACCTCTACGTATCTTTTCCTAGGGGCTTGGTTACCTCAAAGAACTTCTTGTAATGGATCCTCATATAAACTCTCAAAAATCTTTGCTCAGAGAAATAATTGCGTTCTCTTCTACACTATCGAATACCATTAAGAGTGAGGCACTCTTGGTAATTTGGAAGGAAAGATGTGTCATTAATTTCAAAAATCCTCGGAGATAGTGTCCAATAGAAAACTTTTGAGCTCACCTACATACAAAGGTTCAAGATTGTAAGAAACCCGCACCCCCACCCCCAACCCTCCATATAGACACTATAAGGCATTTATTCTAGAAAACAACAAGCTGAAAAGAAAGAGGGCATATCATAAAAGAGATGAAATGGCTAAAAGTCTTCTTTGTAAATCTCTCTAACTATATTGCAGATCTGCGTGCTCCAATCACGTTCTTAAAACCCACTGAAAGGAGGTTCCTTTCCTCAACAGTCAATTCTACATCCATCTTTGCTACCTTCTTCATAAAATCCACCATTCCATCGTATCGTTCCGCCTGCTCAGCTACCTTGGCCATGGGCTTCTCTCTCTTTATCAGTAGTCATGCTGGTAGAGGCAACGACTCGAAGGACCGAGTAGGTGGGAGGGTGAGGGGGCGGGGGTATGCGGGAGGGGGAGGGGCGGGGGATGGCGGGGGAGCGCGAGGGTGGCGGGAGGGGTCAGCCGGGGATGCGGGCTGGTCTGCGGGGGGGGGGGGGGGGTGGGGCGGGGGTCTGCGGGGGGTGGGGCGGGGGTGGCGGGAGGGGTCAGCGGGGGGTGCGGGCTAGTCAGCGGGGGGGTGGGGCGGGGGTCTGCGGGGGGTGGAGAGGAGGGCTGCGAGGAGGGCTGCGGGGAGGGGCGGGGAGGGCTGCGGGGGGTGCGGGGAAGAGAGAGAGAGAGAGAGAGAGAGAGAGAGAGAGAGAGAGAGACTACACAAGTCTAGCAAAAACGTAAGTGTCAACTGTACATATACCAAGTTGAAGACGAACAAGATTGATAGACCTAGGGATTTGTAATACAATAAGGAATCACGTGAGGATTGAAAAAGGAATGTGTAAGAATGCCGCAAATCGATGGAAGATGATGTAAAAGGATATTGAGCCTCGCATATGTAGCATAGATCTACTTATCAAAGATATATGATAATAACCATTCTCGATCTTATTACACGCAAATATCAACCTTGAATGTCAATGGTGCAAAACCCAAGCCAAATGGACAAAGAGTTATTTTGATCTCAACTCATACATCATATGACCATATAAAGCAAATATCGAGAGAGAGAAGGAGAGGCCGAAAGAGAGAGGGAAAGAGAGAGAGAGAGAAAGAGAGGGAGAGAAAGAGAGGCCGAGAGAGAGAGAAAGAGAGAGAGAGAAAGAGAGAAAGAGAGAAAGAGGGGACGGGAGAGAGAGAGAAAGAGAGACAGAGAGAAAGAGAGAGAGAGAGAGAGAGAGAGAGAGAGAGAGAAAGAAAGGGGGTTTGCAGGAAAGTGATGGACAAACGGCAAACAGGAGGATGGTCAACAATAATGTTGTCCTATCCTGGATAATGGTCAAGATGTGGCAGAACCGCTCAAGGCCCGAGATTCGAACCCGACACCTGTGGGAAGACAAGCTCCCATATTAACCGTTGTGCCATGGCCACCTGATGTTCATCAACTCATCAAGTCGGTGCTTAACGATGCTCTACTTCTTGAACCCAAATAGGGTTAGTGTGAAAAGGAAGGGGATGGTGTTGTATGTCGGCACTACAGTGGGCTACTTATCTTTGTACATTCTCTCGTAATACATTCACTATTGTGTGTTTCTGCTCCAAGCTTCTTCTTCTTCCTTGTGTTGTTCGCATGCTTCCGCAGACATCTATCTCCAACAATTGGTATCAGAGCAGGTCGTCGCTTCATCTAGGGCGCCGTCGACACTTCTCCGTTTGCAGTCTTAGAATTGCACGAATTTTAGTGAGCATACTCAGCGTGTCTCCGAGATCAAAACAGCTTCGCTTTGTGGTACCAAAATTGCGATTAGAGCTCGTTTCGGCCTCTAAACGCACTATCACAGTGCTTGTGCAGGCTATTTTGTCTTTTTGTGCCAAAGGTATATACCAGTTTCTATTTGCCAGTTTAAGCATCTCGGAGTCTGCTACAGGTCTAGCAGAACTCGTCTCTGTAGTTCTGTTCAACTTTTTGAGATACGGTCAATTTTCTGCATCAAGGTATTTTAGTCACCGGCCATGGTTGAAAGCAGTGATGTATTCCGTATGTTGGTTGTTGAGGATAAGTTGGATGGTACCAACTACCCATTATGGGCTTATATGATGCAACATGTATTGGTTGCAAAAGGACTATGGAACATTGTGCAGGGTGTTGAAAGATGTCTTGTTACACCTGCAACTACAGGTACTGCAAATACAGGTGCTGGAGCTGATGAAGATGGTATCGAAGATGATATTCCGCAGATTCCTGTTCGTCCTGTTGTTTTTGTTGCACCTACTGCAGAACAAATTCGTTGGGATGGCAGAGATGCCCAGGCACATGCATTGATAGCCTTGTCTGAAAAATGTGCCATTATTCCTTATATTCACTCTTGCAGAACAGCTAGGGATGCTTGGGATACACTAACAACATTGTACCAAGCTAGGAATGAGGCTGGTGTTGCTTACCTCCGAAAACAGTTGGAGAGTGAGCACATGAATGAAGGTGATTCTATGGACAGTTTCCTAACAAAGATCAAAGATTTGAAGGAATAGTTGATTTTTGTTGATGAGGTTATACCAGATAGCTCACTTGTGTAGACCGTTCTGAATAGTCTTCCTGATTCATATCAGAGTTTTGCTTCTACTCTTCGATTGATGATGAAAGGCAATCCGAATGCCTTATCATTTGAGGAGTTAGTCTCTATTCTATTGTAGGAAGATGAGTCCAGGCAGAACAGGTCCATTATGTGTGTTGTAGATCAAGCTTTCATGGCTAGTCAGAAGGGCAAAGGAAAATGGAGCTCTTCTACTAGTAAGCAGAAATCTGCAAATGCTGCACATTCAAAGAACTAGGATAAAGATGAGAAGAAATCAGAAAAGCAGAAATTGTTTTGCAAGTACTGTAAAGGGAATGATCATATCATAAAGAACTGTCCAAAACTGGCTGCAAAAGAGGGAAAGAAGAAAGAGGCTGGAATGGTTGTTGCAGAGGCCTCTACACCAAAAACAGAGTTTGCTAATCTTGTTTAGGAAGAAGAATGGGCGTTAACTATTGTTTGCAGTTTTGACCCATCTTCTCATGAGCAGTGCATGTCTGCAGTGGACTAAGATGTTTGGTACTTTGACATTGGGGCGACCAAACATATTACCTCCTAGCGCAGTTTCTTCTCTTCACTCGAGCCTGCCCCTACAGGGAATACTGTCACATGCGCCAACAACTCCTCTTATCTTGTTATGGGAATTGGTAAGATCATTCTGACTACTGTTGATGGTAGTTATTTCACCTTATCAGATGCTTAATTTATGCCAAGGATCAAGAAGAATCTGTTATCAGTTTTTGCATTAGCCAAGATTGGCTTGGTTGTGAAATTTGTTGATGACAGATGTACATTTCATGATCTGTCAAATGGCGATGTTATTATTGCTTCTGGCATTTTACGTCGTGGGCTGTATAAGCTCATAGACTATGAAAGACGTGTGAATGATTTGGCATGTGTAGTTCATGATTCTCAGGCTATCTCAGATGCAAAGCTTTGGCATGCACACTTTGGTCATCTGAATTTTGCTAGTTTGCTATGCCTGCAGAAATCTAATATGGTGTATTCTTTGCCCAAGCTTGAGGCACCTGGAAAACATGTATGTGAAGGCTGTATTTTGGGCAAAATGCAGCATTCCTCCTTTCCGAAAGATGGTTCAGTTCGGGCTATGCTGAAATTGCAGCTTGTACATAGTGATGTCTGTGGTCCTATGCAGACACCTTCTTTTGGAAACTATCTTTACTTCCTGACTTTCATTGATGATTTTTCGAGGCATGCATGGGTATATCCATTGAAGGCAAAGTCTGAAGTGTTTTTGTGCTTCAAACAGTTTTTGAATTTAGCTGAAAATCTGTCAGCATGTAAAATGGGCACCCTCGGTTCTGATCGAGGGGGGGGAATATATGTCTTCTGATTGCAGCTTGTACAAGCTTGAGGCACCTGGAAAACATGTATGTGAAGGCTGTATTTTGGGCAAAATGCAGCATTCCTCCTTTCCGAAAGATGGTTCAGTTCGGGCTATGCTGAAATTGCAGCTTGTACATAGTGATGTCTGTGGTCCTATGCAGACACCTTCTTTTGGAAACTATCTTTACTTCCTGACTTTCATTGATGATTTTTCGAGGCATGCATGGGTATATCCATTGAAGGCAAAGTCTGAAGTGTTTTTGTGCTTCAAACAGTTTTTGAATTTAGCTGAAAATCTGTCAGCATGTAAAATGGGCACCCTCCGTTCTGATCGAGGGGGGGGAATATATGTCTTCTGATTTTAATGCATTTCTGGTTGAATGTGGGATAAAACACCAGTGTACAGTGCCATATACACCTCAACAGAATGGAGTTGCTGAACGGAAGAACAAGTCACTCATGGAGATGGCAAGGTGTATGTCCAATCCTGGATAATGGTCAAGATGTGGCAGAACCGCTCAAGGCCCGAGATTCGAACCCGACACCTATGGGAAGACAAGCTCCCATATTAACCGTTGTGCCATGGCCACCTGATGTTCATCAACTCATCAAGTCGGTGCTTAACGATGCTCTACTTCTTGAACCCAAATAGGGTTAGTGTGAAAAGGAAGGGGATGGTGTTGTATGTCGGCACTACAGTGGGCTACTTATCTTTGTACATTTTCTCGTAATACATTCACTATTGTGTGTTTCTGCTCCAAGCTTCTTCTTCTTCCTTGTGCTCTTCGCATGCTTACGCAGACATCTATCTCCAACAATTGGTATTAGAGCAGGTCGTCGCTTCATCTAGGGCGCCGTCGACACTCCTCCGTTTGCAGTCTCAGAATTGCACGAATTTTAGTGAGCATACTAAGCGTGTTTCCGAGATCAAAACGGCTTCGCTTTGTGGTACCAAAATTGCGATCAGAGCTCGTTTCGGCCTCTAAACGCACTATCACAGCGCTTGTGCAGGCTATTTTATCTTTTTGTGCCAAAGGTATATACTAGTTTCTATTTGCCAGTTTAAGCATCTCGGAGTCTGCTACAGGTCTAGCAGAACTCGTCTCTGTAGTTCTGTTCAACTTTTTGAGATACGGTCAATTTTCTGCATCAAGGTATTTTAGTCACCGGCCATGGTTGAAAGCAGTGATGTATTCCGTATGTTGGTTGTTGAGGATAAGTTGGATGGTACCAACTACCCATTATGGGCTTATATGATGCAACATGTATTGGTTGCAAAAGGACTATGGAACATTGTGCAGGGTGTTGAAAGATGTCTTGTTACACCTGCAACTACAGGTACTGCAAATACAGGTGCTGGAGCTGATGAAGATGGTATCGAAGATGATATTCTGCAGATTCCTGTTCGTGCTGCTGTTTCTGTTCCACCTACTGCAGAACAAATTCGTTGGGATGGCAAAGATGCCCAGGCACATGCATTGATAGCCTTGTCTGTCAAACGTGCCATTATTCCTCATATTCACTCTTGCAGAATAGCTAGGGATGCTTCGGATACACTAACAACATTGTACCAAGCTAGGAATGAGGCTCGTGTTGCTTACCTCCGAAAACAGTTGGAGAGTGAGCACATGAATGAAGGTGATTCTATGGACAGTTTCCTAACAAAGATCAAAGATTTGAAGGAATAGTTGATTTTTGTTGATGAGGTTATACCAGATAGCTCACTTGTGTAGACCGTTCTGAATAGTCTTCCTGATTCATATCAGAGTTTTGCTTCTACTCTTCGATTGATGATGAAAGGCAATCCGAATGCCTTATGATTTGAGGAGTTAGTCTCTATTCTATTGTAGGAAGATGAGTCCAGGCAGAACAGGTCCATTATGCGTGTTGTAGATCAAGCTTTCCTGGCTAGTCAGAAGGGCAAAGGAAAATGGAGCTCTTCTACTAGTAAGCAGAAATCTGCAAATGATGCACATTCAAAGAACTAGGATAAAGATGAGAAGAAATCAGAAAAGCAGAAATTGTTTTGCAAGTACTGTAAAGGGAATGATCATATCATAAAGAACTGTCCAAAACTGGCTGCAAAAGAGGCAAAGAAGAAAGAGGCTGGAATGGTTGTTGCAGAGGCCTCTACACCAAAAACAGAGTCTGCTAATCTTGTTTAGGAAGAAGAATGGGCGTTAACTATTGTTTGCAATTTTGACCCATCTTCTCATGAGCAGTGCATGTCTGCAGTGGACTAAGATGTTTGGTACTTTGACATTGGGGCGACCAAACATATTACCTCGCTGCGCAGTTTCTTCTCTTCACTCGAGCCTGCCCCTACAGGGAATACTGTCACATGCGCCAACAACTCCTCTTATCTTGTTATGGGAATTGGTAAGATCATTCTGACTACTGTTGATGGTAGTTATTTCACCTTATCAGATGCTTAATTTGTGCCAAGGATCAAGAAGAATCTGTTATCAGTTTTTGCATTAGCCAAGATTGGCTTGGTTGTGAAATTTGTTGATGACAGATGTACATTTCATGATCTGTCAAATGGCGATGTTATTATTGCTTCTGGCATTTTACGTCGTGGGCTGTATAAGCTCATAGACTATGAAAGACGTGTGAATGATTTGGCATGTGTAGTTCATGATTCTCAGGCTATCTCAGATGCAAAGCTTTGGCATGCACACTTTGGTCATCTGAATTTTGCTAGTTTGCTATGCCTGCAGAAATCTAATATGGTGTATTCTTTGCCCAAGCTTGAGGCACCTGGAAAACATGTATGTGAAGGCTGTATTTTGGGCAAAATGCAGCATTCCTCCTTTCTGAAAGATGGTTCAGTTCGGGCTATGCTGAAATTGCAGCTTGTACATAGTGATGTCTGTGGTCCTATGCAGACACCTTCTTTTGGAAACTATCTTTACTTCCTGACTTTCATTGATGATTTTTCGAGGCATGCATGGGTATATCCATTGAAGGCAAAGTCTGAAGTGTTTTTGTGCTTCAAACAGTTTTTGAATTTAGCTGAAAATCTGTCAGCATGTAAAATGGGCACCCTCCGTTCTGATCGAGGGGGGGGAATATATGTCTTCTGATTTTAATGCATTTCTGGTTGAATGTGGGATAAAACACCAGTGTACAGTGCCATATACACCTCAACAGAATGGAGTTGCTGAACGGAAGAACAAGTCACTCATGGAGATGGCAAGGTGTATGTCCAATCCTGGATAATGGTCAAGATGTGGCAGAACCGCTCAAGGCCCGAGATTCGAACCCGACACCTATGGGAAGACAAGCTCCCATATTAACCGTTGTGCCATGGCCACCTGATGTTCATCAACTCATCAAGTCGGTGCTTAACGATGCTCTACTTCTTGAACCCAAATAGGGTTAGTGTGAAAAGGAAGGGGATGGTGTTGTATGTCGGCACTACAGTGGGCTACTTATCTTTGTACATTTTCTCGTAATACATTCACTATTGTGTGTTTCTGCTCCAAGCTTCTTCTTCTTCCTTGTGCTCTTCGCATGCTTACGCAGACATCTATCTCCAACAATTGGTATTAGAGCAGGTCGTCGCTTCATCTAGGGCGCCGTCGACACTCCTCCGTTTGCAGTCTCAGAATTGCACGAATTTTAGTGAGCATACTAAGCGTGTTTCCGAGATCAAAACGGCTTCGCTTTGTGGTACCAAAATTGCGATCAGAGCTCGTTTCGGCCTCTAAACGCACTATCATAGCGCTTGTGCAGGCTATTTTGTCTTTTTGTGCCAAAGGTATATACTAGTTTCTATTTGCCAGTTTAAGCATCTCGGAGTCTGCTACAGGTCTAGCAGAACTCGTCTCTGTAGTTCTGTTCAACTTTTTGAGATACGGTCAATTTTCTGCATCAAGGTATTTTAGTCACCGGCCATGGTTGAAAGCAGTGATGTATTCCGTATGTTGGTTGTTGAGGATAAGTTGGATGGTACCAACTACCCATTATGGGCTTATATGATGCAACATGTATTGGTTGCAAAAGGACTATGGAACATTGTGCAGGGTGTTGAAAGATGTCTTGTTACACCTGCAACTACAGGTACTGCAAATACAGGTGCTGGAGCTGATGAAGATGGTATCGAAGATGATATTCTGCAGATTCCTGTTCGTGCTGCTGTTTCTGTTCCACCTACTGCAGAACAAATTCGTTGGGATGGCAAAGATGCCCAGGCACATGCATTGATAACCTTGTCTGTCAAACGTGCCATTATTCCTCATATTCACTCTTGCAGAATAGCTAGGGATGCTTCGGATACACTAACAACATTGTACCAAGCTAGGAATGAGGCTCGTGTTGCTTACCTCCGAAAACAGTTGGAGAGTGAGCACATGAATGAAGGTGATTCTATGGACAGTTTCCTAACAAAGATCAAAGATTTGAAGGAATAGTTGATTTTTGTTGATGAGGTTATACCAGATAGCTCACTTGTGTAGACCGTTCTGAATAGTCTTCCTGATTCATATCAGAGTTTTGCTTCTACTCTTCGATTGATGATGAAAGGCAATCCGAATGCCTTATGATTTGAGGAGTTAGTCTCTATTCTATTGTAGGAAGATGAGTCCAGGCAGAACAGGTCCATTATGCGTGTTGTAGATCAAGCTTTCCTGGCTAGTCAGAAGGGCAAAGGAAAATGGAGCTCTTCTACTAGTAAGCAGAAATCTGCAAATGATGCACATTCAAAGAACTAGGATAAAGATGAGAAGAAATCAGAAAAGCAGAAATTGTTTTGCAAGTACTGTAAAGGGAATGATCATATCATAAAGAACTGTCCAAAACTGGCTGCAAAAGAGGCAAAGAAGAAAGAGGCTGGAATGGTTGTTGCAGAGGCCTCTACACCAAAAACAGAGTCTGCTAATCTTGTTTAGGAAGAAGAATGGGCGTTAACTATTGTTTGCAGTTTTGACCCATCTTCTCATGAGCAGTGCATGTCTGCAGTGGACTAAGATGTTTGGTACTTTGACATTGGGGCGACCAAACATATTACCTCGCAGCGCAGTTTCTTCTCTTCACTCGAGCCTGCCCCTACAGGGAATACTGTCACATGCGCCAACAACTCCTCTTATCTTGTTATGGGAATTGGTAAGATCATTCTGACTACTGTTGATGGTAGTTATTTCACCTTATCAGATGCTTAATTTGTGCCAAGGATCAAGAAGAATCTGTTATCAGTTTTTGCATTAGCCAAGATTGGCTTGGTTGTGAAATTTGTTGATGACAGATGTACATTTCATGATCTGTCAAATGGCGATGTTATTATTGCTTCTGGCATTTTACGTCGTGGGCTGTATAAGCTCATAGACTATGAAAGACGTGTGAATGATTTGGCATGTGTAGTTCATGATTCTCAGGCTATCTCAGATGCAAAGCTTTGGCATGCACACTTTGGTCATCTGAATTTTGCTAGTTTGCTATGCCTGCAGAAATCTAATATGGTGTATTCTTTGCCCAAGCTTGAGGCACCTGGAAAACATGTATGTGAAGGCTGTATTTTGGGCAAAATGCAGCATTCCTCCTTTCCGAAAGATGGTTCAGTTCGGGCTATGCTGAAATTGCAGCTTGTACATAGTGATGTCTGTGGTCCTATGCAGACACCTTCTTTTGGAAACTATCCTTACTTCCTGACTTTCATTGATGATTTTTCGAGGCATGCATGGGTATATCCATTGAAGGCAAAGTCTGAAGTGTTTTTGTGCTTCAAACAGTTTTTGAATTTAGCTGAAAATCTGTCAGCATGTAAAATGGGCACCCTCCGTTCTGATCGAGGGGGGGGAATATATGTCTTCTGATTTTAATGCATTTCTGGTTGAATGTGGGATAAAACACCAGTGTACAGTGCCATATACACCTCAACAGAATGGAGTTGCTGAACGGAAGAACAAGTCACTCATGGAGATGGCAAGGTGTATGTCCAATCCTGGATAATGGTCAAGATGTGGCAGAACCGCTCAAGGCCCGAGATTCGAACCCGACACCTATGGGAAGACAAGCTCCCATATTAACCGTTGTGCCATGGCCACCTGATGTTCATCAACTCATCAAGTCGGTGCTTAACGATGCTCTACTTCTTGAACCCAAATAGGGTTAGTGTGAAAAGGAAGGGGATGGTGTTGTATGTCGGCACTACAGTGGGCTACTTATCTTTGTACATTTTCTCGTAATACATTCACTATTGTGTGTTTCTGCTCCAAGCTTCTTCTTCTTCCTTGTGCTCTTCGCATGCTTACGCAGACATCTATCTCCAACAATTGGTATTAGAGCAGGTCGTCGCTTCATCTAGGGCGCCGTCGACACTCCTCCGTTTGCAGTCTCAGAATTGCACGAATTTTAGTGAGCATACTAAGCGTGTTTCCGAGATCAAAACGGCTTCGCTTTGTGGTACCAAAATTGCGATCAGAGCTCGTTTCGGCCTCTAAACGCACTATCACAGCGCTTGTGCAGGCTATTTTGTCTTTTTGTGCCAAAGGTATATACTAGTTTCTATTTGCCAGTTTAAGCATCTCGGAGTCTGCTACAGGTCTAGCAGAACTCGTCTCTGTAGTTCTGTTCAACTTTTTGAGATACGGTCAATTTTCTGCATCAAGGTATTTTAGTCACCGGCCATGGTTGAAAGCAGTGATGTATTCCGTATGTTGGTTGTTGAGGATAAGTTGGATGGTACCAACTACCCATTATGGGCTTATATGATGCAACATGTATTGGTTGCAAAAGGACTATGGAACATTGTGCAGGGTGTTGAAAGATGTCTTGTTACACCTGCAACTACAGGTACTGCAAATACAGGTGCTGGAGCTGATGAAGATGGTATCGAAGATGATATTCTGCAGATTCCTGTTCGTGCTACTGTTTCTGTTCCACCTACTGCAGAACAAATTCGTTGGGATGGCAAAGATGCCCAGGCACATGCATTGATAGCCTTGTCTGTCAAACGTGCCATTATTCCTCATATTCACTCTTGCAGAATAGCTAGGGATGCTTCGGATACACTAACAACATTGTACCAAGCTAGGAATGAGGCTCGTGTTGCTTACCTCCGAAAAAAGTTGGAGAGTGAGCACATGAATGAAGGTGATTCTATGGACAGTTTCCTAACAAAGATCAAAGATTTGAAGGAATAGATGATTTTTGTTGATGAGGTTATACCAGATAGCTCACTTGTGTAGACCGTTCTGAATAGTCTTCCTGATTCATATCAGAGTTTTGCTTCTACTCTTCGATTGATGATGAAAGGCAATCCGAATGCCTTATGATTTGAGGAGTTAGTCTCTATTCTATTGTAGGAAGATGAGTCCAGGCAGAACAGGTCCATTATGTGTGTTGTAGATCAAGCTTTCCTGGCTAGTCAGAAGGGCAAAGGAAAATGGAGCTCTTCTACTAGTAAGCAGAAATCTGCAAATGATGCACATTCAAAGAACTAGGATAAAGATGAGAAGAAATCAGAAAAGCAGAAATTGTTTTGCAAGTACTGTAAAGGGAATGATCATATCATAAAGAACTGTCCAAAACTGGCTGCAAAAGAGGCAAAGAAGAAAGAGGCTGGAATGGTTGTTGCAGAGGCCTCTACACCAAAAACAGAGTCTGCTAATCTTGTTTAGGAAGAAGAATGGGTGTTAACTATTGTTTGCAGTTTTGACCCATCTTCTCATGAGCAGTGCATGTCTGCAGTGGACTAAGATGTTTGGTACTTTGACATTGGGGCGACCAAACATATTACCTCGCAGCGCAGTTTCTTCTCTTCACTCGAGCCTGCCCCTACAGGGAATACTGTCACATGCGCCAACAACTCCTCTTATCTTGTTATGGGAATTGGTAAGATCATTCTGACTACTGTTGATGGTAGTTATTTCACCTTATCAGATGCTTAATTTGTGCCAAGGATCAAGAAGAATCTGTTATCAGTTTTTGCATTAGCCAAGATTGGCTTGGTTGTGAAATTTGTTGATGAGAGATGTACATTTCATGATCTGTCAAATGGCGATGTTATTATTGTAAGACAATAGTTACGCAATATAACACAGGAGCAATAGCAGAGAAGATAACAGATATAGGAGAATCTCAACAATTTTCTACTAGCAGCAAGTACAAAGATGATGGCGTTGTCCACCCGTGCGCTCTCAAGGTAGAGCTTAAATGGTGATCTAGACAACTCTAGATAGGGAGATACAAGGTAGAGGTATGCTGGCTCAACTCAATGTCTTAGGTAGTGCAGAAGTCATGTATATATAGGATCATGGGTGGCCTGCCATGGACGGCTATACATGGGCGGTAGAGCGTGGGCGGCCACCGCCCGCGTAATTGCCATACACGGCTTAGACTGGTTGAACCGACCTAACAAATATAAATGATTTCTGACTCCGACAGGGAATATTCCATAGAATATTCCCTTTACCGTCGCGCCGGCGGCGCTGCCCCCGGACCCCCACCAGGGGGCCCGCTGGCCCCCTGGGACCCCCCAGCCAGGGGGCCCGCTGGCCCCCTTGGACCCCCCAGCCGGGGCTGCTCACCGCTGCCCCGGACCCCACAATTGGGGACCCTGGTAACTCCCTTTCCTTATAATATCTTACATGGTCCAATATGACCTTCATCCAACATTCAAGTTGGGATTCCCATCAATTGGGTAATGCACGCTTGGCTTCTCCTCATAAAGGGGGCCTTACAAAATGTGCATACAATCATGAGGGGTAGACATTGATCATACTCTAACACCCCCCCTCAATGTTTACCGATGATAAATCAAGTAGGTCTCGGTCCTATGCCCATCTGTTGAAGATGCTTGTTGAGCTGCTCTCTTCCAAGTGCTTTAGTGAATATGTCAGCACAATTTGCCTCTGTTGGGCAATATTCTAGCTCCACAATTTCATCTTCAATTAGCTCACGAATGTAATGGTACTGTACTTCTATGTGCTTGGTGCGAGCATGAAATACTGGGTTCTTTGCAATAGCCATACAACTTTGATTATCACACTTGAGTACAATTGGCATATTTGATGGAAAGCCTATATCTGCAAGAATTCTCCTTAACCAGACTGCCTCACAAGAAGCAAAACAAGCTGCTTTGTACTCTGCTTCAGTGGAGGAGAGTGCGAGAGTTGGTTGCTTCCTACTTACCCAAGAAAATATTCCTGAACCAAGTGAGAAACAATATCCAGAAACTGATTTTCTAGAATCACAATCTCCAGCCCAATCTGAATCACAATATCCTTGGAGTGTATCACCTGTGGTATACAAAATACCAAAATCCAAGGTTCCTGCAATGTACCTTAGAATTCGCATTCCAGCATTCCAGTGACTCTCCTTAGGTTTGTTGGAAAACCTGCTTAACACTCCAACAGCATAGCAAATGTCTGGTCTAGTGTTGCACAGAAAAATAAGACTTCCAACGAGCTTCCTATACTTCTTAGCATCTACATCAGGCATGTTATCATCCATAGATAGCTTATGATTTACCTCCATAGGTGTGCTAGTTGGTTTGCAGTCCATCATTCCAAATGCCTTGAGAATTTCTTTGGAATATTTTTGTTGTGAGATGAAAATGCCATCCTTCCTTTGCCATACTTCAATTCCCAGACAAAAATGGAGTAGACCTAAGTCTGTCATTTCAAACTCAGTTCCCAAGCTGATCCGAGTTTGATTGATGAGTTCTTGATGATCTCCTGTAATGATCAAATCATCTACATATACAATGACAACAACTAGCTTGCTATCCCTTTTCGTTACATACAAGTTAGCATCAGAAGTACTTCTTTCAAAACCCATATTTTTGAAAAAATGATCAATTCGTTGGTACCAAGCCCGTGGAGCTTGCTTAAGTCCATACAAAGCTTTCTTCAACCTGCAAACTTTATTTTCTGAATTGGGCACCTCAAAACCTGGTGGTTGAGATACATATACCTCCTCCTTGAGGTGACCATTCAAAAATGCAGATTTGACATCCATCTGGAAAATAGGCCAAGACTTTTGTGCAGCTACTGCAAGTACCGTCCGAATAGTTGTCATGCGTGCTGTTGGTGCAAAAGTTTCTTGAACATCAAATCCTTCAATCTGTGAAAAACCCTGTGCAACTAATCGTGCCTTATACTTTTCTAATGTTCCATCAGCTTTATACTTAGCTTTCCAAATCCATTTAGTACCTATTACCTTCTTCTTTGGCGGCAAGTCGACTAGATCCCATGTATCATTTTTGAGTATACTATCATACTCAGACTGCATTGCCGCTCTCCAATCTGGATCATCAATGGCTTCTTCAATGGTGGTAGGTTCCTTTATCGAACCCATGATATCTGCCATTAGAGCCATGTTAACAATGTGTTCTGAGGCTCTTCTTTGCTCCTCTATTCTCTTTGATCTTCGTAATCCATCCGATGATGATTCTGGTGCATCTACATGTGGATTGTGATCATCAAAGAGCTGTTGTGCCCACTTCGGTAGTGGCTTACGCTGTGCAGCTACAATTGGTTGGCTTTTTATTGAGGAAATTTCTCCATCAGATGTTTCCTCCTCCTCAACTTTAACCTGTCTTTTGATAGGCACAAGGTGAGATATTTCTCCGTTTGATGAGATAGTAGATTTACCTTTATCTTCTACTAAGTGTGGTCGTTCATCAAACACCACATCTCGGCTGACAAAAATCTTCCTTGCCTCAGGATCCCATAACCTGTATGCTTTAGACTCTTCACTATATCCTAGGAAGACACACTTTTTGCTTTTTGAATCCAACTTTGATCTTGTTGAATCAGGAATATGTGCATAACAGAAACAACCAAAAATTCTGAAATGCAAAACTGAAGGCTTTTTACCAGAATATGCTTCTTGAGGAGTCATCCCCTTCAGAGCTTTTGTGTAGCTTCGATTGAGGATGTAGACTGCTGTATTGACTGCTTCTGCCCAGAATGAATCAGGCATGTCTTGAGCCTTTAACATACAACGAGCCATTTCAACTACTGTCCTGTTCCTGCGCTCAACAACGCCATTTTGTTGAGGTGTATGAGCTGTGGTAAGTTGCCTTTTCACACCATGCTCCTTACAGTAATTGTTGAATTCTATTGACAAGAATTCACCTCCTCTATCTGTTCTAAATTTCTTCAGTTTCCTTCCTGATTCACTTTCTACATACTTATGCCACGCTTTAAATTTTTCAAAAGCATCAGCCTTCTCTCGAATGAAATAAACCCACATCTTTCTACTATAATCGTCGACTAACAGCAAGAAGTAGAAAGATCCTCCTAAAGCAGGTGTAGACATTTTACCGCAGAGATCAGCATGTACCAACTCTAGAGGAGCTTGAGATCGATTGCTGGTCTCTCTTGGAAATGCCTTTCGTTGTTGCTTGCCCATCATACAAGCTTCACAAGGTTCCTGCAACTCTGAAAATGCAGGCAAATGAGCAACCATCCCTGTTCGTTGCATCTCCTTCAAAACTGCAAATCCGAGATGCCCAAATCGTTGGTGCCATAACCTGCTTACATCTTTATCTTCTGTAGCAGTTAAAGCACTTAACTCATACAAGTTATCCCGTCGTGTGCCTTTACCTACAACATTACCTCATGAATCCATGATTTCCGCACCACTCTTATTGAAGTGAACTTCGAGTCCACGATCTGTTATCGCAGAAACTGACAACAAATTTCTTTTGAGTGTAGGTACATAGAGAACATCGGATAACTTTTTCTCAACACCTGGAGAAGTGATAAAAGAGATGGTTCCAGTTCCTTCAGCTGGACACTTGGAGTCGTTTCCCACCACTACATTGATGGATTCCCGCAGAGGCACTAGGGAACTATACCAATCCTTTTTACTAGTCATATGGCGAGAAGCTCCACTATCTAAAATCCATGGCTCATCAACACGAGCTTGAGCAGATGAACATACCTCTTCAATAGCTACCCAAAGTTCCAGCTCTGTGTTGTTTGCAGACTCTTTGTTCTTCCATGATGATTTTACAGTCCCATTCCGTTCATCAGCTTGCTTCTTTCTGCAATCCTTGATGGCATGGCCTTTCTTTTCACAATAGAAGCAACTTCCTGTGAACTTTTTCTTCTTTGGCTTCTTCTTTGATCCCTCTGAAGAGCCTTTACCTTTTGCATTTGCTGAGAATGCAGCATCAATTGTACTTTGCCGATTCTTCAGCCGCATCTCTTCTTCTAAAAGCATGGCACAAAACTCTTCAAATGTAAGAGGAGTTGGCCTTACCTGAGTGTTAAGGGCTGTTACTAATCCATCATACTTTGCTGGAAGAACACGTACAGATCTTCGAGCTAGCTCTTCTGGTGTTATAACAACACCAACTGCAGCCAATTGATCTTGAAGATGCTTTATCCGTTTGATAAAATCTTCAGCCTTTTCAGAATCAGAATGCTTTTCATTTGCCAACTGATTTTCTAAATTCTGTATCCTAGTGTGGTTCTTGGTCTCATATTGTCGAGCCAATATGCCCCAAGCCTCATGTGCTTTAGTAGTATGTTGAACTAAAGTAAGCACAGAATCACTTACACTAGTGACAATCGCACATAATGCATCAGCATTCCGCCTCTTCCAAGCTCGTAGAAGATCTGGATCTGGCTGAATCATCAATCTTGAATTTGCTGGATCTTCAACTGGTATAGGCTCTGGATCCAATCCCATCGGTCCCATGACAGTGTCAAGTAATTCATAGGAGTCCAAAATTGCAGAAATTTTGAACTTCCAGAGTGTATAGTTGGTTCCATCCAGCTTCCCTTCAGTGAATGCAGGTGGACGAATTCGAATAGGTGCAGCATTAACATTAGGTGAAGCACCAAGACTAGTGTTCGACGATGAAGCCATCATGTAATCACTCGAATAATCTACTGATATTCTAGTCTGCTAGTAGGCTAAAATAATGATACTTCTCAAGCTATTCGAACCTTACAGCTCTGATACCATGTAAGACAATAGTTACGCAATATAACACAGGAGCAATAGCAGAGAAGATAACAGATATAGGAGAATCTCAACAATTTTCTACTAGCAGCAAGTACAAAGATGATGGCGTTGTCCACCCGTGCGCTCTCAAGGTAGAGCTTAAATGGTGATCTAGACAACTCTAGATAGGGAGATACAAGGTAGAGGTATGTTGGCTCAACTCAATGTCTTAGGTAGTGCAGAAGTCATGTATATATAGGATCATGGGTGGCCTGCCATGGACGGCTATACATGGGCGGTAGAGCGTGGGCGGCCACCGCCCGCGTAATTGCCATACACGGCTTAGACTGGTTGAACCGACCTAACAAATATAAATGATTTCTGACTCCGACAGGGAATATTCCATAGAATATTCCCTTTACCGTCGCGCCGGCGGCGCTGCCCCCGGACCCCCACCAGGGGGCCCGCTGGCCCCCTGGGACCCCCCAGCCAGGGGGCCCGCTGGCCCCCTTGGACCCCCCAGCCGGGGCTGCTCACCGCTGCCCCGGACCCCACAATTGGGGACCCTGGTAACTCCCTTTCCTTATAATATCTTACATGGTCCAATATGACCTTCATCCAACATTCAAGTTGGGATTCCCATCAATTGGGTAATGCACGCTTGGCTTCTCCTCATAAAGGGGGCCTTACAAAATGTGCATACAATCATGAGGGGTAGACATTGATCATACTCTAACAATTATTGCTTCTGGCATTTTACGTCGTGGGCTGTATAAGCTCATAGACTATGAAAGACGTGTGAATGATTTGGCATGTGTAGTTCATGATTCTCAGGCTATCTCAGATGCAAAGCTTTGGCATGCACACTTTGGTCATCTGAATTTTGCTAGTTTGCTATGCCTGCAGAAATCTAATATGGTGTATTCTTTGCCCAAGCTTGAGGCACCTGGAAAACATGTATGTGAAGGCTGTATTTTGGGCAAAATGCAGCATTCCTCCTTTCCGAAAGATGGTTCAGTTCGGGCTATGCTGAAATTGCAGCTTGTACATAGTGATGTCTGTGGTCCTATGCAGACACCTTCTTTTGGAAACTATCTTTACTTCCTGACTTTCATTGATGATTTTTCGAGGCATGCATGGGTATATCCATTGAAGGCAAAGTCTGAAGTGTTTTTGTGCTTCAAACAGTTTTTGAATTTAGCTGAAAATCTGTCAGCATGTAAAATGGGCACCCTCCGTTCTGATCGAGGGGGGGGGAATATATGTCTTCTGATTTTAATGCATTTCTGGTTGAATGTGGGATAAAACACCAGTGTACAGTGCCATATACACCTCAACAGAATGGAGTTGCTGAACGGAAGAACAAGTCACTCATGGAGATGGCAAGGTGTATGGTTAAGAGTCAGGCTTTACCACATAGTTTCTCGCTTGAGGCTGTCATATGTGCAGCATATGTACTTAATAAGTGTCCCACTAAAGCGCTACAGTCTATCACTCCATATGAGGCTTGGCATGATTGCAAGCCATCTGTTGCTCATCTGCGGGTTTTTTGGTTGTTTGGCATATGCACTAGTGCCTGAACAACATCGCAGAAAATTGGATGATAAGGGAGTAAAATGTATTTTTGTTGGGTACAGTTCTGAAAGTAAAGTCTATCCTCTGTATCATCCACAGACTAAACGCATTCCGGTTAGCCGTGATGTTGTCTTTGTGGAAGATGCTATTCAGCCATTGCTTTCATGTACTAAGGAGACACCTGTTAGCTCTAAAGACATGTATGATACTTTGATGCCTCTTTTTACAGGTGGATAGTCTAGTGCTAGTCCTAATGAGGCAACTTCTCAGCCTTTGCAGGTTTCATATGATGATGCAGATCATTCCATTTCTGATGCAGATTTACATGATGCACTTGTTGATGAGAGAGTTGATATTGAGCAGGCAAAAACTATGCCAAAATGGCTGGTGTAGACTTTGCGTGACAGCAAATTAGATGCACCTTTGTCATATCGTACTCGTTCAGGCTCTCATAGTGCCTCCTTTGCATCAGATTGCTATGCTATGGCTGCGTCTAGCCTCTGTGATGAGAATGAGCCTATTTCTTTTGATGAAGCACAGAATTCAAAAAATTGGATGGCTGCTATGCAATCTGATTATGATGCTATAATGAAGAATGGTACATGGTCTTTATGTGACTTGCCTCCTGGCAAGAAGGCCATTGGCACTAAGTGGGTATACAAGCTTAAGCGTAAACCTAATGGTACAGTTGACAAGTATAAGGCTAGGCTTGTTGCAAAGGGTTATGCGCAGGAAAGAGGCATTGATTTTGATGAGACCTTTGCACCTACATGCCGTATGACTACTGTTCGGAGCATTTGTGCACTTGCAGCCCATCATGGTTGGAATTTACATCACTTGGACATTGAAACAGCATTTCTGAATGGTGACTTGCATGAAGAAGTGTATGTTTTTTAGCCCGATGGCTTTGTGCAGAAAGGGCATGAAAACCAGGTGTGCAAATTAAAGAAGGCGTTATATGGTTTAAAGCAAGCACCACGTGCTTGGTATGAGAAGATACATGCCTGTCTGATTGCACATGGTCTTGAGAACACTCCAACTGAAAGCACCTTATATGTTAAGCGTGCTAATGATGTGCTTCTGATCATTGTTGTCTATGTTGATGACATGCTGCTCACTGGTCCTATTGAGAAGCATATTGCTGATTTTAAGGCTGATTTGCATGCCTCATTTGAGATGTCTGATTTGGGGCATTTGCATCACTATTTGGGCATTCAGTTTATGCAAGTTGATGGTGGAATGGCTTTGTGTCAAACAAAATATATTGACACATTCTTGTAGTGTTTTGGCCTTGAAGACTGTAAGCCTATTGCCACTCCTATGGAGACAGGTTTACGATTGAGTCTTCATGATGCTGGAGATGCATTTGATGTTGTTCTCTATCAGTAGGCTATTGGATGCTTGATTTACTTATGCATTACTCGGCCAGATATTCAGTTTGTTGTCTCACAGATGAGCAAGTTTATGCATTGCCCAGGAGTCACGCATTGAAGGGTGGTTAAGCGCATCTTTCGCTACTTGAGTGGTACTCAGCTACTTGGGTTGTTTTATCCCAAGGAGGATCACTACCGCCAGATTTGCATGCTTTTTCTGACTCAGATTGGGCTGGTTCCTATGACACTCGTGTGTCCACCAGTGGTTTTTGCTTCATGCTTGGTAGCTCATGTATATCTTGGTTGAGCAAGAAGTAGCCTACTCTGGCCACTTCCAGTTGTGAGGCTGAGTATAGGGCAGCTTTCACAGCGACTGTTGAGTGTGTGTGGCTCAGACGCCTTATGGCTGATTCGGGTGTTGGCCAGTCTTCTGCCACCACCATCTTCATTGATAGTCAGAGCGCATTGGGAGTTTGCAAGGAACCCTGTGTTCCATGCTCGCACTAAGCACATTGAGGTGCATTATCACTATGTCAGAGAGCGGTTCTTTGCTGGGGAGATCAGCTTGGCATATGTGCCCACGTAGGAGAAAATTGTAGACCTTTTCATGAAGGCTCTGCCTAGGGAGAAGTTTGAAGCTTTCCGCAAAGCTTTGGGCTTACTTCCTTTTGTGGAGTGATTTCCACATAGCTTGGCACTTCCTTATACATGAGTGCCAGCTCCTTGTTCACCGCATCACTCCGAGGGGGGATTTATCGATATATTTAGGTAGTGATGTGTGTGAACACACTAGGACCACGGGGGCACTTTTTTCCCTCTTTAGTAGGTTTTTTTCCCCCGGCTTGTATATACGCCTATTGCCCTAATGGGCTACTTATCTTTGTACATTCTCTAGTAATACATTCACTATTGTGTGTTTGTGCTCTAAGCTTCTTCTTCTTCTTTGTGCTGTTCGCGTGCTTCTGCAGACATCTATCTCCAACATTTCCAAAACTTGCAAAGGAGGAACCTACTCAGAATGAAGACTCAAGTTCAGATGATGAAGACACTATCAACCTTGAAGAATTCAAGGCATGGAAGTCCAAGGGCAAAATGAAGATGAAGAAGCTTGAAGACATACCTGAATCTTCAACTCAATCAATCAGAAGATCTCAAAGAGAAAGCAAGAAACCTATCAGATATGGATATGATACATCCTTGTTACTAAACATTCTGTTTATCTTGCCAAAGATTTGTCAAATGAAGAACCAGGTTCATATGAAGAAGCAATAACCAAATCAGAATGGAAAGAAGCTATGGATGAGGAGATTGGAGCACTCAAGGAGAGTGACACATGGGAGTTAGTACCTAAGAAGGACTCCATGAAGGTAATAGGATCCAGATGGATCTATAAGTTGAAAAGAAACTCTGATGGAGCAATTAATAGGTATAAAGCCAGATTAGTAGCCAAGGGTTTTGTACAAACCCAAGGCATTGAATATGAAGAGAAATTTTCTCCTGTGGCCAAGATGCCAACAATCAGAGTGTTGGTAAGTGTGGCTGCATCAAAGAATTGGAATATGTACCAATTGGATGTCAAGAATGCTTTCTTGAATGGATGGATTTCAGAAGAAGTTTATATGTCACAACCTTCTGGCTATGAGGACCCTAAGAAGGTAACTTATGTTTGCAAATTAAAAAGCGCTTTATATGGATTGAAGCAGGCATCTAGGGCATGGAATTACAGGTTAACTACATACCTCCAAGACCAAGGATTTGTCATGAGCAAGGCAGATACTTCTCTGTTCATTAAGAGAAGTAATTCAGAAGTAATATATCTTTGTGTTTATGTTGATACCATCATCATTATAGGTAATGATGTCAATGGAATCAGGTATATCAAAAGCCAGATGATGAAGGAGTTCAAGATCAATGATCTTGGTTTATTGAAGTATTTTCTAGGGCTTGAATTAGTTTACACTAGTTCAGGGATATACATTACTCACAAAAAGTATATACAGGACATGTTGAAGAAGTTTCACTTGCAGGATGCGAAAGTAGCAAGCACTCCAATGGAGATAAACCTAAAGCTAAGTGCCCATGAAGGTGATGATGTCAAAGACATTACAAGTTATCAAAGTATGGTGGGTAGCTTGAACTATGCTACTCTTACAAGAATTGATATTGCATATGGAGTTAGTGTGCTAAGTCAATTTATGCACAAGCCAAGGATACCTCACTTAGAGGCTGCCAAGAGAATCTTGAAGTATCTCAAGGGTACACAGAACCATGGTTTGTATTTCGCTTACACTTCAGATATTGATATAAACATTTATTCAGATGCAGATTGGGCAGGATGCAAGGATGATAGGAGGAGCACTTTTGTATATATTTCCTTTGCAGGTAACAAACCAATTTCATGGTCTTCAAAGAAGCAACCTACTGTTGCTTTGTCTTCTACAGAGGCAGAGTATAGAGGACTAGCTAATGCTGATGGAGAGTGTTAATCTCCAAAAGAACAACCTACTCTTGAGTTTAGAACACCTCTATGTCAAGAGTAAGTCAAAACCTTCACTAAATTATAGGTCCAATCTCCAAATTATCAAAATTAAGAAAATCTGTGAAGAAAGTGAAACACAGAAAAAGTCTGCTGCAGAATTTCTTTTCATTGACTTATCAAACGTGTAAAGTTTTTGATGAAACTTTGTATGAATTATCTCCTAGAGATTGCGCATCACCTCCAAGTTGAATCACTTGAAAAGCTTTAGTATAACTTGAGAAATTGTCTTCACAAGTTACCTATGTCTGAATCTGCACTTCTGAGAAGTCGATTTAGACACCCCTAATTTCTTAACTTTGGTTCTCACAATATCTAACCCGTTTTGCTAAATGCTTTTAGCCACGAGTAGATCACCTTCCAACTTAAAGATTAAGTGCTTACTTGCACAAAACTTTAAACTATGGAGTGAGCACTAACCAAAAGATTAAACTCGAAATTTGCGCCTGTTTCAGAGAACTGTAGACACTCAACACATATGAATGTTCCTACTAACAATTCTCCTAGCCTGATTATAATTAGACTCTGAAATTCAGGTCACAGGCTCATTAACTAACAACTTAGATATCCTCAAAAGGATTTCACAAATGATCAAACACAGAAGGAGCATACACGAAAAGATCGGGCGCAAACTTTCTTCATTAACTCAGAAATTTACAACTGAGTGATGAGAGCTAACTCAAACTAACTTTTCTCTATCTCTTGACTCCTAACTTACTCAATCTTGGCTTCTACAAATGCTCTCATACATGCCCCGACTTTTCTCAAAGTATTTATAGATAATTTGTACAAGTTTATTACTCAAACAAAGATCTGAGTCACCTATGACTATACTAATGTACATATGTGTACACTTCTCTTATCCTCTGAATATGTCTTTCTTCCAAGCTTCAATGATTGATCCTTCCTTCACTCTTTAACCTTCCAAGTCTTCAATTGGTGATTGGTCTGCACCAACAGCTCCCCCTCAATCATCAATTGAGGTCTTCACTATCTTCTTTATACCTGCCATGTCTTTGAACCTTTGTAACTTTGGTCCATCCAAGCTCTTTGTAAGCATATCAGCTATCTGATCCTTTGTTGAAGTATGTATGACTTCAATCTCCTTATCCATCACTTTCTCTCTTAGAAAGTGATACTGAATCTCAATGTGTTTGGTCCTGGCATGAAAAACAGGATTAGCAGCTAAATACAATGAACTCATGTTATCTCCATGTATGATTGGTACCCCATGCATAATATCAAGACTCTTCATCAATGTCTTGACCCAAATTACTTCTTTTGCAGCTTCAACCATGCCTTTATACTCTGCTTCTGTAGAAGATAAAGCAACTGTATGTTGCTTCTTGGAACACCATGAGATAAGTTTATCTCCCACATAACACATGTACCCAAATGTAGATCTTCTATCATCTGGATTACCTGCCCAATCTGCATCACTATAAATTTTGATATTTGTATCTGAGGTAAACCCATAATACAAACCTTCATTGAGTGTACCCTTAATGTACCTCAACACCCTTTGTCCTGCAATCCAATGTTCTTTCCTTGGGCAATGCATAAATTGAGACAAAACCCCTACTGCATATGATAAATCAGGTCTAGTTAGAGTAGCATAGATAAGGCTACCAACCAAACTCTGATATTGTCTCATGTCTTTGAATTCTTCACCTCCATACTTACTCAATTTGTGATTCACCTCCATTGGTGTAGGTGCTACCCTGCAATCATCCATTTTAAACTTGATTAACAAGTTCTTCAAATACCTTTCTTGGGTCACAAATACTCCATGTTGAGTATATGTAATCTCCATGCCCAAGAAGTATGACAAGTCTCCCAAGTCACTTATCTTGAACTCCTTTTCCATTTGCCTCTTGAGCCTTTGTATTCCTTCTTCATCTGTACCTGTAAGAATTATATCATCAACATATATGCACATGTATATGAAACCATTTTCACTTGCCTTGACAAGCAAGCTACTATCTGCTTTAGACACCTGAAAACCAAGTTCTTTAAGGAACTTCACAAGTCTATAGTTCCATGCCCTTGGGGCCTGCTTCAAGCCATACAAAGCTCTCTTAAGCTTGCACACATGATCTGGATACCTTTTATCTTTGAACCCTTGAGGTTGCTCCATGAATACATCATCTGAAATGTAACCATTCAAAAAAGCATTCTTCACATCAAGTTGACATAGCTTCCAACCTTTACATGCAGCAATAGCAATAAGTGTCCTTATGGTTGTCATTTTTGCCACAGGACTATATGTCTCATCATAATCAATACCATATGTCTGAGCAAAGCCTTTGACAACAAGTCTAGCCTTATATCTAGACACACTTCCATCTGCAAACCTTTTTGTCTTGTAGACCCACTTGCATCCAATAATCTTCTGACTATTTGGTTTAGGAACCAAATCCCAAGTTTGATTCTCCAATAGTGCATCATATTCTTCCTGCATAGCACTTTCCCATTTTTCCTTACCTTTTGCCTCTTCATATGTAGAAGGGTCTTCATCTGTATTCACCATATAAGCATAATCTTTTGTGGCTAGAAATGAAGTATCATAACTATACCTTGTAGGTTGCCACCTATTTCTTGTTGACCTTCTGAGTTCTCCACTCCTTGAGGTTTCTGGCTCTTCACATTCAGGATCAAATCTTGGTGTCTCTTCCACCTCAACCTGCACTTCATTATTCTCTTGCTCATCAAATATTTGAACTTTTGATTTACCTTTTCTTTGACTCACCTCTTCTTCATCATCTGTATTGATTTTGATTGTACCTGCATACCAAGTGCTTTGTTCATCAAATGTAACATCTTTAGAAACCATAAATTGTTTTGTTGATGGACTCCACAACCTATAGCCCATCTGCTTGTCATCATAGCCAATGAAAACATACTTTTCAGCTTTGGGTTCCAATTTGTGTCTTAATTGTGATGGCACATATGCATATGCCACACACCCAAAAACTCTGCAATGATCCAAGGTAGGTCTCTTACCCCACCAAGCCTCATATGGTGTCATACCCTGCAAGGCTTTACATGGTAACCTATTGACCAAGTAAGTGGCTGTATTTACAGCCTCAGCCCACAAATAATTAGGGCAATTTTTCTCCTTCATCATGGACCTTGCAAACTCAACAAGAGTTCTATTTCTCCTTTCTGCAACACCATTTTGTTGAGGAGAGTACCTGCAAGTAATTTCCCTTTTTATACCTGCATTCCATAAGTAATCACTGAATTCATTTGAGAAATACTCTCCCCCTCCATCTGACCTTAGTCTCTTCAACTTATGTCCTGTAATTCTTTCTGCATATGCATGATAGTGTTTAAATGTATTAAACACTTCTGACTTATCTTTGATCACATAGATAGTGATCCACCTAGTAGCATCATCAACATAAATCACATAATACCTTGATCCATTTATACTGAAATCTTTTGATGGTCCCCACACATCTGTGTGTACCAACTCAAGCTTCTCTGAGTGCATAAAACCATGCTTGGAATAGGAATGTTTATGAGCCTTACCTAATTGACATGCCTCACATTTGTATGTCATATGTTGACCTGCAACATTAGGCAATCCAAGCACTGAACCATTGTTAACCATATCTTTAATACCTCTTTCATTGAAATGTCCAAGCCTCTTGTGCCAAAGATCTAACTCAGAGATCTTATGTCCTCCATATGTGAACATAGCATGACCAATGTTGCCTTGAATCTTCAATGTAAATAGTCTTCCTTCCTTTTTCCCTGAAACAATCTGTTTATACCCTTGGCTAGGGTCTTCCACATATACTCCATCATTAGTGAACCTTACTTCATATCCCTTTTCAACAATTTGACCTACACTTATCAAATTCTTAGGGATTGTAGGAACATACAAGACCTTACTCAATAAGGTGCTTCCATCCTTGGCCTTCACTGATCCTATTGATTTCACATTGTGCTTTGTGTTGTCACCTGTTTGAACAACATGATTAAAAATTTTACTTTCCAAATCAGTCATCAAAGATATGTTACCACTCAGGTGATTGCTACACCCTGAGTCAATGTAGAAGACTCTTTGATCTTCACTCTGTCTTTCACAAGTTGCATTCATTATCAATGTTGAATCTTCCTTTTGATCTGAAGCATAATTGTAGTAGGTGTTGTTGTATTGTTGACTTTGGAATCCTCTACCTGCATTTCTTCCAAAGTAATTCCTTCCACCTCTACCTCTGTAATTACCTCTTTGATTTCTGCCACCTCTTCCTCTTGCATTATAGTTTTGACTATATCCATTATTATTCTGATTATTGTGCCAACAATCATTAGCTAAGTGATTTGTCTTACCACAAATCCAGCAAGCTTTGCCTCCATCTTTGTTATTCCTGCCTCTTCCTCTACCTTTGCCACCTCCTCTTCCTCTTAGGAAGTTGGCTTGAGTAGTTGTTCCTTCATCTTCACCTGCTTGTTGTTTTCCTTTGCTATTCTTCTTCTTGTCCTTTGAGTACATTGCATGACCTGTACTCTTTTCACCATCTCCTTTAACATCCTGCTCAAATGTTAGCATATGACCTAACAATTGATTTAAATCAGGAGTGAAATGGTCAAGTGAAAGTTCTGTAGACAAAATAAATGGCTTCCATTTGTCATCACCTCTCAACCCTGTAAGTATTTGCCTTACCAATTTATCTTCCTCAATGTCTTCATCAACAGCTCCTAAAGCATCTGCAATATCTTTCATCCTTGTTACATAATCTGAGATGGACTGAGAGGCCTTCTTCTTGAAGGTAGTAAACTCTGCCCATAAGGATGCCTTCCTTGACTTTGTAGTGTTCTGAAAATGCTCCTCCAAAGCATTCCATATGTCAGTAGCACTTTCAAGACCTCTAATGTGAGGTAACAAGTAATCATTGACTCCCATATAGATAATGCTCCTAGCTTGAGCATCTTTCTTCATCCAATTTTTAAGATCTGCTAACTCTTCCCTAGTTGGAACACTAGGATCTCTAAATTCTGGCTTCTCTTCTTCTCCTGTGATATAACCAATCAAATCTTTGCTCATAAGATGAGCTTCCATTCTCATTGACCATGCAGGATAGTTTTCCCTATCCAATTTCTCTATCTGTAGAGCATCTCCCATCTTGTATCCACCTGTGTATTGAAAACTTCAAGCTTTACAAGCAATGTATGTACCTTTACTTCAAATTAGGCTCCTTTTGCCTTTCTTGATGTCGAGTAGTCTTCTTCTCAGGCTTTTGACTCCAAGCTTTCACTTCTTAGTTCTTCAAATGTTGAACTTCTTGAATCTGCAGCAGTCGGGACCTTCCTTTCCTTGATTTTGATGTCTCCTGCTCTGATACCACTGATGGAGAGTGTTAATCTCCAAAAGAACAACCTACTCTTGAGTTTAGAACACCTCTATGTCAAGAGTAAGTCAAAACCTTCACTAAATTATAGGTCCAATCTCCAAATTATCAAAATTAAGAAAATCTGTGAAGAAAGTGAAACACAGAAAAAGTCTGCTGCAGAATTTCTTTTCATTGACTTATCAAACGTGTAAAGTTTTTGATGAAACTTTGTATGAATTATCTCCTAGAGATTGCGCATCACCTCCAAGTTGAATCACTTGAAAAGCTTTAGTATAACTTGAGAAATTGTCTTCACAAGTTACCTATGTCTGAATCTGCACTTCTGAGAAGTCGATTTAGACACCCCTAATTTCTTAACTTTGGTTCTCACAATATCTAACCCGTTTTGCTAAATGCTTTTAGCCACGAGTAGATCACCTTCCAACTTAAAGATTAAGTGCTTACTTGCACAAAACTTTAAACTATGGAGTGAGCACTAACCAAAAGATTAAACTCGAAATTTGCGCCTGTTTCAGAGAACTGTAGACACTCAACACATATGAATGTTCCTACTAACAATTCTCCTAGCCTGATTATAATTAGACTCTGAAATTCAGGTCACAGGCTCATTAACTAACAACTTAGATATCCTCAAAAGGATTTCACAAATGATCAAACACAGAAGGAGCATACACGAAAAGATCGGGCGCAAACTTTCTTCATTAACTCAGAAATTTACAACTGAGTGATGAGAGCTAACTCAAACTAACTTTTCTCTATCTCTTGACTCCTAACTTACTCAATCTTGGCTTCTACAAATGCTCTCATACATGCCCCGACTTTTCTCAAAGTATTTATAGATAATTTGTACAAGTTTATTACTCAAACAAAGATCTGAGTCACCTATGACTATACTAATGTACATATGTGTACACTTCTCTTATCCTCTGAATATGTCTTTCTTCCAAGCTTCAATGATTGATCCTTCCTTCACTCTTTAACCTTCCAAGTCTTCAATTGGTGATTGGTCTGCACCAACAAATGCCACACAAGAAGCAATTTGGATTAAGTTTTTGTATACAGAATTGGGTTTTTTTACTAGGTCACCAATTATTTTTGGAGATAATACAAGTTCTCTTCACCTTGCAGCTAATCCTATTTATCATGCTAGGACCAAACACATAGAGGTCCATTACCATTATGTGAGAGAGAAATTGATAAGCAAGGACATTCAACTTACCTATCTATCAACAAACATGCAATGTGCAGATTTGCTGACAAAAGCTTTGGATGGAACAAAACTTTGCAGGTTCAAATCCATGATTGGATTGCAGGATGTACTTGAAGATTAAAGGTGAAGACTTAAGCCAAAATGTTTGGCTTGAGGAGGAGCTGTTGGTGTAAATTGCAAGCCTACACATTTGGCTCAAAGGATGCATTAAAGTCTACACATATATGAAGAAGCATAGGAACATATGCTAGTGGTTAATTACCACATTACCTCATAGTAAAAGTCAAATTGACTTGGAATCTTTTGTAATCACCTACCAAAGTCAATCCTGGAAAAAGTAGCTCATTTGATTGAAGGAATATCTCCAAGCATTTAGGAGCTTGATCATAGGGAGCCAAAATTTGAATTTGAATTCAAATCTTCACTCATTACATATAAAAGTGAACATGAAAAGTCGCGGGTAAGAGAGATCATTCCCGAGCCTCATTCTACTGATTTTGAGTGTGTGTGAGGACTATACTATATCCTACATCTCTCTATACCATTAGGCAATGTTATTCATGCCAATGGGATTGTTGTTAATTAATAGATACATTTACATCATTCATCTTTGAGTTCTCTGTTAGTCTACTCAAAAGTCTGTCAACTTGTCAAGGGAATATCTCGGTCAATTCCTCACAAAATTCAGTGATTCAAAGCTTGTTGGATTCAGCACAAAGGCATCTACATGCTATCAAATTTTGAAGTAATTCTATTCAGCCATTTCAGAGAAATCGACCTCGAGGTGAAATCTGGTCATTTCCTGCTACAGTCCTAAAAAGTCGGGGATATAGCTAAACTTGCTAAATTGATTTCTCTTAGCATAGTTTATCTTTTTACTTTATTCCACTTGCAAATGGTAGCTTACTAAGCTAATTAAATACCCCTAGAAGGAAGTTTATCAGTTTCTACTGTGCTGGTCACACTGAGCAAAACATTGAGCAGGTGTCAAGACATAAATAGAAGATTTTCTTGAGTTTGTGAACTTCAAAGTTATCTGTTTTGGTTCAATCATTACACACATCACTTCCAAAGTACATAGGCCATTTTTTGGTGTCATTGAAAAGCTAAGAAGGTCTACTTATCAACTCTGAAGCAAAAGAAGGGCTTGCACAAAGCAGGTTTAGTATTACCTACTCAGTCTCTTGGAGCATCCATCCATCTTTCCCAACACTCTTTCCATAAGATAGAAGTGGATTTTGTAGGGTACATTGTATCACATAAAGAAATTTTTATGGACCCTAAGAAGATTCAGACAATCCTTGATTGGCAACCACCTTCATGTGTTTGAGATGTACAATGTTTTCTGGGTTTTGCCAACTTCTATAGGATATTCATCAAAGATTACTCCAAGATAGTGACACCTCTTACCAAGCTTACAAGGAACTCCAAATTCTCATGGACCGAAAGAAGCAGAAAAAGCATTTCAGACCTTGCTCCAATTCTAGTTCATCCTGATTCTACCAAGCCCTTCTTCCTAGAGAAAGATGCATCAAACTTTGCCGTAGGGGCCATTCTCTCACAATATGGAGATGATGGACACCTACATCTACTTGCATATAATTCAAGCAAATTTTCTCCTCCAGAAATTAATTATGAAATTCATGATAAAGAAATTCTTGCCATAGAGGACGCATTTGATACTTGGAGTCACCATCTAGAAGCAGCGGCTCATAAAGTTATCGTGTATACAGATCAGAAGAGCCTAGAGTATTTTATGACCACCCGCATCCTCAATAGAAGGCAATCTCAATGGAGTAACTTTTTATCCAGGTTTGACTTTGTGATCACATATCATCCAGGACGGCAACAATGTCAGTCAGACGCCTTGTCAAGAAGATCTTACCTTGCACCAAAGAAGGGTGAAGAGGCCTTTGATCAACAAGACAGTGTAATACTCAAGCCTGAGCATCTCCAGTTAGTAGCTATCTCTTCAACCCATCCTGAAGATTCAACCTTGAATCATTTGATCCGTAAGAATCTACCACAAGATGAATTATTTCGTAATGTTAAGCAAAAAACTCAAGAAGAAAAAATCCAAGAAGTAAATGAATTCCAGGAAAAGGACGGGTTACTATTTTATAAGAGCCTATTATATGTCCCTCCAGGAAAGCCGAGGGTCCAAGTACTTCAACAACATCATGACAACTCTGCAGCAGGACATTTTGGAGTAAATAAAACAATAGAACTCATATCTAGGGATTTTTGGTGGCCTCAAATGTGGAAGGAAGTCAAAGAATATATCCGAACATGTGACACTTGCAATAGATCTAAGGTACCACGACATAAGCCTCATGGCCTCTTGCAACCTTTACCTATTCGAGAAAGACCATGGGCTTCATTATTTATGGATTTCATCACAGATCTACCAAAGTCAGATACGTATGATGCCATTCTTGTTATTGTGGGTAGATTAACAAAGATGGCACACTTCATTCCAACTACAAAGGAAACCACAAGTGCAGCCACTGCTAGCCTCTTTCTCAGATACATCTTTAGGCTTCATGGATTGCCTCATGATATTGTCAGTGATCGAGTTCCACAGTTCGTATCCAGCTTCTGGAACAGTCTTTGCAAGCTCCTTGGTGTTCGGGTTAAACTATCTACAACAAATCATCCACAGACTGATGGACAAACAGAACGGGTGAATCAAGTCCTACAGCAATATCTCCGTTGCACTAGCAACTATCACCAAAATGATTGGTTTGAGTTGTTACGCTTTGCAGAGTTTTCCTATAACAATATTGTTCATGCATCTACTAAGCAAACTTCCTTCTTTGCAAACTATGGAAAACATCCAAGGATGGATATACAACTCTCAAATCATGTCAAGAACCCAGCTGCCAAAGACAAGGCCCAGTACCTCATGGACATTCACAAAGAACTCAAAGAAGAGATCCATAAAGCTCAACAACAATATAAGTACTATACAGATCAACATCGTGTCCAGAATCCATCGTATCAAATTAGGGATAAAGTATGGTTACTCAGAAACAATTTGCAAACTTCAAGGCCTTGTGCAAAGTTAGATCATCAAATATTTGTTCCATTTACCATCTTGGCCAAGGTTAATCCAATTACCTTCAAGCTCCAGTTACCAAGTACCATGAGAATACATCCAGTTTTCCATGTATCCATGTTGGAACCATATCAGCTTTCACCATTGAGGGGGGAGAGACCTAGTCCTTCACCACCTATAGAGATTGATGATCATGAAGAATTCGAAGTCGAGCATGTCCTAGATTCGAGAATATGTTGAGGAAGATTAGAGTACCTTATTCATTGGAAAGGGTATGACATCAGTGATCGTACTTGGGAACCTACAGAAAACCTTCAAAGAGGACCAATCAAGGTTCGAGAATTCCATAAGAAAAATCCAATGAAGCCGAGACTAGAGAACATGACCGCTCCTCGTGGAACTTGTCGCTTGAGGGGGAGGTAATGTCATGGACAAAGGAAACTCTCAGATTCCATGTGAATCCTATATCTCATGATTGGTTCAGAATTTGGGGAAACTAGTGCTTCCATTGCGTTTGGAACGTGCCAAAACCCTAAGATCGATTGTCTTCTTGCTTGATTCTGACATCTAGAGACCATGCTATGAATTGATGACATCATCGATGACATCATCAATTCGTAACCGCCCTAGAACCGCCCTTGGAAAACCTATATAAGGAGGGGTTAGCCACATTCATAATCATTCTTGCCAATACGAGTCTTGGGAGCTCAAGGAGTCATGGCCGCCAAGTAAGTTCTCTTCAAGTTCCAGTTCTAGTTCTTGTCTTGTTCCTTGTTCTCGTCTAGTTCTTGGACATCTTATCTTGTCCCCTTGTAATCTCATAGTACAAGATCCTGTCGAGTTCTTTCGTGTATCCAGTTCATCTCCCCAAAGGGAGTTCTTGTACTCTAGATATCTTGTCTCATACTTACGATCCCAGGTTGTGGGACCTCTTGTACATCTCTAGTCCAGTTTCCCATACCTATTGGTCCCGGGTTGTGGGACATCTTGTATCAGTCATATATTCTTGTATCATTTTCCCTACATGGGTGTTCTTGTAATCATAAGTGTATTTGAGAAATCTTGTCTACTATAGTCAGACAGCACAATCTAATGCTTCAGTGACAGGAATTATCTTTACTTCGTGACTTTCATCGATGATTTTTATAGGCATGCATGGGTATATCCATTAAAGGAAAAGTCCGAAGTGTTCATGTGCTTCAAACCGATTTTGGTTTTGGCTGAAAATCTGTCAGCATGTAAAATGGGCACCCTCCGTTTTGATCGAGGGGGGGAATATATGTCTTCTGATTTTAATGCATTTCTGGTAGAACGTGGGATAAAACACCACTGTATAGTGCCATATAAACCTCAACAAAATGGAGTTGCTAAACAAAAGAACATGTCACTCATGGAGATAGCGAGGTGTATGGTCAAGAGTCAAGCTTTACCACATAGTTTCTAGCTTGAGGTTGTCATATGTGCAGCATATGTACTTAACATGTCCCCTTAAAGCGCTGCAGTCTATCACTCCATATGAGGCTTGGCATGATCGCAAGCCATCTGTTGCTCATATGCGTGCTTTGGGTTGTTTGGCATATGCATTAGTGCCTGAACAACATCGCAGAAAATTGGATGATAAAACAGTAAAATGTATTTTTGTTGGGTATAGTTCTGAAAGTAAAGGCTATCGTCTGTATCATCCACACACTAAATGCATTCTGGTTAGATGTGATGTTGTTTTTGTGGAAGATGCTATTCAGCCATTTCTTTCATGTACTAAGGAGACATCTGTTAGCTCCAAAGACATGTATGATACTTTGCTGCCTCTTTTTACAAGTGGACAGTCTAGTGCTCATCCTAATGAGGCAACTTCTCAACCTTTGCAGGTTTCATGTGATTATGCAGATCATTCCATTTCTGATGCAGATTTACATGATGCACTAGTTGATGAGAGAGCTGATATTGAGCAGACAAAAACTATGCCAAAATGGCTGGTGCAAACTTTGTGTGATAGCAAATTAGATGCACCTCTATCATATCGTACTCGTTTCGGCCCTCATAGTGCCTCTTTTGCATCAGATTGCTATGCTATGGCTGTATCTATTCTTTGTGATGAGAATGAGCCTGTTTCGTTTGATGAAGCACAAAATTCAGAAAATTGGATGGCTGTTATTCAATCTGAATATGATGCAATAATGAAGAATGGTACTTGGCCTTTATGTGACTTGCCTCCTGGCAAGAAGGCCATTGGCACTAAGTGGGTATACAAGCTCAAGTGTAAACCTGATGGTACAATTGATAGGTATAAGGCTAGGCTTGTTGCAAAGGGTTATGCACAAGAAAGAGGCATTTATTTTGATGAGACCTTTGCACCTACATGTCGTATGACTACTGTTTCGAGCATTTGTGCACTTGCAGCCCATCATGGTTGGAATGTATATCAGTTGGACATTAAAACTGCATTTCTGAATGGTGACTTGCATGAAGAAGTGTATGTTTTTCAGCCCCGTGGCTTTGTGCAGAAAGGGCATGAAAACCAGGTGTGCAAGTTAAAGAAGGCATTATATGGTTTAAAGCAAGAACCACATGCTTGGTATGAGAAGATACATGACTATCTAATTGCACATGGTTTTGAGAACAGTCCAACTAAAATCACCTTATATGCTAAGAGTGCTAATGATGTGCTTCTGATCATTGTGGTTTATGTTGATGACATGCTGCTCACTGGTCCTCATGAGAGGCATATTGCTGATTTTAAGGCTGATTTGCATGCCTCATTTGAGATTTGTGATTTGGGGCATTTGCATCACTATTTGGGCATTCAGTTTATGCAAGTTGATTGTGGAATGGCTTTGTGTCAAACGAAATATATTGACACATTATTGCAGCATTTTGGCCTTGAAGACGGTAAGCCTATTGCCACTCCTATGGAGACGGGTTTACCTTTGAGTGTTCATGATGTTGAAGATGCATTTGATGTTGTTCTCTATCAGCAAGCTGTTGGATGCTTGATTTACTTATGCATTACTCTACCAGATCCAATTCTTCGAACCTAATCCACTGGCTAGTCTCTTGTTTCCAGAGTTGTTTCCACAGTTTGAAACCCTTGTTCCATAACCGCTTTGCAGTTTGGAGGTTCCAAGACTCCACCCCCTAATGCCGCTGATCGAGAACCAAATAGAGTCATTTTGTCTTATCCCATCCGCCCACTTCCACTCATCCATGATTTTGATGGACTGTTTGGTCTTGTTCCAATTCTTCCATAAGGAACACAGGAGGCTAGAGCCTTTAGGGGACACCGGGTCGGGGGAGAACAAAAGCGTGAGAATCCCTACGCCCTTCCAACCAGGATGGCCAACTAAGGTAAGGTCTTCCGTGTTTCTAAAGATCAATTTAGCCCAAGAGGACTCCCTATTGCTCCAAGCCTTGATAAGCCATTTTGCCTCCTGCTTGTCGGCCAACCCAACAATATTAAAAATTCCCAAGCCCCCTGAGTCTTTAGGGCTAATGCAAGTTTCCCATTTGATTTTGGGCATCCCCCTCCTGTTGGGGTCCCCAGTCCAAAGGAAGTTTCTACAGATTCTTTCCACTTTGGCCAAGTCTTTCTCCTTAGGTCTCCAACACGAGATAAAGTAAAAAATTGTAGACAGCATAAATGTGTTAACAACCATAACACGCCCTACCAAGTTGACTTGCATACCTTTCCAATGATTCAACTTTCTATCCAGCTTGGATAGCACCGAGTTCCAGTGTTGGTCCATTGAGATGTCGAATCCCATCGGAATGCCAAGGAGACGGAAGACTTGACCGCTAGGGATAACTTGACACCCCTGATCCACCAGCAATTGGGGAGTAGGTCCGCTGATTGCTCTAAAAGCACTTTTAGCATGGTTGATTTTTGAGCCTGATGCCACACAAAAGGTGTCGAGGCACCACAAGAACACCTCAATGTTGTTTATATCGTTATGCACAAAGGCATTCATGTCATCAGCAAAAAGTCTCGCAATCATTTGGCCGTGATTTAGAGGTAAGGAAAGACCCTTAAGATTGATAGCGTCCATGTGATGCTTCAATAGGAAACTGACTCCATTCGAGGTGATAGCGAATACTAAAGGAGCCAGAGGGCAGCCTTGCCGAATTGATCTTTTCAAACGAATGGGCTTCGAGAGCTTACCATTGATATTTATTCTAGTTGAAGCATTTCCAAGAAGAGTGGAAACCATCTTCGTGAGCTTTTGGCTGCATCCAAGGTCTTTCAATGATTGGAGAATAAAGTCCAATTCCAATCTGTCATACGCTTTGTCGAAGTCGATCTTAATGAATACCAGATCTTGAGCAGACTCCTCAACAAAAGCAAGGCCTTCCCAAATATCGACAATTGCTTCAAGTATAGATCTACCTTTGATAAAACCTTTCTGGTCCTCACACAGCCACGACTTTAAATGACAAGAGATTTTGTTGGCGATAACTTTTGCAATTATCTTGTATCCTGTCTGGAGCATGGTAATCGGACGCTAATTTTCAATTTTGTTCTTATCTCCCCTTTTGTGGATTAACTTGATGACGCCATTATTAAGACACTCACGGAGAGCACCGAATTAGAGAGACTCTTGCCACACGAGACATAGTGGGGTGGCCAAATCATGTTTGAAGGACTTGAAACCTAGACTTTTCCCATTGGGAAGGGCATCAATAACCTCGATAATTTCATTCTCCGAGATGTTAGCATCCAGCAGAGCAATCAAGTTCTGTGGGATTCTAGTTTGAGCAACCCTTGAGATGGTTGCCATGGACTCCCACCTGTGGGGGGAAGGAGGAGTCGAGACCTTGAGAAGATTGGTAAAGTGCTCGACGATGATAGATCTATTCTCCACTTCAGTGCAGCATTCGGTTCCATTGTTATCGACCAATAGGGGGATAGATTCCCTAGCTTGTTTCCTTTTGAGGATGTTACACATCTCTTTCAATGGTTTGTCGGCTTTCCCCGCCCACCAGTCTTTGAAGAAAATTTGAAGATTGTTCCTTTGAACCTCCTCCTCTAATCTTAGTCTTCCCCTGATTTTCAAAAGACCTTGTTGGCAATGTAACTTACCTTTGTTCACCTCTTCTTCAAGCCGTGAGAGCCTCCGGTACACCGTTTCTCTCCTTTATTTTCGGATATCTCTTATAGCCTTTTGAGTCCTGGTTAGAATTTTTTGAGTCCTTTCCACCGCGCTTCTCCAACACTTAGCCGGTTCATTACAATATGCAAAGGCTTCCGCCCACACCTCAAAAATTTCTTGGTGGACAGAGAGGATGGAAAACGATGTCTCACAAGCATGAAACCAAGGGGCTTTCTGGAACATGGGAATCGGTTAGAAAGATAGAGTAATAGGGTAGTGATCCGAGATAGTCAGGTCCATGTGTTGGGAAATCGAAGGAATACCCCACTGAAGGATGGTGTTCTGATCGATGTAACATCTATCAAGTCTTGCTTTCCTCAAAGAGTCCCCCGATTGGAGATTTGACCAGGAGAAACCCTTCATGTCTTTCACCTCGACCAGGTCGAGATGGAGCTTGATTTTACCCCATATCTCTTTCTCCTTACCGTCATAATTTTTCCTTTGTTGTTCCATCGGTCCTCAGGAAACTCAACCATGTTGAAGTCCCTACAAATCAGTGAAGTATTTCGATGGCGATGCACCACACTGCACTCTCCTTCTCGAGAGCTCCACGACGATATGCTCGGAGTAGAAAACCAAGCTCCTGACACCACACACAGTACTCCGCATAGAGGTTGTAGAATACGTAGAAAACGCAGTACACAGGGAGCACGAAGACAGACTTCTTAGGTCTTACAAATGCGGTCGAACTTACAGTCTGTGACTGACCACGCCACTATATGTTTTATTAAAGAACATATACAAAGAAGTGTCCGGTGGCCATTTGGCCTTTCACATGGACACTAACGCTAACAATCTCCCACTAAAGGCCAATATGGCCAGAGTAACTATGGGAGAAAAAAGAAAGAATGATAAAGAATACCTGAGTGTAAGTATACAAACTATACCTCCCACCTGATGGGCATGTTACACAGTATACAAGTGACTGCGTAAGATCAAGAATCAAGTAACCCCCATCAAGTGACAACAGTGTCGAAAGCTATCCTGTGGTAGAGCTTTAGTCAAAGCATCTGCAGCATTATCTTGAGTGTGAACCTTCTCAAGAATAATGCTCTCACTGGCTAAGCAGTCTCTAATGAAGTGATACCTCACCTCAATGTGCTTGGTCTTTGCATGATAGACCGGATTCTTAGCCAAAGCAATGGCACTCTAACTATCACTGAGCAAGTGAGGTACATGCTGAGGCAAACCCATATCACAAGCAAGACGAGAAAGCCACAATGCTTCCTTACATGCCTCACTTGCTGCAACATACTCTGCTTCTGTGGTGGAAACAGCTGTACATTCTTGAAGACGAGATCTCCAAGAGATAGCACCTCCAGCAAAATGAAAAATGTACCCTGATGTAGACTTACGATTGTCTACACAACCAGCATAGTCAGAATCTGTGTAACCAATAATGGATGCTTTCCCTCCACCTAAGCATAGACACTTGTCCTTAGTGCCACTCAGATATCTCAAAATCATTTTGACCGCTTCCCAATGTTTCTTGCCAGGATTAGACATATATCTGCTCACAACTCCCACTGCAAATGCAATGTCTGGTCTCGTAGCTACCATAGCATACATGAGACTACCAACAGCAGTCGATAGGGAATTTTGTTCATGAATTCCTTTTCCTCATCTGATTTGGGGCAGTCATCCTTGCTCAATTTCACATATGTGGGTAAAGGTGTACTCAATGCCTTTCCACCCTGCATATTGAATCGATGATTCAAGTACTTTGGATATGTACTCACTTTGAGACAAGTATATGCATCTTTTACTCCTATCACAAGTGATGCGCATGCCAAGAATATGTTTGGCATCCCCCAAATCCTTCATATCAAATGTCTGACTCAACTTCTTTTTGAGAATCGACAAATCATAAGAGGACTTCCCAGCAATCAACATATCATCGACGTAAAGTATCAAGCATATCAAGCTGCCATCAGAACATCTCTTTGTGTAGAGACAATGATCCTCATTGCTCCGAGAATAGCCTCATAAAAGCATCAAACTTTTTGTACCATTGTCTAGGAGACTGTTTAAGTCCATACAAGCTCTTCTTGAGCTTACAAACTAGACTTTCCTTGCCAGGAACTACATAACCCTCTGGTTGTTCCATATAGATCTCATCTGTAAGATCTCCATGCAAGAAAGCTATTTTCACATCCATTTGGACTAGCTCTAAGTCCTCCATTGCAACGAATCCAAGCAACATGTGCAAAGTAGTCATCTTGACCACTGGAGAGAAGATTTTCTCAAAATCAACACCATGTTGTTGCTTAAAACCCTTTGCAACAAGTCATGCTTTATATTTTGGAGAAGCACTATCTGATGTGAATTTCAGCTTATATACCCATTTACATGGTAAAGCTTTCCTGCCCTTTGGCAAAGGTACTAAGTCCCAAGTACCATTCTTGTGAATAGAATCCAACTCACTCTTCATGGCATGCTCCCACTTGACATGATCCTCTGTCTGCATAGCCTCTTTGTAGCAAGAGGGCTCACCGGCATCTGTTAGCATAACAAAATCTAAACCTGGAACATATCTATCAGGTGGATATGAGACACGTGCAGAACGTCTCAATGGTTGCTGAACAGGAACATGTGCAGACTGATCTGAATGGACATTCTCTTGAACATCCCTATGTGTAGCATTTTTATGCATGCTAACCGGAGGACTAGTATCCTCAAACACCACTCTTCTCACTTCAACCTCCTTAATCGGCTGTTTATGCATCTTAGACTCATTAAAAATGATATCACTACATCTGATCACTGACCGTGTTTCAGGATCCCATAAGGGATATCCAAATTGTCCTTCTCGACCATATCCAAGAAAAATGCATTTCTTTGACTTATGGTCCAACTTCTGTCTAAGATTCTTGGGTATATGAACATATGCTTCACACCCAAAAACTCGAAGATGATCATAATATGGTGGTTTCCCTGTCCATAACTCTTGTGCCACTTTCAGACCTTTGGCAGTACTAGGTGAAAGGTTAATCACATGAACTGCAGTCAATACTGCTTCTGCCCAAAAACCTTGTGAGAGGTTTGCATGATGCAACATAGAGACTACTCTATCTTGAATAGTTCTATTCATCCTCTCAGCTACACCATTCTGTACTGGGGTATAAGGAGTTGTAAACTCTCTACGAATCCCTCTACACTGACAGAAAAGGCTGAATTCATGTGAGGTATACTCACCCCCATTATCTGAACGTAAAGCCTTAAGCTTAGTTCCTTTTTCAGTCTCAACTGAAGCAAGCCATTTTCTAAAAGTAGGAAATACATCATCCTTCGATTTGATAGGATATACCCAGACTTTTCTAGTAGCATCATCTATGAAAGTCACAAAGTAAAGAGAAACACCTAAGGAGCTAGTGGGCATAGGACCACACACATCTGTATGAACAAGATCTAAAGGCTGAATTGAAGAGTCAATGTGCGTTTTATGCACATTTCTGGTTTGCTTTCCATATTGACAATGCTCACAAAATGAAAAATCAGAGAAAGATAACACAGGTAAGTAGCCAGAACGAGAAAGATTTTCCATTCCACTACGAGATATATGGCCCAAACGACCATGCCAAATACAAGCCATAGGCTGTTCAGTAACAGCTAACAAGTGTTCTTTCTGTGATACAAATAAAGGGTAAAGTGAGCCAACTTTCCTTCCTTTTGCAATAACCATATTGCTCTTTGATATACGAAAGGACTGAGCATAGAAGACCACCTTGTAACCACTATGCATAGTAAATTTTGAACCGTCAATGAACTGCACAACCACATCTCCAATCCCCACAACATCACACTGGTAAGAGTCACCAAGTCTCACGGTACCAAGAGACTTTGCTGCATAATTAGAGAACCATTCTCTATGTGGTGTCACATGGAAAGAAGCACCAGAATCTAGCAGCCATGTGTGGGAAAGAGAATCAACCATAAGTGCCTTAGATGGCACAGTACTGTCAAGTGTCAACACATCAGCATCATCAGAAATAGCATTAATTTCTTCAATCTTCACAGTTGAAGTAGATGGTGCAGGTAACTGTTTAACATGCCCATCAACATTCTGTCCTTTACCTTTAGCATTCTTTAATGCATAACAGTCTTTCTTCATGTGTCCTTTCTTATGACAATAATGGCATTCAATATCCCTCTTCCTTGATTTACTTCTGCTCTTATTCCGTTGACCATTCTTTTCCTTGTTCTTGCTCCTGCCATGTTGTTGATTCTTTCCTTGGTAAGAATCACGAACATTATATGCATCTCCACTCTGAGTGCCAACCATAGATTTTCTACGAATCTCCTCACTCAAGAGTGCTCCATATATGTCATCATAGACGAGTTTACCACCTGGTGCACTATTGCTAATAGCTGTGCAAAATGTATCCCATGATGATGGCAGGGTGCATAACAGCAATACTGCTTTCATTTCATTGTCCATATCCATTTTCTGAGCCTGTAACTGGGAGAATATGGCATCAAACTCATTTAGATGAGCAGCAACACTATCTGTGTCCTTCATACGAAGGTCGTATAATTTTCTCATCAGATATACTTTATTTGATGCCGTCTCTTTTTCATATGTATTGCATAACTTCTTCCAAAGCTCCTCTGCACTTTCACAGTCTAATACTGTAAAGTAAACATTATCTGCTAGGTGCAAGTGAATGGTAGACCTGGCCATTTCATCTAACTCATCCCAATCATCTTCATCCATGTGAGTAGGCTTCTTTGAAATCCCATTTACTGGCTTCCATTGCCTTCTTTGAATCAGCACATCTTTAATCTGATTCTTCCATAGAGCAAAGTTTGTGCCATCAAATTTTCAGATCTCAAAATGGTCTTTGCCCTGCAAGTTATAGCTCCTCCTCGGAACGCTAGCACTAGACCCTGATCCACCGGATGTGCCTGAGACCTCTGATGCCATGATCGTAGAGAACTGAATAGAATGATAATGGAGCTAGAAGAGTCCAAACACCAACAAATAAGTGTATGAAGGAGTAAATCGACCACTATATAGTTGACTTAACTAGAAATCTGGAAAAATTTTGCCTGAGTATGTTACCGTTAGTGTCCATGTGAAAGGCCAAATAGCCACCGGACACTTCTTTGTATATGTTCTTTAATAAAAACATATAGTGGCCTGGTCAGTCACAGACTGTAAGTTCGACCGCATTTGTAAGACCTAAGAAGTCTGTCTTCGTGCTCCCTGTGTACTGCGTTTTCTGCGTATTCCACAACATCTGTGCAAAGTATTGTGTGTGGCGTAAGAAGCTCCGTTTTCTACTCCGAGCATATCGTCGTGGAGCTCTCGAGAAGGAGAGTGCAGTGTGGTGCACGCCATCGAAATACTTCAGAGTATCCTCTGCAAAATTAGCATATGACCAATGTCAAAGTATCATAAAACTGCAAGTATTGACATGTCTACCTGGATAGTGAATCACTGACTCCACTGTATATAATCAGTTACCCAATAGAAGCCAACTAGGCTTATCGAGCACCTATGAACAACTATCATACATCTCCTATGGCGAGGCTGGGTAAGTCTTCCACCTGCATCACCGAAGAGACCCCGACATCTGGGTGTCTCCCAGTTAAGAAAACCTCACCACGACCCTCTTTATCAAACGTAAAAGGCTTTATGCAAAGAACGTAACCGCTATACCAATGCCCACATGGACGTACATAAGCGGTATCCACAGAAGCGTACATGGTGTGTATGTGCTCAATATATGCAGTAAAATGACACTGAAAGGCTGAATACACAGCCCAAAAACTAGCCAATAACACCTGCAAGTGTCTGTCAACTCTGATGTTTTAGGCTTTAAAAACCTGCATAAATTTGCAGCGACTGCTCCCACCAAAACTGAAAACCCCTCGAGAAACCTGTAGTTTTACGAGTGTGGCTGAAAATACAGCCCCAAAGGTTGATATTTATTGTCTGAGAAGTACAAGGAACACTCTTCTTGATGTTCTTGGACCTATGTGAAGAGAACTACGTGCGAAAGTACTCTGAAATGGCTCCAAAAACACCCCAAAATTGCTTCAGAAATAGGCTTTAAAAGCAAAAATGAAGCTTTGAGAGACCAAAACTTGTTCAAGGTAATGTCAACCTTAGTTTTTCACCTTCTTCAAACACCACAAGAGTGTAGCTTAGTGGCAAGAGATTGCCACGCTTAAGCGAGCTCTGGGGGGAACAGTACTGGGATGGGTGACCTCCCGGGAAGTACCGGGAACCTCTATATTCCTTGATCGTTGAGGTCCTCCCTCGCACGCAGCCAACGGCGCCAACGGTGACTTCGGTGACTCGGATGACAAGGTATGCCAAGGTATGCCAAGGTCTATGCCTTGGTCGCCGCCTTAGCCGTAAGCCTTGGAAAAAGGCTGGGGAGGGGGGTGCTCACTTCGCTCGCACTAAAGGAACAAAGCTTCTTGCCTCGAACTGCTCTGATACTAGTGAAGTATTTCGATGGCGATGCACCACACTGCACTCTCCTTCTCGAGAGCTCCACGACGATATGCTCGGAGTAGAAAACCGAGCTCCTGATGCCACACACAGTACTCCGCACAGAGGTTTTAGAATACGCAGAAAACGCAGTACACAGGGAGCACGAAGACAGACTTCTTAGGTCTTACAAGTGCGGTCGAACTTACAGTCTGTGACTGACCAGGCCACTATATGTTTTATTAAAGAACATATACAAAGAAGTGTCCGATGGCCATTTGGCCTTTCACATGGACACTAACGGTAACAATCAGAACATTATGTGAAAGGGAGTCGAGGGAAGCCCAAGGATCCATTCTATGTGCTTCTCCATTAGGGGCATAAATTGAGACCACAGTGAAGTGGAAAGGGAACCTGATAGAGGCACCCCCCATCTCCCTAGGGTGAGAAGTGGAGAAGCAAAGGTGGTTCGGAGAAATGCAATTAAGCCGTTTTTGGAGATCCTCTCCGTCGATTTTAATCTCTTGTAAGCAAATAAAGTCGGGGCTAAAGCACTTGTCTTTGAACCAATGGCCAAGAATCGAAGCTCTTGACGGGTGAGACAGATCCCTAACATTTAGTGATGTGAATTTCATTAATGATGGTTGCCCTCTTTGAGGGGAGGGACCCGATCTTTTTTCTTCTTGGGGTCTTCTTTTTTCCTCCCAACTTCTTGACTTAGGATCCTACTCTTGAGGGGGCTCTTCCAAGGCATGCAGGAAGGTTGTTTTCCTTTAAGCTTTGACTTTTGTTGTGGGAATCTTGAAAAACATATCCGAAGGGTATGACCAAGAGAGGAGCTTTTGGTGTCTGGGTTGTCCTCATTGCTAGTAGTGAAGCCTTCCTCTTTACTCGTGGTGTAACCTTCTTTGTTGTCTTCTTTGCTGGTAGAGCACCCAAGGGTATTATTAGTGGGGTCTTCTTCAAAGTGGTTGTCCCCTGGGAAGTCGACCTCACTAATCTCTTTTTCTAGGTTACAGTATATGTTATTCGAGCGGGCAATTATCGTAGCGTTCTTTGTTGTTGATCTTCGCGGGCTAACTTTCCTCCTACGTCTTACTTCAGTGAATCCTTCTGAATCCGTCTTAGCAATGCGAGTTCCCTCTTCTTCCTCCATCGGAGGGGGATGACCCCGAGTATCATCTTGGGGGAAAGGATCCAGGGTCACATCTGGTTTAAACTTGTGTTTATTGGTACTTTTCTTCAGGGGGCACTCTTTGATCCTATGACCTTGATGTCCACACCGGAAGCACGCATTTGGCAAATTCTTGGAAGTAACCTCTTGTGTCCAGGTCTTACCATCTCCACAGTTTATGGAGATTTTCGAGGGAAGGGCATGGTTCAGGTCTGTTTCAATGCAGATCTGTGGATGCCATCTTGCATTGAAGGAATGTTGAGCACCATCGTAGATTAACCCCCCAACATCCTCTCTTGAGGCCATCGGGCGACCGATCAGTGAGACGATTTCATGAAGAAATCCATATAGAAAGAAAGGCAGATTGGGAAGCTCCACCCAAAGCGGGTAACGAAGAGGCTTTGATATGTTCGGAACAAAGTCTGGGGTCTATTTAGAAAGGGAAAGGGTGGACCGGCCCACTTGCCAGGAGCCGGCTTGCAGGGCTTGGAAAGCCATCTCTTCGTTCTTAAATACTAGAAGCAGGTGATTCGCCAGCAGGGATTGACATTTGGACACAATTAGGCCGCGCGGGAACCACTCCTTGCAAAGCCAAGTTCTCACACTTTCAAGAGGGGGCCTAGGGCCAAACATTTGACCGATCAGGCAAGTTTTCATGAGTTCTTCTTGCTTTGCCGCCATAGACTCCTTGCATAAAGAGACCACTCGGGGTGTGACGTCTGCTGGGATGGAATCCATCTCAAGGGGGTACACTGACTGAGGGGGAGCCACATTGTTCATGACAAACGAAGGAATAATGGTCGGCATCTTAATGACCAAAATCCCCCCCCCTAAACCACTTTGAAGCGTGAATGCGAACGAAAAAAACCTTCAAAAGACACCGACACGACGGGCACCAAGAGAAAGTTTTTAGATATTTAAGTGATGAAAAAACCTCGAAAGAACTTGAAAAAGAGCGTTGAAAGGAAGATTTGAAGACCGTTGCATTCTTTCTTTTTCTCAGATCGACCTACTCGTTCTTCCCACGATTTTAAGATTTCTGTTTGCTGGAGGAGAATAGTCCGATAACTATTTTAAAGTTTCAAAAGGGAAAACCTCACGGCGAAGAAGGTCTCGCTGCCATTTCTTTAGATTTTAAGCCACTGAAAAAATAGTTGAAATAGTTGACCGTTATGAAGTTTTCAAGCTGTCAATCGCAAGCTGTGAATCGCAGAAGAGAGAACAGTGTGAGTGCCACTGAGAAGTCGATTCAATGAAGAGCTCGTGCCATGAGGAATGCCTCACGCGTTAACCAAAAACCTGTCAATCGCGACAGGGGGAAGGTTGTCAATTGTGGGCCAACAACATGATGGACAGCGCGTCTATCGCGGTTCGAATCTATCGCGACTGATGAGAGGAGCGTGGGCCTTTGACAGTCGCGACTGACAGGAGGGCAATGCGTCTATCGCGAATCATGTCTATCACGACCGAGAGGAGCGTGTCAATCGCCCCTAAGGCGATAGTCGCGACGGACAAAAAGTTTCTATCGCCTATAAGCCGACAATTGCACCTCCAGACCTCGCCGTCGAACAGAAGGAGCTGCTGCAAATGGTGATGATGGAAACCGCTTCTGCGAATGGTGACGACGGAAGCTGCGCGATGGACAGCCAGCCTTCTAAAACTGTTGTCGCTGAAAAATCTCCTCTATAACATTCCATTTGCATAATCTTCCAGCTTGGCGTAACTTACTAGCTTCACTCTTTCGAAGCAAAATATTGCATCAACTTATTGTTGCAGAAGCCGATGGCGAAAGGAATCCCCGTCATCTCTGTATCTTCAACACAGCGCACACATTGAGCAGGTTTGAAATATGAAGCATAATGATTAGCTGTACGTGTAAATCCGCTGGTCTTAGTCAGACTTAAGAAAGCTCGAAGATATCCCCAAAATAGAAGTGTAACCCAAAAGGTAGTCCGAACAAATGGTTGACTACTTTACTCGGTCTAATAGAATTAGCCTTTGTAGTGCCCTTTTCCTCTTGTTCAGCACAGAATTTTCTTTTTGTTTCTATGGAAACACCAAAAAGCAGACGTTTGAAGGTGGACGTTGAGGTCGTGCGGAGTGGGGAGTGAATGCCCTAGGGTTTTGGGCCTGCATGAGCCTCCCTTGGGGTTTGGGATCGTCTATCTATCTTCTCCTCCCCCGCGTCGTGTGGGGAGGCTATTCTACTCTTCTCCTCCCCCTCGGTACGAGGGGGATCTCTGTTCAATCTTCTGTTCGGTGGTTCATTGGCCCCCGAAAATGGTCAGGAAATCGGCTACTGCAGTTAATCCTGGTAAGTATCTTAAGAAGCAAGTTTTCTTCTCTCTCCTTTGGTCATGGATTGTATTAAGCTTATTTCTCTGAACACTAAAGGGCTCACTGATCCTATCAGGAGCAAGACCATCAACAACTGGATCAAAGATTCCTCTATTTTTCCTGATTTCATTTGTTTGCAGGAGCTGAAGGTGGGAGGTACCACTCTGTTGTCGAATTTAAAAACGGTTTCCAATTCTTACCACTGGGTCCATACGGATCATTGTGGTAAAGGTGGTGCTGCCATTGGGGTGGCTAATGGAGTGTGTCATCTTATTGAGGAGGTTTACAAGAGTAGTTCTAATCAGTGGATTGCTGTCAAATGTAAAGAGCCTTTTAATTGTACTGTGGTGTGTGTTTATGCTGCTAACCAGGCTTCTCAAAGAGCTAAATGCTGGGAAGAAATTGCTAAACTTAATGATGTTTTACTTCTGACCGGTGACTTTAACATGGTCACTAATATAGGTGATAGGATCGGCAACAATGATAATATTATCTCTGGGGGTGAGAAGCATTGTTGGTTTAATCTGATTAATAAGCACAGCCTGCTTGATCTTTCTCTTAACACAGGTCATACCTGGAACAACAGAAACCAAGGTAATTTTTTGTCTGCCAGATTAGACAGGTTTTACATGCAGGCTGGTAGGAGCAATAACTTGTGGAATTTTAACTGTGACATTGATAGGTCTTTTGTTTTATCTGATCATGCGCCTTTGATTGTGAAGCTGTTCGTGAACAACCCCTCGTATCGTGCTGGCTGGCCTCACATGGATTCTTCCTTGTTTAAAATTCCTATCGTGAAGGAGAAAATTTCTGATATTCTGATTTCTCATTTTACTAAAGATAGGTCTCCCCTTGTGGCTTGGGAAGAGGCTGTTAAAGAAATCCAAATTACTGTTAAGAACTTTAAGAATAAAGCTAAAAATATTAGGTATGAGAGAAGAATGATGATATTGAAGGAGATGGATCGTCTTGAGTCCTCTAAGCTTGATGTTAATACCAAAAGGCTGAAAATCCTTGAGTTGCAGGAAAAAGTGAGGAAAGTTGATTACCTCCTTGCTAGAGGTGCCCTTGTCACGTCTCGGGAATTCTGGGCTGGTAATTTGGATAAGCCTAATAAACACATGTTTGATCTTATGAGCAAAAAAAAAGCTAGGGACTTCATCCCTATGCTCAAAGACAGTAATGGTCTTTTAGCTTCTAATATGAAGGATAACTTGGAGGTTGCCCATAGGTTCTTTGCCAATGTTTTCTCTCTTCCTCCCAAGAGAGGGGATGATGTGTGGAGTGCAAGAGCTGCCATTGCCCTTTGTAGGAAGAAAATGGTTCCTCAGGGAATGGAGTCCCTCCTTGACATGCCCTTCTCTGAGGGTGAGGTGAGAGAAAACATTAGCAAATTGAAGCCTGGTAAATCCCCTGGTATTGATGGTCTTCCTTATGAATTTTTTCAGGAGTTCAAGGAGTTGTTGGTGCCCATAATTCTCAAGATCTGGCAAGAAGCCTCTAGAAGGGGGTCTCTTTCTCCTTTTATTAACACAGGGGTGATAAAGCTCTTACATAAAAGGGGTCCCAAAGATGACTTAAACAATTGGAGACCCATCTCCTGTCTGACTTCTCTTTACAAAATTTTTGCTTCCATCCTAGCCAGAAGGCTCAGTCCTTTAATGGATAGTATAATTCTGCCAGAGCAAAAAGGCTTTATCAAAGGGAGATTTATTCTGGATAACATTATTACCATTTGGGAGAGTCTTGAGTATTATCAAGAGCTCAATATAGACACTTACTTTTTCAAAATTGATTTTGATAAGGCCTATGACAAGATTGAATGGGATTTCATTCTTCAGTCTCTTCATGATATTGGTTTTGGCAAAAAGTTTATAAGATATGTCAGTATCTTGTTTGGTAATGCCTGCTCTAAAGTTGCTATTAATGGAAATTTGTCTGACTCTTTTAAGTTATGCAGGTCTATTAGACAAGGGTGTCCCCTGGCCCCTCTTCTGTTTGCCATTTCTAGTGATGCGTTGGGTTGGCTGGTCAAGGATAGCTTCTGTCAAGGGACCATCTCTGGTCTTGATATTCCCCAAGCTCACTCTCCCCTGGGGCTGCAGATGTTTGCAGATGACACTAACATGATGATGATTGCTGAAGAAAATTCGGCTAAGCAATTTCTTAACTGTCTTGACCTTTTCTGTATTGCTAGTGGCTCTGTGGTCAACCATCAAAAAACTAGTTTTTTTGCCACTGATAATAAGATTCCAGCTTGTGTTTTAGCTGCAGGGTGTGATATCATCAAGAAAGGCAGCATTTTTAGGCTGCTGGGTATTCCCATGGGCTTTGGTATAACCAATGAACAAAGGTGGAATTGGGTGCTTGATAGATTTAGAGCTAAAATTTTTAAATGGTCTGATGTGCAGCAAAGTATCTCTCAAAGATCTTTTGTTTTAAAGCATTATATCCTCCCTTCCCTTACCTATTTTTTGTCTTGTTGGCAGCCTAGTAAAAAGCAGCTTGGTCAGGCCATCTCTCTTGCTAGGAATTTTTTGTGGGGAGGTTCTAAAATTCCCAAAGTTGCTTGGGATATTTGTTGTATGAGAAAAACTGAGGGGGGGCTTGGGCTCATTTGTCCTTCCAGAATGGCCACCCAAATGGCTGCTAAGTGGATTTTCAGATCTATCTCCTCTAATGACTTTTGGGCTTGTTTAATTAAAAGAAATGTTAGCAAATTCAACATTAAACATAATAAAAGCTCGATCAATTGTTCTCTTTGGGATGTTATTACGTCTCCTGTTGAATTTGTGCCCAAAGGCAGTCAGCTTATTTGTTCCTTGTGGAAAGCTTGGATGGTTGTGAAGGCTAAGTATAATTTGCCTGTTTACTTTGCTCACAATCTTACCTTCTTAGTTCAAGACTCCATCTGGTTTGGTTGGATTAATTCGTTTCCCTCCCTTTCTCTCCCCATTAGATGGAATAAATGCAAGAGGAAGGGATTTGGTCATTGGCAGGACTTTTTAAATGCAGGTAACATTATTGATGATACTGTCATTTCAGGATTTGATGGGCTCTCTGGGCAATGCAAACAGGTCCTCTCTATCCAGAAGGAAATTCTGAAGAAAAAGCTGGAAATGCAACTTTGGAGGAAGGAGATCTCCCTTCAAATTGTAGCTGAGGATATTCTTAAAGCCTACAAAAAGAGTGGCAGAAGTATCAAAGAAATAACAGGGAAACTCAATAAGAAGTGGGATCTCCAATGGTCCCCCTTGCAGTGGAAATACAGATTCCAATGCACTTGGGCTTTTCCCTTCTCCAACAAGCAGTCTTGCCTTAACTGGCTCATTCTCCACAAAGGCATATGGACAGGGGAACTTGCTAGGAAGTATAAAATTGATGCTGGAAATTGTAAACTCTGTGGTAAAGTTGAGGACCTTGATCACTTGTTTGTCCACTGTAAAAGCTCCTCCAGGTTCTGGTTTAGTATGAGGTTCTTCTGTCAGAACAAAGGTCTTAATCCTCCTAACAGCAAAGACATTTTGCTGGGGGAAGCTCGTGGTATGGATATTCTTCTGTGGCAGCTCATCAGAATCCACTCCTTGTGGTTTATATGGAGGAACAGGAACAGTGCCATCTTCAATAAGAAGGGGAAGGACTACTTCTTCTCCTTTTTGGTGGGTTTGAAGAAAATTCTCAATCTTTGCTTCACCGACAGTTGTGATTCTCACTCGGAAGATAAAAATCCCTTTGTAATTCTTAGAAAGTATCGTTACAATACTTGGAAATCTAAACTCCTAAAGTTGTACTCCAAGCCTAGGTTTCAGATGATCACGTTTCTTGAAGACTATGTTAACCTTTTTCTGATATGAGGCATCCCACAATGCTTCCTCGTTGTAATTGTACCTGACTCACTTGAGAGTTTGGTACGCTGCTTGTATTTTTGTTTTTAGCATCAATTTTATACTTTCTGTTCTTCAAAAAAAAAAAAAAAAAGCAGACGTTTGATTGTCGCGAATGATCGGATAAAGAAATCAAAATGTCTATAACTCTTTTCTTGGTCTTTCGAATTTGAAAAGCTTTTTCATGAACAAAAAGCTATGTTGACAAAACATCAAATAAGCATTGCTGTGTCCACAAAAAAACATGTCATGCCGTTGTGATTCCACACGGCCGTTATGAATATCTAAAAGGTGGCAAAGTTTTTTTTTAATGGAGGTTCGTTTGAGGCCTACTCCCCCGAGCTTTAACTTTGAAATTGTAATTGTACAAGGAAAGGCATAATACTCATGGGACCCCCCTTATCCCACAAGAACAAGGGTTTACATAGCTGGGTTAAATGGCAGTCACAACTATCACAGGGCAAATTAAGCGGTGGCACATCAGCCACATGATACATCATTCCAAGATAACATGTTCCTCACAAGTGTTGCCAATAGGGGTTGAACCCTCGCCCTGGCCTGAAGAGGCGAGAGGCCCCATCACCAGGACAGTGGTCTGGGACAAGGTGGCAAAGGTTGTGCATCGTTTCCTGATGCACAACCTTCAACATCCCAAATATGTTCATTTTTTGGTGATTAGACTTCAAAAGCAATCTGGCTTCATTGAACAAGGGTGTACTAGTGCGGATATTTTGTTTTTTTAAATGGAGGTTCAGCGGAAGCCTACTCCCCCTGACTTTAACTTTGAAATTGCAACTCTACAAGTGAATGGGCATAGTACCCGCTATGGGGATGAAATCCCCAGGGAGTATGCATTGATTTTTTTTCAAAGTTGATTGATTTTATGAGTTTTGTGTGGTGTTTTCACTGAGAAAAAGGTAAAAATTGTACATGTTTTGGTCGATTTGATTCACTCGGAGATGCGAAACCATGTAGTTCTTGTAGATTGAGTCTGTGCATTTGTAAATAGCATGGCGCTAACTTTTGACCCATAAAAACCTAGGTTTGATCCTTGAAAATCCCTGCAAATGCGTGTTTATCCCATGAAAACCGAGCCTGAATCCTTAGAAAACCCTAGAATTCTTGGCCATATCTGTAAATAAATCCTTGGAATGACATGCTTGAGTTAAGTGTAGGCAACACCCTAGCTTAGACCCTTGGAATTGGCGTTTATCCTAGGTCAAACCCTTAAAAGTAGTTAGTTTATATATATAGTGTGAAACCAAAACCTTAGTTTAGGAAAAATAAAAGGAAAAAAAAACGAAAAATAAAAAATAGAAATAAGTGCTATGATTTTCCAAAAATAGTAAATGAACATGCAAGGTGTTCTAAAATTAGAAAGTTGAGTAAGGAGGTTAGAAGCTTCTAGAGAATAGTCCCAAGGGATGAAGGGGAGGAAAACATATAAATAGGATCTCAAGACTCATTTGTTTCCCCTCGTGGATCTTCATTGTGCATCTACTCTCCAGGTACGGTTTCTTAACCTTTTCTTATTCTTCTTTTTGCATGACATTAGAGAGAGAGAGGGAATGGTGGTGTGCTATGATTACAAAGAGAGATTAAGCGGGCTTTAGGTATTCCAAGCTCTCATTCTCCCATTTATTTGGAAAATTTTTAAAGGTAGTGCTCTTATGCTTTAATGAAGCGTCTTGATCGTATTAGACATTTACAAGGATGGCTGCTAGTTAGATTTGAGCTCCATATGGACCCATATTAACTCTTAAGCCATTCAAGGTTTCTATATCCATGATATATCATGATTCGCGAAGATGGAGATGTCCATGTGGGTTTGCGTCAGCTACTGTATTGCCACGCAGAGAGAGAGAAATCCAATGAGAGAGATGAGATGGCTTAGGCACCGATAGAGAGAGGGCGAGGTGCTCAGCGCGTAGACACCGCTTGGAGGACAGCGGGAATGGCGCACACCAAAGGGGCCTGATCCAACCCCGTGCGTGTTCTTCCCGTGCACTTGACCTCCTTCTTCTCGATACCTAAACCCCACGTGAAGCGAGGTGGTTGCCCGGTGATCCTCGACGCTTTATCCACTCCTTGAGAAGATAGACAGGAACCTCGGCGTCAGATAGAGACTCCAGGTACTAGAATTTGTGGTTCTTTGAATTTTTCGCATTGCTTCACACACACTTTAAACAAAAAGACTGTTTTGTTGCTTGAGTTTGAGCATCCACACTTTGCATTAGTTTAGTCCATACGTGTGAGTACTTTTTTTCCTGCTTAGACTATGGATTTGCTGATTTCATAGCTTAGATAGAGCATCAGAAAAATATCATTGAAAGAGGGGAAAATACATTGAAATTTTGCGAACTGAAGAGAGCGCAGTTAGACCACATTTGACCTAGATAGAGTACTTACACAGACCTCCACCTCCTGGCTCATGACCCATCGAGTTTCTTCTCTGATCTCTACTCTGAGCTAAGAGAGATTGTAGAGCCACTCACACAAGACATCATTCTGAGCTCTAGGACAGACCAGAGAAGAGAAATGGAGGATATATTCAAGAAATTAGTAATAGAGAAACAGGGGGCCCGTGTAGTCGAGGCGGTTTTGAGAGAGAAGGGAAAGTTTACAGGCTTGAATGTGACCGAGTACCTAGATGTTTTTGAGGAATAGGCACAGATCTATGGTCTAACTGAAGAAGTATTTGCACATTACTTCACACGGGTAGTATCAGGGTCTATCCTAGCTTCTATTACAGCACACATAGCCAAACCCTAGGCCGAATTCAGAAAATAATTACATAAGTTATTTTATCTAGAAGATTTTTCCCAACATAGTAGAGAAGGATTCCTACGGTGGGTAAACTCCCCAAAACCCACTGCTTCCCTGACTCATTTATTAAATCAATTCTTGAGTAGATATGCCCAACTTCCACAGGCCGATTTAGATGCATTGAAGCCTGATCTAGTCATTTCCTTCCTCAAGATCTTAAGTCCTGAAGACAGGAATGAGGTCGAGAGGAGGATAAAAGAGCCTGGAACGAGGTTTGGGTTGATAAAAGACTAGGCCGTAGTGAGGAGAGAAGTGGAAGAAGTTGCCCAGATGAGGCAACGCCAGGCGGTATTATATGATAGACCTGCAATAGTAGCTCCACAACCATCTAGGGAGGCTTCGCTCCCAGCGATTCCGAATGTGCCTACAACATCAGCTTTTGCTAATGTTGCATCCACTTTGTGATCACCAATGGAGCTACAGCTTGATATTGTTAGCCGACAAATAGAGAATCTTATGACGATGCAAGCGTATATATCAAAAGAAATGGCCAGCATTCACAATAAACTTTATTCTAAGGGGTATCAGGATCCCAGTCCTTCTCAAGCAAGTACGAGTTATGCAGATGCAATACAGAGAGGTACTATGCCCATTCCAAATATGCAAGGCTATGTGATGCCACAGCCTGCACCTCCAGTGCAGCCTGTTGCCCAACAGACACTTGCACCACCAATGCAGCCTACATTCCAAACAAACACTGGACCTTTTGAGAGACGAGCAACCCGTGGGTTTGGCGGGGCAAAGAGATGCGTATGGTGCGACGCACAAGAACATTTCTCATATGCCTGTGAAGAGCTTAAGCTAGCAAAGGAGCATCAATTGGTAATAGATATCGATAAGAAGTTATGTGACTTCAGGACCTGTCTTCCTCTACCTTTGAATTGGGGAAAGGGGGGATGAAGAAACTTTATGAGGATCTATCTGGCAATAATGGAAGCACATCAGCTGCATTGTTAGAGCCGGTAGAGGAAGAAGATGAAAATGTGCTTAGACCTCGACCTGAAAGAAACTATTCTATAGAGGCTTTAGTGAGGGCTAGGGATGCGATTATGCAGAAGACTACCTGGAAGTCTCTTGTTGATGAATCCTCGGTCTATTCGCATATAGCCAATGTAGAAGAAAAGAGGAAGAGGGATGAGAGCCAGGAAGAGACTGAGCCACAGAGGAGAGTGACCAGGAAGCAAAGCCAAGAGGCTAAAGAGAACGCTAAAGAGCCCGAAAAGAAAGTACAATTTAAAGAGCCTGTTGTTTCAAAAGAAGAGACAAAGAAGAAGGAAATAAAGGAGGGAAAGAGGCCAGCTAGGCCAACTAAGATTCAAGACGCTTTTAAAGAGAAAGAGAAAGAACCAGAGCCCATTCAAAAGACTGATGAAATTCAAGAAAATGTTCAGGAGAAAGATAAAGAGAAGAAGAAGAAGAAGAAGAAGAAGAAAGCCCCAAAGGCTATATTAATTTCTGAGTTGGAAAAGAAAAATGATGCGAGAGAGATATTAAATGACATTCTACTAAAGAGCCAAGTGACCATGTCCTTAGAGCAGGTCTTCTCCATAGCGAAGCCTGAATTCAAGAACACCTTTATAAAGTTGATCAAAAGGAAGAGGTTTCCACTACCTGAAGATGTAGAGATGGAAGAGGTGACTGAGGAAATCCAAGTGACAAATGAAGCACTTACATTGAGTGATACTTCTGATGATGATGATGATGAGGTTGCAAGGTACCACAAGAATTCCTTAGGTCCTATTAGACCGGATGACGAGATGAGAAAGACAAAAAGCGAGTTTAGCAGGACTTTTTGGGCAAGAGGAACACCTGAAATGAAGGTGAAGTTAGGGAGCAATGAAGATTCATGTTTTCCTCTAGCCTTGATTGACTCAGGGTCAGAAATAAAGGTGATCTCAAAGAAGCTTTATGATAAGTTTAGGTGGCCAATAGATAAAGACCATAACTCGAGGATGATGACGGCAGATAATGGTTCAAGAGCACTGCTTGGGACATGTGCATTTGTGCTTGTGACCATAGGAGGGATTTCAAGGAATTCCACTTTTTTGTCCAGGAGCAATGTTCATATGAGGCCATCCTTGGGCAGCCCTTTATAGGTGAGGTGTGAATGGAGACTAAAGCGATGGATGATGGATCTGCCTATGCACAAATCTGTTCTAGATCTGGTCTTCGTTCTTTGCAAGTGATGACAATGTGTCTGAATCACTCTAGGAACAGAAAGAATATAAGAAAGAGACCTATTAATTTACATGACCATGATGAGTGTATGCCTGTTGGAGAGTATGGAGCTTCTGCTGAGCGAAATTTATGTTAGGATCCACTGTTGAGCGAGACAACAGTGGGAGTTGGTTTGATGTCTCGCATGATTCTATACATAGTTTGTAGAGTTTATCCATTTACTCCTCTGCATTTAAGTTGTTATGTTTACAGAAAGAGGATGTTTGAAATAAGTTCAGAGAATTTCATGAGAGACACTATAAGGATTTAGGAATCATGTTATCTGATGAGAGGATAGAGGATGTGATCCAGTTGGAGAGGAGTTAGAATACTCTGGAAGAGCTTGAGCAGGCATTTGAGAGAAGTGAGAAATCAATAATCATTATGCTCAACTCTATCCAAGAGTATGAGATGATTGATGAGTTTATAAGAGAACATGAAGTAAATGTAAATACAAAGTATAAGACTGTGGATAAGAAAGTGAAGCCTATAGCTCAGCCATTGCCAAAAGATAGTCATGGGAAGTATCTGTGAGTGTCAGATGACCCTATGCTGAGACAAGGAGAGCTCATAGGGCATCATTTTACTGATGAGACTGTTAAAGAGATCAAGTTTGGAGAAAAACCATTCCTGAGAGATGAAGAGAAAGAGAAGTTTATTGAAGTCATCAAGAAACATGAAAAAGCATTTGCACTTTTCCCACATGAGATAGATTGCGTGGACCCGAAACAAGTATCTCTCATGATCATATTTACAGTGCCACATATACCATGGAATATCCGGCCTATACTTGTCCCAAAGGCTCACTTGCCTGAGCTGATGAGACTGCTAAAGGAAAAGATTTCCATGCGGATATTGGAACCCTCCTCCACTCTATATTCAAATAGGTGGTTTACAGTGCCTAAGAAAAATGGGAAACTTCGTTTCATCCAAGATATGCACCCTCTGAATAAAGTCACAATTAGAAATGTAGGAATAGGACCCATAATTGATGAGTTTGCTGAAGCATTTGCTGGGCATTCCATCTATTCTATGGGTGATCTGTATTCAAGGTATGACCAGTTTTAGTTGGCTATGGAGAGTAGAGATATCACGACCATGAGGACTCCACTGGGCCTTGTACGCATGTCTACTTTGCCATAGGGAGCGACGAATTCTGTGGCTCACATAATGAATGCCACGAACTTGGTTTTACGACACTTTATACCATCTGTGACTATACCATTCATTGATGATGTTCCTATAAAGGTATGTGAGGAAAGAGTTAAAGATGTGAGTTTAGATGCTTATGTGTGCAGAAAGTTTGTGAGTGATCATATTGCTGAGTGTGAGAAAATATTTGAGAGATTTGAAGATGTGGGGCTAACAATTTCTTTAGAGAAATCTGTCTTGATCACTTATTCCTTGCATCTAGTTCATATCTCTTAAGTTAGCTTTTGTAATTTACATACCTCGTTTCTTACCTAAAATCCATAGTTGTGGGATTTGACGTATCCTAACTAGTCAAGGTATCCATACCTATCACTCCCTGGTTGTAGAACTCTTTGTAATATTGGTCCTTTCTTGTAATATTTCCCTTGCATAGGTGAACTTGTGATTAGACCTATAGTTCCAAAATGATGACCACTTCAGTGATGCAGCATAATCTAGTGGGTTCCTAATACAACTCTCCTCTACTTTCTACCTCAAGCATTCTATCAAGTACGGCTATCTGCCTAACCCTTTTCTTCTTGACATTGTTGTTGATATGCACAATTTCTAGATTGGTAGAAAGTGTGCCCTAGACATAGTTGGGGTCTCTCCATCCACCATGGTTAGGGTTAGATGATGTTTAGAATCTTTATAGAAGGCACCAATATCTTTCTCCAAAATTATTTTGACTCTATCTCTAAATTTTGCGGCTCTCTTCACACTTTTATGAGGCCTCTAAGTCAAGATTCACTCATTTTAGAACCACTTTAATGTTGCTGCTAGAATCATCCACATATTTTCCTAAGGAACAAGGTCGTGAACAAATCCCTTGTGTTCAGTCATTTTCTTATTAAGAATTCAATTGGACTTTGGGATCTCTATGGGAAAGTAGTGCGATTTAGTGATGGAAATGCGTGACAACAATCGCAGTCACTAAAACGATAAGCAACCTAATATAGCATGGCATGAGATGTTGTTGAGCACCTTCCTTATTTTCTATTATCATATACCTCATGGCACGCTCTAGGACTAGTACCAAGGAGATGCAGAAGTTGGAAAGCATTTTCTAGAAATTTCTTATGGCATCTACCTCTCAATGAGAGAGGAGTGTTGAAGATCAAATGGGATTTTTTCCCTAGCCTCAAAGATGTGTGTGGTCCACCATTCTAGATATGGATCTAGTACACTATGAGCTTATGGCCAAATGAATGATCAGATCCTATAATACTCAAGAACGACAATACCCTTTGTCTCGTTGGAATCCCAATATGAAAAAGTTACTGAGGCTATTGTTATTTTGAGGAACAACAATACACTTTCTCTCGTTGGGATCCCAATATGAAAAAGTTATGATATTATCACTCTCTAGTTCTCTCTATTCCAAATTTTCTCCATAGGTTCAGATGTAATGTGTTAATTATGGAAAGGATCGAGGAAGATGAATCCCTTTTGTTCCATCAGCAATGACTCAAAAAGAACTACTTGCATTACACAATACGACACTCTTGAGCTCCTAATCTGTGGTATTATGAGAGTGGACAATGATAGCCTTCAAATGGAAAAGCAATAATGGAGAAAAATATGAAGTATGCGGAAAAGCCTATATAATCAATGTAAAAGACATTTGATCCCAATTCAAAAACATTGACCCAAATCATAGAGTTGATTTTAAATATAAGTTCCTTGTTGGGCAAAGAATCAATGTTTGGGATGATTCTTAGACCCTCCTCCTTCTTGCTTAGGAAGCCCCCCCAGCTCAAAGTCTTGAAGTAGGAGAATGCCAACAAACAAGAGGATATACCTCGATTTTGAAGAAAAAAACATCAATCTTTAAAAGAAACACAGTGTTTGAACTCGGCCTATGACACGCTCTTATTGATATGAAGAAAGTTGTCGTGTTGTAGATTCTCCATTGGGGGATATGGACCGAGGTAAAATCCAACAAAATGTATGGGGCTCTCCCATGGTACAAGTGATGTTTTAATGGATGAGAAGAATTAGATCACCTCTTCGTATCTTTTCCTAGGGGCTAGCTTACCTCAAAGAGCTTCTTGTAATGGATCCTCATATAAACTCTAAAACTCTTTGCTTAGAGAAATAATTGGGTTCTCTTCTACACTATCCAATGCCATTAGGAGTGAGGCACTATTGGTAACTAGGAAGGAAAGATGTGACGTTAATTTCAAAAGTCCTCGGAGCTAGTGTCCAATAGAAAACTTCTTATCTCATCTACATACAAGGGTTCAAGATTGTAAGAAGCCCGCACCCCCACCCCCCAATCGTCCATATAGACACTATAAGGCATTTATTCTAGAAAACTAAAAAAAACCAAGAGGGCCTCTCATAAAGGAGATGAAACGGTTAAAACTCTTCTTTGTAAATCTCTCTAACTATATTGTAATTTCCTCTTGTTTTTAATTTCAAGAGCATCCGTTGGGAAAAAAAACTCTATGTTTCACGAAACTTGATATAAAATGAGAGAAGGATGAATAGCTTGGTACATATGATCAAGGTGACAGAGAAATCGGTGTGGATGAGGCATGCTCAAAATGTTGCACTAAACTCCTACGCTCACTTCTTCCGGTGAGTGTATATGGATATACATGTTTGTATAATTTAGTCTTATGTATATGCATGTATGAATGCGTATACGTATATGTGTTTGGTTGATATGCCAGTCTCTCTCTCTCTCTCTCTCTCTCTCTCTCTCTCTCTCTCTCTATATATATATATATATATATATATATATATATATATATATATATATATGTGTGTGTGTCTGTGATATCTGCTTTTATTTTCTGTGTAAAAATGAAAAAAAAAAGATAGTACCCCTACAAAAAGGAAAAATTGTGACTATCTAAATAAAGCGCTGAGAAAAAGGCGATATATGGAGACGGGAAAGAAAGATGGATGCCTTCTGGAGGGAGTCCTCTAGGAGGTCCCTTTAGAAGGTATTAAACAGGAAAATTCAAGGAGCAAGGGATGAAATCTCATGCATGGTTTTGAAGGACAGAGCATTCCGAAAGAAACATTTCGTCTTGGTTTTTTGTCTTTTTAAGAGGGGGATCATCATTTTCATAAACAAAGGTTACATAATATTCATTCTTTTTTTCAGAGAAACAAGGAATAATATATTAAAACAGCATAATAAGATAGAGAAACTTCTACTTTACCATGATGTGAGGAAGAACAGGAGAGACAGGTAGTTCTAAGACGGCGCCAAAAAGAGGAAGAAGGTACTACGCAGAGAGGCTGAAGACTTTGGCGGTATGCCAAAACAAGAGGAGCTCATCACGTGGAAAGATGAAGAAGCACAGGGAATACCCCGGCCTCACTTAAAAGCACGAGCCGCTTCAAAACTATTCAAATGGTTTCTAGAAAAAGGGACTCGTGGCAAACCAAAGAAGGGAGAAAGAAAGCCGATGACGGGCTCGATAGACAGTACAAAGTGCTCTGAGGGAGGAAAAGATCCTCTTTGTATTGAATATTTTTGGTCTTTGGATGCATTTTTCAGTTTAGAAGAGATTGTTAGAGAAGGGAGAAGAAGCACAAGGCCGTGTTCGTTGTTTCTCATTATTATTTTATGCAGGTCAAGATTATTCTTCGTTAGTTTACCGAGTCTTTTGCTGGGAACTCATGGTGAAGTGGTTAAAGCTTTCAAACGTGGGTGCGATTTGACATATGAGCCCCGGAAAGTTTGGGATAAGGGGATTCCTAGGTTGTGTTTTTCTACTTCAGTTCAATCTCTCAAGAATAAACAAAAGTGCAGTTTTTTCCATGTATGTGCACACCCTCATTGTGAATGACGATGAAACATCAACAAGGTCAGTACATGCCAAGATTGGCTAAATGCTCAATCAATAAGAGTGGAAACTCGAGAGCTCTAGACGACAATGTTAGAGCGGAAAGCTCAACATCGGTGACCATGTTGATTATGCATAACAGTATTCATGAAGCACATACGCAGAACACATATTGAAATACACACAAACATATCTACAGAGCACACACTCATATTTACATATATTCACACATGCATAGCCATGTGCATACATATACAGAAACAAACTTATACACACCCACAGTCTATGGTAGCACTCATTTCATACACTCAAATAGGAATAAACGCATACAAACAAATTTATTCAATACAGGAGAATGCAGGCTTACACAAATGCGCACAAAGGGGGGAAAAACGTGGTGCAGGAAAGTGATGCCTACATTGCGTATTTGTAAATAAGAAAAATGCCCCAAGTACTAACTTACCAAGAAAGGAGAGAGAGAGAGAGAGAGAGAGAGAGAGAGAGAGAGAGCGCTCAAATGTACATGGAAGTAATAGAAAAAGGTTCTTCTCTGTATCAAGCATGCAATTCGAGACATGATATTTAACGTAATTCTTTAATCTATATACCATTGTATACTCTTTTGCATGAAGCCGCTCATATTGACTCTTCCGCACAACTGACGGAACCGCAAATGCAAAATTCTTGTAAACCGCTAAGTTTGAAATTCAGCCTTATAATTCGCTGAAGCAAGTGATTTTCGGTAATCTGCTGAAACTTTCCCTTCTGCCTTCCTGCACTCAATCTTTCAAGTCACAGGAGCCAACTTGAGAACCTCTTAGGCAAGCACGAATGCCATTCATTAATATTGTTGTTGATCGTCAGAGAACTTTCCTTTCCAGATGGTCTTCAGGATGAACGGTAGATCTTGAAGATGTATTGCCACCTTCTGTAGATTGCGCATTCTTATATCCTGCTAAACACAGAGACAAGGCGAGTCGCGACAGCGAACACAGTCTTAGTCAATTCTCCCACCTTTTGTTGTGCTTTTCATAAGTATGGCGCTCGTTTCCAGAATTCGAGCAGGTTTGAAACATGAAGCTTAATGACTAGTTGTACGTGTAAATCCGCTGGTGTCATTTGTTTTTGTCTCCGCTCAGGCTTAACAGAGCTGGCGCATATCCCCCAAATAGAAGTGTAATCCAAAAGTAAACTGGATCTTAGGTAGTATGATCAAATGGTTGACTAGTTTACTCGGTCTAATAGAATTAGCCTTTCTAGTGCCCTTTTCCCCTTTTGCAATTGGCAATCCCTCTTGTGACACTCAATTTTTCAAGTCACAGGCGCCAACTTAAGAACCTCTTAGGCAAGCACTTCTGGAAGTCAGAGGATTGACTTACATTGATATTTTTGTTGATCGTCAGAGAACTTTCCTTTCCAGATGGTCTTCAGGATGAACGGTAGATCTTGAAGATGTATTGCCACCTTCTGTAGATTGCGCATTCTTATATCTGCTAGACATAGAGACAAGGCGAGTCGAGACAGCAAACACAGCCATAGTCAGTTCTTGCCACTTTCTGTTGTGCTTTTCATGACTATGGCGCTGGCTTCGAAAATTCGAGCAGGTTTGAAATACGAAGCCGAATGATTAGCTGTACGTGCAAAATCCGCTGGTGTCATTTGTTTCCCTCTGTTCCTATTTGTTTTCGTCTCGGCTTAGGCTTAAGAAAGCTGGCACATATCCCCCAAATAGAAGTGTAACCAAAATGGTTGACTACTTTAATCGGTCTAATAGAATTCGCCTTTGTAGTGCTCTTTTGCAATTGACAAGCCCTCTTGTTGCGTACAGAGTTTTTCTTTTCTGTTTTCCAAGAAAGCACGAAAAGGCAACCTTTTGATTGTCACGGATGATCGGATAAAGATATCAAAATCTCTGTACCTCTTGTTTTGGCCGTTCGAATTTGAAAAGCTCTTTCGTGAACAAAAAACTATATCCACAAGAACAACAAATAAACATAACTGTTTCAACAAATAAACATTATTGTTTTGACTCCACAGGGCCGTGATAAGTATCTAAAAATTTCCAAAGGTTGTGCATCGTCTCCTGATGCAAAACCTTTGACGTCCCAAATATGTTCCTGTTTTGGTGATTAGGCTTCATTGAAGGACGATGTACCAGCGGGGATATTTCGCGGATGGATATTTCGCGGTGGTTGCTTCTTGTTGCCCTTCGCAAACGATAAAGCTGTTGGCTGCACTACACAAAAAGCAAGGTCGAGAAAGCTGCCAAAGCGCACCGCTGATTCACACGGCCCAAGACTCAACACGCCACTGCAGAGGACAATAATGGCTGATGGGAACTCGCGTTGCTGAGACGGATTCAGAAGGTTTCACTGAAGTGAAACGCAAGAGGAAAGTTAGCCCTCGAAGATAAAAAACAAGGAATACTACGACAGCTGCCTCCTCGAATAACATATATTGTAACCTAGAAAAAGAGATTAATGAACTCGACTTCCCAGGGGACAACCTCTTTGAAGAAGACCCCACTGATAATACCCTTGGGTGCTCTACCAGCAAAGAAGATAACGTAGAAGGCTACACCACGAGTAAAGAGGAAGGCTTCACTACCAGCAATGAAGACAACCCAGACAGCGAAAGCTCCGCTCTTGGTCCTACCCTCCCGGTATGCTTTCCAAGACTACTGCAACAAAAGTCCAAGCTTAAAGGTAAACAACCTTCCGGCCTGCCTTGGAAGAGCCCCCTCAAGAGTAGGATCCTAAGTCAAGAAGTAGGGAAGAAAAAAGAAGACCACAAGAAGAAAAAAGATCGGGTCCCTCCCCTCAAAGAGGGCAACCATCATTAATGAAATTCACATCTCTAAACGTCAGGGGTCTGTCTGACCCGTCAAGAGCTTCGATTCTTGGCCAATGGTTCAAGGACATGTGCTTCGCCCCTGACTTTATTTGCTTACAAGAGATTAAAATCGACGGAGAGGATCTACAAAAACGGCTTAAATGCATTTCTCTGAACCACCTTTGGTTCTCCACTTCTCACCCTAGAGGGACGGGGGGTGCTTCTATCGGTATTAGTCACGCCTTGTCTAGCAATGTGACCTCGACTTTTGAAGGTCGGAATCATCGTTGGATTGCTGCCTCTTTCGGGTCTCCTTTCCAGTTCACTGTGGTCTCAATTTATGCCCCTAATGGGGAAACAGATAGAATGGATGCTTGGGCTTCCCTTGACTCCCTTTCACACAATGTTCTGATTTGTGGGGACTTCAGCATGGTTGAATTTCCTGAGGACCGATGGAATAACAAAGGAAAAATTATTGACGGTCAGGAGAAAGAGATTTGGGATAAAATCAAGCTCCATCTCGACCTGGTCGAAGTGAAAGACAGCCAGGGATTCTCCTGGTCTAATCTCCAGTCGGGGGACTCTTTGAGGAAAGCAAGGCTTGATAGATGCTACATCGATCAGAACACCATCCTTCAGTGCGGTATTCCTTCCATTTCTCAACACATGGACCTCACTATCTCAGACCACTATCCGATTACTCTGTCCTTCAAACCGATTCCCATGCTCCAGAAAGCTCCTTGGTCTCATGCTTGTCAGACATCATTTTCCCTCTCCTCTGTCCACCAGGAAATTTCTGAGGTGTGGACGGAAGCCTTTGCTTACTGTAATGAACCGGCTAAGTGTTGGAGAAGCGTTGTAGAAAGGACTCGAAAAATTCTAATCAGGACTCAAAAGGCTATAAGAGGAATTCGGAAAAAAAGAAGAGAAACAGTGTACCGGAGGCTCTCACGGCTTGAAGAAGAGGTGAACAAAGGTAAGTTACATTGCCAACAGGGTCTTTTGAAAATCAGGGGAAGGCTACGATTAGAGGAGGAGGTCCAAAGGAAAAATCTTCAAATTTTCTTCAAAGAGTGGTGGGCAGGGAAGGCCGACAAACCAACGAAAGAGATGTGTAACATCCTCAAAAGGAAACAAGCTAGGGAATCCATCCCCCTAATGGTCGATAACAATGGAACTGAATGTTGCACGGAGGGGGAGAATAGAACTATCATCGTCGAACATTTTACCAATCTTCTCGGGGTCTCGACTCCTCTTTCCCCCCACAGGCGCAACTCCATGGCAACCATCTCAAGGGTCGCTCAAACCAGAATCCCACAAAACTTGATTGCTCTACTGGATGCTAACATCTCCGAGAATGAAATTATCGAGGTTATTGATGCCCTTCCCAATGGGAAAAGTCCGGGTCCGGATGGCCTTACCAATGAGTTTTTCAAGTCCTTCAAACATCAGGTGGCCACCCCACTGCGCCTCGTGTGGCAAGAGGCTCTCTCTTTCGGTGCCCTCCCTGAGTGCCTGAATAATGGCATCATCAAGTTAATCCACAAACGGGGAGATAAGAACAAAATTGAAAACTGGCGTCCGATTACCATGCTCCAAACTGGATACAAGATAATTGCAAAAGTTATCGCCAACAGGATCTCCTGTCATTTAAAGTCATGGCTGTGCGAGGACCAGAAAGGCTTTATCAAAGGTAGATCTATACTTGAAGCAATTATCGATATTTGGGAAGGCCTTGCTTTTGCTGAGGAGTCTGCTCAAGATCTAGTTTTCATTAAGATCGACTTCGACAAAGCGTATGACAGATTGGAATGGGACTTTATTCTTCAATCATTGAAAGACCTTGGATGCAGCCAAAAGTTCACGAAGATGGTTTCCACTCTTCTTGGAAATGCTTCAACTAGAATAAACATCAACGGTAAGCTCTCCGAGCCCATTCGTAAAATAGATCAATTAGGCAAGGATGCCCTCTGGCTCCTTTACTATTCGCTATCGCCTCGAATGGACTCAGCTGCCTATTAAAGCATCACATGGACGCTGGCAATCTCAAGGGTATTTCCCTACCTCTAAATCATGGCCAAATGGTTGTGAGACTTTTTGCTGATGACATGAATGCCTTTGTGAACAACGATATAAACAACATTGAGGTGTTTTGGTGGTGCCTCCACACCTTTTGTGTGGCATCAAGCTCAAAAATCAACCATGCTAAAACTGCTTTTAGAGCAATCAGCGGGCCTACTCCCCAATTGTTGGTGGATCGGGGGTGTCAAGTTATCCCTAGCGGTCAAGTCTTCCGTCTCCTTGGCATTCCGATGGGTTTCGACATCTCAATGGACCAACGCTGGAACTGGGTGCTATCCAAGCTGGATAGCAAGCTGAATCAGTGGAAAGGTATCCAAGTCAACCTGGCAGGACGTGCTATGGTTATTAACACTTTTATGTTGTCTACAATTATTTACTTTATCTCGTGTTGGAGACCTAAGGAGAAAGACTTGGCCAAAGTAGAAAGAATCTGCCGGAACTTCCTTTGGACTGGGGACCCCAACAGAAGGGGGATTCCCAAAATCAAGTGGGAAACTTGCATTAGCCCTAAAGACTCAGGGGGCTTGGGAATTTTGGATATTGCTGGGTTGGCTGACAAGCTAGCGGCAAAATGGCTTATCAAGGCCTGGAGCAATAGGGAGTCCTCTTGGGCTAAATTGATCTTCAGAAACACGGAAGACCTTACCTTTGTTGGCCTCCCTGGTTGGAAGGGCATAGGGATTCTCACGCTTTTGTTCTCCCCCCATCCGGTCTTCCCTAAAGGCTCTAGCCTCGTGTGTTCCTTATGGAAGAATTGGAACAAGGCCAAACAGTTCATCAGAATCAGTGACGATTGGAAGTGGGCGGCTGGCATAAGACAAAATGACTCTATTTGGTTCCCGATCAGTGGCATTCGGGGAGTGGAGTCTTGGAACCTCCAAACTGCAAGGCGGTTATGGAATAAGGGGTTCAAACAGTGGAAACAGCTTTGGAAACAAGAGACCAGCCAGTGGATTAGGTTCGAAGATTTGGATCCGAGACTTAGTGTTACCTTTGAGGAATGGACTCTTCTTCAAAGCAGGTGTTTAGCCTGGGACCGCTCAACTACCCGCCTTGTCTGCGGTCAGGATCTTCCTTGCTTGGAGGGCCTCAAATGGAGCAATGGTAAGAAGCTTTCCAGTATCCCGAACTTCAAAGGGGATTTGGATGTTCACCACACCCTTAACAAGAGATGGTGCCTTGCTTGGACCAAACTTCGGTGGGAGCTAAAATTCATGTCTTTTTGGCACCCCCTAATTGAGGTCAAAAAGTCCGTTCTCATGTGGCAGATCTTGCATAAAGGAATCTGGACCAATGCAAGGGCTAACAAAATCTGTGGTGTACAGCCATGGTGCAAGCGTTGCCATCGGTGCATCGAAGATTTAGCTCACCTGTTCTTCGACTGCCCCAAGTCCCGTGTTATCTGGCATCACGTGTCCCGGGTTTTGAGACTCACGTGTCAAATCAACTGGCAACAAGTGATGTTGGGTGAGGCGATCGGATGCTCATCGAGGCTGTGGAATGCCATCAGAGGTGAGGCTCTCTGGAAGATTTGGAGAGAGCGCTGTGCCGTCAATTTTGGCCAAACTCCTAAGGAATGGTCGATAGAGAAATCCTTGTTTCTCCTTGGTAAAAGAATCTCCCGAGTCAAGAGATCGCCACCGTTTAGACATCACTGTATTTATCTCCTCGAAAACAACAAGTTGAAACCCAAATGGGTCCCACATGTGGGTGATGGTAATGTTATTCGCCTCATTTGTAATGCCCTGTAGCTTGCCATACTCCTCCCCTGCATTGTGGGATTTGGGGGGTCCCATGGGCACTAGTCCCATTCACTTGTAACTTTTTCTCTTCATTATAATTAAAGTCCGGGAGATTAGGCTAAGGCCGAACTTCCTTTATTTTAAAAAAAAATGGGAAACTTGCATTAGCTCAAAAGACTCGGGAGGCTTGGGTATCTTGGATATCACTGGGTGCTGACAAGCTGGCGGCAATGTGGTTTATCAAGGCTTGGTGCAATAGAGAGTCGTCCTGGGCTAAATTAATCTTCAGAAATTCGAAAGACCTTACCTTAGTTGGTCTTCCCAGCTGGAAGGACATTGGGATCCTCACGCTGTTGTTCTCCTCCCACCCGGTGTCCCCTAAAGGCTCTAGCCTCGTGTGTTCATTATGGAAGAGTTGGAACAAAGCCAAACAATTCATCAGAGTCAGTGATGAGTGGACGTGGGCTGCGGGGATAAGACAAAATGACTCTGTCTAGTTCCCGATTAGTGGCTTAAGGGAGGTAGAGTCTTGGAACCTCCAAACGGCTAAGCGACTTTGGAACAAGGGGTACAAACAGTGGAAACAACTCTGGAAACAAGAGACCGGTGAGTGGGTTAGGTTTGAAGATTTAGACCCAAGACATAGAATTTCTCTCGAAGAATGGAATCTTCTTCAAAGCAGGTGTTCAGCGTGGGACCACTCAACTACCCGCCTTCTCGGCGGACATGATCTTCCTTGCCTAGAGGGCCTCAAATGGAACAATGGTAAGAAACTATCCAGAATTCCCAACTTCAAAGATAACTTAGAGGTTCATCACACTCTTAACAAGGTGTGGTGTCTTTCTTGGTCCAAACTTTGATGGGAACTTAAGTTCATGTCGATTTGGCACCCCCTTATTGAGATCAAGAAATCCATTCTCATGTGGCAAATCTTGCATAAAGGGATCTGGTACAACGCAAGGGCCAACATAATCTGTGGTGTGCCTCCATGGTGCAAGCGGTGCCACCGATGCATCGAAGACCTTGTCCACCTCTTCTTCGATTGCCCCATGTCCCGTGTTATCTGGCATCATGTGACACAGATTCTGCGTCTCTCGAACCAAATCAATTGGCAACAGGCGCTGTTGGGTGAGGCGGTTGGCTGCTCTTCTAGGCTGTGGAATGCCATCAGAGGCAAGACTCTTTGGAAAATTTGGAGGGAGCGATGTGCTGTCAACTTTGGCCAAACCCCAAAGGAATGGTCGATTGAGAAATCCTTGTTTCTTCTAGGTAAAAGAATCTCCCGAGACAAGAGCTCTCCTCCATTTAGACACCACTGTATTTATCTCCTCGTAGATAACAAGTTGAAACCCAAATGGGTCCCCCATGAAGGAGATGATAGTTTTGTACGCCTCATTGGTAACACCCTCTAGCTTACCAAACTCGTCCCCTACTTTGTGGGATTTGGGGGGTCCCATGGGCACTAGTCCCACTCACCTGTAACTTTTCTTTATTATTTTAATTAAAGTCCGGGAGATTAGGTCATGGCCGAACTTCCTTTTATAAAAAAACTCCAAAGATGGCCTCACCAATGAGTTTTTCAAGTCCTTCAAGCATGAGGTGGCCACCCCTCTACCTCTGGTGTGGCAAGAGGCTCTCTCCTTCGGTGCCCTCCCTGAGTGTCTTAATAATGGTGTTATCAAGTTCATTCACAAAAGGGGAGATAAGAACAAAATTAAAAACTCGCGGCCGATTACCATGCTCCAAACTGGATACATGATTGCCAAAGTTATCGCCAACAGAATCTCTTGTCATTTAAAGTCATGGATTTGTGAGGACGAGAAAGGTTTTATCAAAGGTAGATCTATACTTGAAGCTATTGTCGATATTTGGGAAGGCCTTGCATTTGCTGAGGAGTCTGCACAAAATCTGGTATTCATTAAAATCAACATCGACAAAGCGTATGATAGATTGGAATGGGACTTTATTCTTCAATCACTAAAACACCTTGGATGCAACCAAAAGTTCACGAAGATAGTTTCCACTCTTCTCGGAAATGCCTCAACTAGAATAAATATCAATGGTAAGCTCTCTGAGCCCATATGTTTAAAAAGATCTATCAGGCAAGGCTGCCCTCTCGCTCCACTACTCTTCGCTATCGCCTGGAATGGCCTCACTTTCCTATCAAAGAATCACATGAACGGTGGCAATCTCAAGGGTCTTTCCCTACCTCTAAATCACCACCAAATGATTTCGAGACTCTTTGTCTATGACATGAATGCCTTTGTGTATAACGATATGGAAAACATTTAGGTGTTCTCGAGTTGCCTCGACACCTTTTGTGTGGTGTCAGGCTCAAAAAAACCATGCTAAACCTGCTTCCAGAGCAATCACCAAACCTCCTCCTCAATTGTTATTAGATCAGGGGTGTCAAGTTATCCCTAAAGGTCAAGTCTTCCATCTCCTTGGCATTCCGATGGGCTTCGACATCTCAATGGACCAACAATGGAACTGGCTGCTATCCAAGTTGGATAGCAAACTAAATCATTGGAAAGGTATGCAAGTCAGCTTGGCAGGGGTGCTATGGTTGTTAACACATTTATGCTTTCTATGACTATTTACTTTATCTCGTGTTGGAGAGCTAAGGAGAAAGAGATGGCCAAAGTGGATAGAATCTACAGAAACTTCCTGTGGACAGGGACCCTAACAGGAGGCAGATTCCCAAAATCAAATGGCAAACTTGCATTAGCTCGAAAGAATCAGGGGGCTTGGGAATTTCGGATATTGTTGGGTTGGCTGACAAGCTGGCGGCAAAGTAGCTTATCAAGGCTTGGAACAATAGTGAGTCCTCTTGGGCTAAATTGATCTTCAGAAAGATGGAAGACCTTACCTTAATTGGCCATCCTGGTTGGAAGGACATAGGGATTCTCACGCTTTTGTTCTCCCCCCACCGGGTGTCCCCTAAAGGCTATAGCCTCGTGTGTTCTTTATGGAAGAGTTGGAACAAGGCCAAAAAATTCATCAGAATCAGTGAGGAGTGGAAGTGGGCAGGTGGGATAAGACAAAATGACTCTATCTGGTTCCCGATCAGCGGCATAAGGGGGGTAGAGCCTTGGAACCTACAAACTGCAAAGTGTTTATGGAACAAGGGGTTCAAACAGTAGAAACAGCTCTGGAAACAAGAGGCCAGCCGATGGATTAGGTTCGAAGACTTAGACCCGAGACATAGATTTACCCTCGAGGAATGGACTCTTCTTCAAGGCAGGTGTTTAGCGTGGGACCGCTCAACTACCCGCCTCCTCTAGGGACAGGATCTTCCTTGCCGGGAGGGCCTCAAATGGAGCAATGGTAAGAAAATATCCAAAATCCCTAATTTCAAAGAGAACTTAGATGTTCATCACACCCTAAACAAGAGGTGGTGCCTTTCTTGAACCAAACTTCGATGGGAACTAAAGTTCATGTCTATTTGGCACCCCCTAATTAAGATCAAAAAGTCCGTTCTCATGTGGCAGATCTTGCATAAGGGAATCTGGTCCAATGCAAGGACTAACAAAATCTGTGGTGTCCCGCCATGGTGTAAGCGTTGCCATTGATGCATCGAAGATTTAGCTCACCTGTTCTTTGATTGCCCCAAGTCTCGTGCTATCTGGCATCATGTGACGCGAGTATTGAGTCTCACGAACCAATTCAATTGGCAACAGGCGCTGTTGGGTGAGGCGGTCGGTTGTTCATCGAGGCTGTGGAATGCCATCAAGGGTGAGACTCTTTGGAAGATTTAGAGGAAGCCGTGTGCTGTCAATTTTCGCCAAACTCCTAAGGAATGGTCAATGGAGAAATCTTTGTCTCTTCTAGGTAAGAGAATCTCCCAAGATAAGAGATCTCCAGTGTTTAGACATCACTGTACTTATCTCCTCGAAAACAAGTTCAAACCCAAATGGGTCCCACATGAGGGAGATGATAGATTTATCCACGTCATTTGTGATGCCCTCTAGCTTGCCATACTCTTCCCTTGCATTGTGGGATTTGGGGGGTCCCATGGGCACTAGTCCCATTCACTTCTAACTTTTCTTCTCTATTTTATTTAAATTCATGAAGAATAGGCTAAGGTCGAACTTCCTTTTATTAAAAAAAAAAACTCCAAAGATCACGCATAGTTTCATGACACAAACTCCAAAGATAAATCCGCCACGACGTACTATGGATAAATTAAATCCAAAAATTTCGTCGTGATTGGAAGCACCTCATGTTTTCAGCTTGCAGGAATCGCAAGCGTTCCATCCTGAATATCAAGATATAGATGTCTTCCCTGCTTCTGACAGATTCGGATTTTTTTTTTAGAAAAACAGGAAAATATAAATTAACATGACAAGTTACATCAGTGCAGGGGGTAGGAGCACCTCAGCACAAGGACAATTACAAGGATGCCAGCATGGCAAACCTGAGGTGAGAATATAACTGGGCTAACAAAGCCTTCCATCTAGTGTATTTGTGCTCAATAAAAATACATTGAAACTCCTGAGCGGAGAGACTAGGCTTGGTCATACAATTGACAAGCCTGCTGGAAACCTTGCCAAGAGTAAAATGAAGGGGAGTAAGGAAGTTCCTTCTCACTTGCCCAAAGACCTGGTTATTTCTACTCATCCAGATAGCCCACAAGATGTGCCCTCTCCAAGAGCTCCACAACAGGAGGTCCATATTCTTGCAGCAGCCAATTAGAGCATCCAATTTTTGTAATTTGGGAGCATTTGATTTCTACAAGAAACTATTTACAGGTTCCCAAAAGGTTTAGCATGAGCACATTCATAAAAGAGGTGGTAAACATCCTCCACCCTGCCAGAGAATGCACACTTGCCACCATCAACAAATATTTTCCTGACTCTGGGGCCCACCCACAACCTTTGGTGAATGATCAGCCACTAGAGAAAGGACTGTTTGGAGCTATCAGGGTAAGCCCACAGAGATTTAAATCTATACATCCATTGAGCTAGGGTCCAACAGAGACTCCATTTCCTGTTCAGCTGAATGGTGATGCCCTGCATTGAACCATTGCTTTTCTTGAAGTTCTTATAAATGAGGGTTGCCACATCGAAGAGCTTGACCTCAGTTGAATTTCCAGCATTCTCTTGTGGGACAGAAGCACCTGCAAACAAGCAAGGGAAGTGTTATTCCTGTTGACAAGGGCATGGTCATCCAACACTCTCCCATTACACATAAAGTCATTCCAGGATTTAAAGGAAAGCCTGTGACACTTATGCTCTTTGATAGAGATGTTCCCATTGTTCTAGTGAGCCAGCCAACCCAACCAGGGGGATTCCTGCAAGTAGAAGTCAGAAACAGAGATCCATTTGGCAGGAGGGATGAATAAGGCTTTAGCCTTGAACGAAGCATTCCAAAATCTGCACACCAAAGGACTCCCCACAGGGGAGATAGGGTGGGGACAAAAAACAATATCCCAAAGATTCAACCCTTGCCAAGACCTATAGTTAGACACAAAAAATTTATGCAGATTCCTGTGAATTAAGGTAGACCAAATTTCATTGCACCCTATGCTTCTAAGGATCCATTTAGGAGCTAAATTGTCAGCCATCTTTAAAGGGCATTTTATACCCAAACCCCCTTTCTCTTTAGGAAGGCAACAAGTAATCCAAGAAACTTTAGCAATCTTTTTCCTGTTAGCAGAACCACCCCATAAGAATCTTTTAGCCAACGATATAGCTTGACCCAGCTGGTGCTTGGAGGGAGACCAGCACGACAAAAAGTAAACAAGTTTAGGCAGCAATTAATGATTGAGAATAAAGGTTCTATGGGGCAGGGAGCTGTTAGAATCATACCACTTAGCCATGTCCCTTTTAAACTTGTCGTACACCCACTCCCATCTCTGAGCATAGGACACATTAAAACCCATAGGAATTCCAAGGGGTCTGAAGACCTCACCGTCCTTAATCAAACTGCAACCAAGGTCAGTAATACAATCAGGGATCACATTGTTAGCTGCTTTAAAACCAGTTTTGCTGTGGTTGACTCTAGACCCGCTAGCAAGACAAAAAATATCTTAGCATTCAAGGAATTTGTTCAAGGAACTGAGAGTAGCTTTCAACACCACATTAGTGTCGTCGGCAAACATCTGCAAACAAAGAGGGGAGGGGGAGTTAGGAATCTGAATACCTTTATTAGTACCATCAGCAATAGCATCCTTACCAACCAGCCTAAAGCATCACTGGCTATGGCAAATAAAAGGGGGGCAAGAGGACAACCTTGTCTTATGGACCTAGACAACTTAAAGGGTTCAGACATGTGCCCATTGACAACAACCCTAGAGAAAGCATTACCAAAAAGAATGCTAACATACTTGATGAATCTCCTTCCCAGCCCTAAGTCATGGAGAGACTGCAATATGAAGTCCCAATCAATCCTATCATAAGCTCTGTCAAAATCAATTTTAAGAAAGTAGTAGTCCTGACCAGAGTCCCTAGCATAGTCCATGCCTTCCGAGAGGGAGATGATAGCATCCAAAATGAATCTACCCTTGATAAAACCTTTTTGCTCAGGGAGAATGAATTGAGACATCATGGGGCTGAGCCTCCTAGCAAGAGTGGAGGCAAAAATTTTATAAATAGTGTTCAAGCAGGTTATAGGCCTCCAATTGTTAAGGTCTTCTTTGGGCCCCCTCTTATGAATAAGCCTAATGACCCGAGTGTTAATATTGCAAGGTAGAAATCCTTTACTAACCACTTCCTCCCATATCAAGAGAATGCAAGGAGTGAGAAAATCCTTTAATATGATGAAAAATTCACTCGGCAAGCCATCAATTCCACGAGACTTACAGGGTTTCAAATTATTGATGGTTTCTATGATCCCACCAGCAGTGAGGGGCAGGTCCAGTAGGGGAACCAGGCTCTGAGGAATCATTTTTTTCCTTTTAATGGCAATGGTGGCTGTGGCCCTCTGGATGTCCTCCCCCCACTTGGGAGACACAGAGAAAACATCCATAAAGAAGCACTTGGCCTCTTGAAGAGTCTCCTCAGTATTAGTGGTGAAGCCACCTTCTTTTTTCTTAAGCTCAGGGATAAAATCCTTATTTTTCCCTTTTTTTTATGAGAGAAAACATATGCTTATTATTCCTGTCCATGTTCTCACTCCAAAATTCTTGAGATATAGCAAGGGAGTTTCTAGCTTCCAGATATCTTTCCTTACTCAACCTCAGAGAGCAATTCATATACTCTTGAGAGTTAACCTCAAGGGACTTAAGCTGATCCATAAGTGAGTTCCTCCTTTGAGCCCTCACATCCAAGGCAAGCTTCCTATGAATGGTGAACAACTTTTGAATGTCACAAACAGACCTATCCCAGGCCATAGTAGGCGACCTAACCTTATCAAAGTGGAAGGAGATAATCTCCTTGGTACGAGTAATAATGCTAGGCAGCTTGAGTAAACTATAGTCAATGTGAGGCCACTTGGACCTGTACTTAGGACTACCTTGCTTAAAGGACATAACCAAGGGTTTATGGTCAGAGATAAGAAGGGAATGGTCAATTTTACAGTTTATTTCCCAACATATTTGGATGATCTCAGTGAAGCGTAACACCTGTCCAGCCTAGCAGCCCTATAGCTGATACCCGCTTGCTTGTTAGACCAGGAAAATCCCGAGTTGCTAGACATGTCAGACAGATCCTGGAGACTGCTCAAGCTAGCCCAAGACATTTTTTCAGTACCATAGATACAGTTACCTTTTCTTTCCCATCTGTCACAAATATTAGTAACCATATTGAAGTCCCCAATCAAAATAACAGGCCCAGTAATATTACATAACTCATCCCAACAAGTTTTTCTAGTGTTACAATTGTTAGAAGCATAGATAGAAACAACAGTACAATTATAAGGAGCCCCAAACTTAGCAGCACACCATTGGTGAGAATTACTGACAAAAACATCCTGACAAGAACTAGTGATAGAATTAGAAATCCCAATCACAGCACCACCTTTACCACTAGAGTGGTTGATGTAGCTCCAAGAGAAGTTAGAAGCCACAATGTTGAGGTGCCTTTGGAGAGTATCTCCCCCAATCTTGACTTCCTGCAAACAGAGAATATCAGGCATCTTTGGAAGCAATTTTAGCCAGCAGTTAACCATTTTGGGTCTGACCACATCAGTCAGCCCTTTAACATTAATAGAAAGGATGTTCAAATCAAACATGAGGAAGAAACAACTATTTACGACTATTTTTAGTCGGCTACAGAACAGATGTGGACAATCTGACAGTGTCCTTCCTTTTGGATTTCTAAGCTTTAGAGTGAACATTAGTGATTTCCACATCTTGGGACTTAGGAACAATGTCACAATGCTCACCTTTCCCATCCATACACTCAATATCATCCTGGTCCATGGCTTCAAGTTGCTGACAAAAACCTTCCAGAGAGGAAGGGGGGACGTCTTTTGCCTGTTGAGAGAAGCACGGGTTATTTTTGAGGTTGAGTATGTCTTGCACCACCTTGTTCTTCCTGCCAACTGTTTTCCAATTTTGTTCAGCGACCTTGTCACTATTGGTTTCCTAAACGACCTTGTTTACACCTGAGATAATTTTGTTAGGGTCGACATTTTCATCCTGTTCATAAACATTAGGTGAAGCATTAGGTTTAACATTATCCTCAAATGGGTTGGAAATATCCTTTGAAAGAATCTCATAGAAATTATCAGACTTGAAACTCTTTTTCTTGGGTTTTTGTCCCTGATTCTTACCCTTGAAGCTGGGACTACTGTTGTTCGTTGTTTGGGCTTCAGGTTTATCATGACTACTAGCATCAGCCGATTTTTGGAGTAAGGGACAGTCACGAATTAGATGCCCTTGTTTGTAACAATTGTAGTAGGCATTTGGGAGATTACGGTAAAGAATTTTTTGAGTGTGGAGCTTACGGCCTTGGGAGTCTTTAATCACAATTTGGGATTTAATCTCTTTGCACACATCAACTTCTATTAAGACCTGAGGATCCCATTTGGTATTGATAATACTGTTTCTGGACTTTTTCCCTAGGACTCTTCCCACCATGTTTCCCAATTGTTCAATCCAAGGATAATAGTCAATGGGCAACTCAGGGAATTCAACCCAAACAGGGATCTTAGTAGGCTTTGTGCCCTTCAGGTTAAACCCTAAATGCCATTTAAAGAAAGAAATTGGGGTGTTACGAATAAGCCATTGGGCTTCACTAATCACGTGCAGAGCGCTGTTGGCCTCCTCAAAGAAAAACAGGTAAAAATTGTTTGGGCAGTATTGAATATGTTTGACTAACAGTCCCCTAGCTTCCCATTGAGACTTTATCCAAGCTTTTAACACCTCGTGTGGAGGTCGAGGACCGTGGCACAAACGGATAACAACCCTTCCAAACAAGTTTTCATACCAGTTATCAAGCGCCGAACGATCGATAATAAACGTTTCTTCCTCCTCTTCACTTTCTATATCATCTAGAAACAACGTGTGAGGGCCCTCGATACAAACATTTTTACCCTTTCTAGAGCGATGTCGTTACATTTCGTACTGGAATCGAAGGCAAAACCGACAGCGGGAGGAAGGGGATTACCTGACTGTTTTGTGGTTTCAGCGTAAGATCTCTAAGGAGAGCGACAACTGGGGGAGGAGTGATCAACACGGTTCAAAGTAGCTGAGTTTACCTGAAGGCCTTCGCTCGACGAGCTTGGTTTACCTGCTGCATCAGCTTGTTGAGGAGCTTCAAGGACTGATATGCCATTGCGCAGGGCTTCAAACAACGCCATGCGTAGCCCCGAAGGAGAACTGCACCACAGGACAAGCCGCAGGACTCCCACCCACGCAGGGGGGAAGAGGGCGAGGAATAGAGAGCTCCCTCCCAACAAGGGGAGGGGGCGCGCGAAGAAAGCGAGAAAAACCCTTAAAGCGCTATTAATTCTTCATGCAGGAAGGCAACAGATTCGGATTTTTTTTTTTTTGGAAGAACAGAAAGTATAAAATTAATGCTAAAAAGAAAATACAAGCATCGTACCAAACTCACAATGGAGTCTGATACAATAACAGCGAGGCATCAAAAGGGGAAGCCTCAATTCAGGTAAAGGTTTACATAGTCATCAAGTAGAGAGATCATTTGCATCCTAGGTTTAGAATACAACTTTAGAAGTTTAGCTTTCCAGACATTATATCTAAAATTTCTAAGAATTACAAAGGGACTTTTGTCTTCCGATTGAGAATCACAATTGTCGGTGATGCAAATATTGAGAATTTTCTTCAAGCCCACCAAATAGAAGAAGAAGTAGTCCTTCCCCTTTCTATTAAAAATGGCACTGTTCCTGGTCTTCCATATAAACCACAAGGAGTGGATTCTGATGAACTGCCACAAAAGAATGTCCAAACCACAAGCTTCACCCAGTAGAATTTCTTTACTGTTGGGAGCATTAATACCTTGGTTCTGACAGAAAAACCTCATACCAAGCCAGAATTTGGAAGAGCTTTTACAATGGATGAACAAGTGATCAAGATCCTCAACTTTACCACAGAGCTTGCAATTCCCAGCATCAATTTTATACTTCCTAGCTTAAATTGCAAAACTTTGAGCCGAAGGATTGACCCCAAAGTAGCTACTACTAAAAAGTGGTTAATGGATCCTTGTCTTCATCAAAAGACACCTCCCTTCCACGTCAAAAGAACCGACACAGATTATGACTACTTTGACACGCAAGAACATCCAAGCGTTATTAACTCTGCAAGTTAAAACTGAGCACAGAGATTATGGGTTGTTCCCGAGCTTTATAATCACGGAACTCACGCTTTTCTTAAATTCTATGCCTGAAATTTCATGGTACGGAGGACTAATTCTTGTAAGAATTTCTTGTTTTTTCTCTTTTAACTACTGATGTGGTGATGAGAAGGGATTTTAAGACGTTTTCAAAGCGGAATGACATGTATGTGCTAAAAAAAAAAGGGAAAATAAAAAGAATTATTCCAGCGATTAACTATTAATTCCCGCTTCAATGGAGATATCATGTGATTGATGGGGTTTTTTGTGACTGACGGGTTCTAGGATTGACGGGCGTGTCCGTGGCAGCATGTGAAAGATTCTTTTCGTCTGCCTCTATTGTTTGGAAAGTGGACTCCGTCCCCTCAGACATCGCACCTCCGGTAGTCTCCTTGTGCAAGGAGTCGGTGGCGGCAAAGCAAGAAGAGCTGATTAAAATTTGTCTCATCGGTCAAGTATTTGGTCCTAGGCCCCCCAAAGAAAAGGTGAGAACTTGGCTTCACAAGGAATGGTTCTCGGGTGGTATAATTGTGTGCAAATGTGAATTCCGGCTGGCGAATCACCTACTTCTAGTGTTTCAGAATGAAGAGATGGCCTTCAAGGCCCTGCAAGCCGGCTCCTAGCTAGTGGGCCAATCAACCTTATGTCTGTTTAAGTGGACCCCATACTTTGTTCCGAACAAGTCAAAGCCTCTTCGTTTTCCACTATGGGTGGAACTTTCCAATCTGCCACATTTCTTGTATGGATTTCTTCAAAAAATCGTGTCACCGATCGGTCGCCCGATGGCTTCAAGAGAGGATGTTGTAGGGCTAATCTACGAGGGTGCTCAATACTCTTTCAATGCACAATGGTGCCCGCAAATTTGCGCTGAAACAGACTTGAACCAGGTCCTCCCCTCGATGATCTCCGTAAACTATGGCAATGGTATGATTTGGGTATAGGAGATTACCTACAAGAATTTCCCAATGCTTGCTTCCGTTGCGGGCACCAAGGTCATAGGATCAAAGATTGCCCCTTGAAGCAAAATACCAATAAAAACATTATGCTTAAACCAAATGGGGCCCCAGATCCTTTCCCTCAAGTTGGCAATCGGGGTCATCCCCCTCCGATGGAGGAAGAAGAGGGCACTCGTGTTGTAGAGACATATTCAGAAGGGTTTACGGAAGTAAGGCATAGGAGGAAAGTTAGCCCTCGAAAATCATTAGCAAGGAACATTATGACCATTGCTCTCTCAAATAACATGTACTACAACCTAGAAAAGGAGATTAATGAGGTCGACCTCCCAGGGGATAACCTTTATGAAGAAGACCCTGCTGAGAATTCCCTTGGATGCTCTACCAGCAAAGAATACAACCAGTAAAGAGGATGCCTTCACTACTAGCAATGATGACAACCAAGACAGTTAAAGCTCCTTCCTTGGCCCTACTCTTCCAGCATGCATGCCAAGCTTACTGCAACAAAAGTCAAAGCTTAAAAGGAAACAGCCATCGGGCATGCTTGGAAGAGCCCCCTTAAGAGTAGGATACTAAGTCAAGAAGGTGGGAGGGAAAAACAAGATCAAAAGAAAAAAAACGATCGGGTCCCTCCCCTCAAAGAGGGCAACCATCAATAATGAAAATCACTTCGCTTAATGTTAGGGGGTTGTCGGACCCCTCAAGAGTGGCGATTCTTGGTCAATGGTTCAAAGATAAGTGCCTCAAACCCGACTTTATCTGCTTACAAGAGATTAAAATTGACGCAAAGGATCTCTAGAAATGGCTTAAACGCATTTGTTCGAACCACCTTTGGGTCTCCTAGGGGGGCGGGGGTGTTGCAATTGGTATTAGTCAGTCTTGGTCCGCCAGATTGACCTCAACTTGTGAAGATCGGAATCATCGTTGGATTGTTGCCTCTATCGGGTTCCCTAATCCGTTCACTGTGGTCTCAATTTATGCCCCTAATGGAGAGATGGATAGAATTGACATTTGGACTTCCCTCGACTCCCTCTCACACAATGTTTTGCTTTGCAAGGACTTCAACATGGTTGAATTTCTTGAGGACCATTGGAATAACAAGAGGAAAATTATTGACAGACAGGAGAAAGAGATATGGAAAAAAATCAAGCTCCATCTCGACTTGTCCGAGGTGAAAGACATGAAGGGGTTCTCTTGGTCTAACCTCCAATTCGGGGACTCTCTGAGGAAAGCAAGACTTGATAGATGTTACATCGACCAAAACACCATCCTCTAGTGGGGTATTCCTTCGATCTCCCAACACATGGACCTAATTATCTTGGACCACTACCCGATTACTCTTTCTTTCAAACCGATTCCCGCGCTCCAGAAAGCTCCTTGGTTTATTGCTTGTTAGACGTTGTTTTCCCTCCCACCTATCCACCAAGAAATTTCCACAGTTTGGGTTGAGGCCTTTGCTTATTGTAATGAACTGGCTAAGTGCTCGAGAAGCACGGTGGAAAAGACTAGACAAAATCTAATGAGGACTCATAAGGCCATAAGAGATATCCGGAATAAAAGGAGAAAACAAACAGTGTACCAGAGGCTCTCACGACTTGAAGAAGAAGTGAACAAAGGAAAATTGCAATGCCAACGAGGGCATCTGAAAGTTAGGGGAAGACTAAGACTTGAGGAACAAGTTCATAGGAAAAATTTGCAAATATTTTTCAAAGATTTGTGGGCGGGGAAGGGTAACAAACCTTCGAAAGAGATGTGTGACATCCTTAAAAGGAAACAAACTAGGGAAGCCATCTCCTTCTTGGTCGGCAACAATGGGATCGTATGTAGCACGGAAGTTGAGAATAGATCTATCATCGTCAATCACTTCACCCATCTTCTTGGGGTCTCGTCTCCTCTTTCCTTGCAGAGGCGTGACTGCATGGCATCCATCTCAAGGTTTAGTTGACCTAGAATCCCTCAGAAGATGATTTCTCTACTAGATGCTAACATGATTTCTCTACTAAGTGCTCGAGAAGCACGGTGGAAAAGACTAGACAAAATCTAATGAGGACTCATAAGGCCATAAGAGATATCCGGAATAAAAGGAGAAAACAAACAGTGTACCAGAGGCTCTCACGACTTGAAGAAGAAGTGAACAAAGGAAAATTGCAATGCCAACGAGGGCATCTGAAAGTTAGGGGAAGACTAAGACTTGAGGAACAAGTTCATAGGAAAAATTTGCAAATATTTTTCAAAGATTTGTGGGCGGGGAAGGGTAACAAACCTTCGAAAGAGATGTGTGACATCCTTAAAAGGAAACAAACTAGGGAAGCCATCTCCTTCTTGGTCGGCAACAATGGGATCGTATGTAGCACGGAAGTTGAGAATAGATCTATCATCGTCAATCACTTCACCCATCTTCTTGGGGTCTCGTCTCCTCTTTCCCTGCAGAGGCGTGACTGCATGGCATCCATCTCAAGGTTTAGTTGACCTAGAATCCCTCAGAACATGATTTCTCTACTAGATGCTAACATTTTAGATAACAGAATTATTGAGGTTATTGATGCTCTCCTCTATGGAAAATTTCCGGGCTTTGATGGTCTCACCAATGAGCTTTTCAAGTCCTTCAAACATGTGGTGGACACCCAACTACGTGTGGTGTGGAAAGAGGCCCTCGCCTTTGGTGCCCTCCCTGAGTGTCTTAATAATGGTATCATCAAGTTAATTCACAAAAGAGGAGATAAGAACAAAATTGAAACCTTGCAGACAATTACCATGCTCCAAATTGGATATAAGATAATTGCCAAAGTTATCGCCAATAGAATCTCTTGTCATTTAAAGTCATGGCTTTGTGAGGACCAGAAAGGTTTTATCAAAGGTAGATCTATACTTGAAGCAATTGTCGATATTTGGGAAGGCCTTGTGTTTGTTGAGGAGTCTGCACAAGATTTGGTATTCATTAAGATGGACTTCGACAAAGCATATGACATATTGGAATGGGACTTTATTCTTTAATCACTGAAAGATCTTGGATGCAACCAAAAGTTCACGAAGATAGTTTCCACCCTACTCGGAAACACTTCAACAAGAATAAATATCAATGTAAGCTATCTGAAACCATACGTTTAAAAAAATCTATCAGGCAAGGCTGCCCACTGGCTCCACTACTCTTCGCTATCACCTCTGATGGCCTCAATTGCCTATTTAAGCATCACTTGGATGCTTCCAATCTCAAGGGTCTTTCCCTACCTCTTGGTCACGGCCAAATGATTGCAAGACTATTTGCCGATGATATGAATGCCTTTGTTCTTAACGATACCAACTGCATTGAGGTGTTTTGGAGTTGCCTCGACTCCTTTTGTGTGGCGTCAGGTTCAAAAATAGACCATGCTAAAACTACCTTCAGAGCAATCCGTGGGCCTCCACCCCAACTGTTGATTGATCAAGGGTGTCAAATTATCCCTAGTAGTCAAGTCTTCCGTCTCCTCGGTATCCTGATGGGCTTCAACATCTCAATGGACCAATGGTGGAACTGGATGCTATCCAAGCTCGATAGCAAACTAAATCATCGGAAAGGTATGCAATATCTTGGTAGGGCATGCAATGGTTGTCAACACATTTATGCTTTCTACGACTATTTACTTTATCTCGTGTTAGAGACCTAAGGAGAAAGAATTGGCCAAATTGGAAAGAATCTGTAGAAACTTCCTATGGACTCAGGACCCCAAGAGGAGGGGGATTCCCAAAATCAATTGGGAAACTTGTATTAGCTCGAAAGCCTCGGGGGCCTTGGGCAACTCGGATATCACTAGGTTGGTTGACAAGTTGGAAGCAAAGTGGTTTATCAAGGCTTGGAGCAATAGCAAATCTTCTTGGGCCAAATTGATCTTCAGAAACTTGAAAGACCTTACCTTAGTTGGTCTTCCAGGTTGGAAGGACATTGGGATCCTCACGCTTTTGTTCTCCCCCCACCTGATGTCCTCAAAAGGCTCTAGCCTCGTGTGTTCCTTAAGGAAGAGTTGGAACAAAGCCAAACAATTCATTAGAATCAGTGATGAGTGGAATTGGGCTGTAGGGATAAGACAAAATGACTCTATCTCGTTCCCGATCATTGACATAAGGGGGATGGATTCTTGGAACCTCCAAACTACTAAACGGCTATGGAACAAGGGGTTCAAACAATGGAAACAACTCTGGAAACAAGAGACCGGCTAGTGGTTCAGGTATGACGACTTAGACCCAAGACATAGAGTTTCCCTTGAGGAATGAACTCTTCTCCAAAAGAGGTGTTTAGTGTGGGACCACCCATCTACCCGCCTACTTTGCGGACATGATATTCCATGCCTAGAAGGCCTCAAATGGAGCAATGGTAAGAAACTATCCAGAATTCCAAAGTTCAAAGAAAACTTAGATGGTCGTCACACTCTGAACAAGGTATGGTGCCTTTCTTGGACAAACTTCCATGGGAACTTAAGTTCATGTCTATATGGTACCCCCTTATTGAGATCAAGAAGTCTGTTCTCATGTGGCAAATCTTGCATAAGGGTATCTGGTACCATGCAAGGGCCCACAAAATTTGTGGTGTGCCTGCATGGTGCAAGCAGCCCCATCGATGTGGTGAAGAGCTTGTTCACCTTTTCTTCGATTGGCCCAGGTCCCGTGCTATCTAGCATCATGTGATACGGATTTTGAGACTCACGAACCAAAATCAATTGGCAGCAGGCGCTTTTGGGTGAGGTGATTGGTTGCTCATCTAGGCTGTGGAATGCCATCAGGGGTGAGACTCTTTGGAAGATTTGGAGGGACCGATGTGCTGTCAACTTTGGCCAAATCCCAAAGGAATGGTCGATTGAGAAACCCTTGTTTCTTCTATATACAAGAATCTCCGATGATAAGAGATCTCCACCGTTAAGGCACCACCGTATTTATCTCCTTGTTGATAACAAGCTGAAATCCACATGGGTCTCGCATGAGGGAGATGATAGATTTGTACGCCTAATTTGTAATGCGCTCTAGCTTACCGAACTTGTCCCTTGCATTGTGGGATTTTGGGGGTCCCATGGGCACTAGTCCCATTCAGGTGTAACTTTTCCTCTTTTTTGAATTGAAGTCCGGGAGAATAGGCCAAGGTGGAACTTCCTTAAAAAAAAAAAAAGAATGCCATGTCCTCGTGCGTTAAGCTCTCTAGTTGGGGTGTTCCTCTCTTAAGGGGGGATGAGGACGTAACGATAGGAGAGTTGTGGGTCCTAAGACAATGTATTGCCTCTTCGGTGATTGAAAAATTAGTTGCTTTTGGGCAATCCTCTTATGTGCTGAAATATCCGCATATTCTTCAAGTCATAAGTGCTTTTTAAAAACCTACTCATCACGAAAGAGAAACGAACTCATGCTTATCTTTTTTAGAGTGGATCAAATCTTTTTTAGTATTTCTTGTGTTAGCCTTTTCTTTTTTTTTTAAAGAGTACAAGGGAAGTTGAAATGACAAGGAATTGAAATGTCCAACCAGGCAGGAATCGAACCCAAGCCTTCTGCCCCACGGCGTTCGATGCTATCCGCTACACCACACCCATTTGAACATTAGCCTTTTTTATTTTTCTTTTTCTTTTTTTCTTTCAAAGGGTGATTCATTAACAAATTCAAATACAAAAGAAATAACAAATAGGAATGTTCTCTTTGGCCTTTTCATGCTCTTATTATAAGTGACGCGCTTGAGTGGCGTGGTCAAACGATGATATCGCAAATGTTGTCTAAAAGGTGCTAAGGTAAACGCTTCCATATCTAGCTTGTTCTTACAGATGTGTTCTTGCGGACCAATGCCTTTGACGAATGACCCTAATGGATGCTTTTTGGGAATTCTTCGTGTCTTTTTATTTACCTTCTATCCATTAGATCATAGCTGGAGGGACCAAAAAGGGAACCTCCAATTTACACTTTGATTCTTCCTTATCGTGATAGAGGATAATGGTATCCTTTGATTGAATGTGGTAAACTCTTCAGATTGTCTGTCCTTGATATCGGCTTCCATTTTACCATGAGCTACATCGATACCAAGAAAGTTAAAAAATTATGCATATACCTGGTACTCTATAAAATGTAATCTATACGACTGCCTACTTTTCTCCTATTCGTTTTCTACAAAAAAAATTTTGAACGAAATGTAAGAATGCAATTATGCAAATAAACTGAATGTAATAGAAGAGCAGAGAACACAAATATACGAGTTTTAGAAGTTTCTAAGCAATAAAAGATATAATAGCAATGTGGGTTATACATAAGGTCACATAATGCTTCGAGCTAAAAGCAGATAAACTCACTTTTTGTTAGAAAATTCAAAGGCAAGAACCCCTATCATACTATAAGGTTTGAATTGATCCAATTTTCTTGGTCCAAGATATACACAACTCAAAATGTTGCTTCTAAGTTATTGAACCACTAGATTAAGCTTCCTTACCCTGCCTTTCTAACCAATATCTCACTTAAAACTAAGAGGTTAGTTTAATTCATCTACACATCAAGTCAAATACGACCTTTATGTAGCATGGAGCTAATAATTCTTAAATATTGGATTTTAAGGCTTGCGGGAGCACAAGAACAACACAATGAAGGAGAATGAGATGCTTGGAGCACAACGCAATACAGAATGTATTACCAAGTGAATGTACAAAGATAAGTAAGCCATTAGGGTTCTATGCATATTTACAAGCCAAGGGGAAAATTCTCTTAAAGAGGGAGAAATGTGCCCCCACAGTCCTAAGTGTGTTCAAACACATCACTACCAAAATATATCAATGCATCCCCGTTGGGAGAGATTCAATAAACAAGGAGCGAAGAATCATGTATAAGGAAGTCTCTAGGTATGTGGATAGAGATCAATACATAAACGGAAGTAAGCCATAAGCTTTGCAGAAAGCTTCCTACTAATTTCTATGCCACCAGCTTAGTTGATTCCTGCATTCAAGATGAAAGTTTTGATGTGGACTAGATGATCATTTTGATCATTTTGGTCCTTCTATGTCTATGAATATCCTCACAAATCGATCAAGGGTGTTTGGCTCTTTAAATTACACACACGATTGTATCTTTCCATACAAGAGACCATCTAAAAACAACTATACATGCTTACACTGTGTAGGTAGCTCTATGAGTAAGCAACTTTCTATGTACTACTTAAACCTATGTCCTACTAACCCTACTATATCTTGGGGTGTCTACTTCAAACTATGAATCAAGGATGAGGTGATGTGCCTCATTCCACTCTCCAAACAGTTAGTGATGAAATCTTCCAGTAGCTACAAAATGTTTCTAAAGTGACCTTGTTTCAAGGGTTAATACCATGCTAGGGTTGTAAAATTCAAGGTTAGCCCAAGTATTCAACTTTTTATGATCTCAAAACCTTCTTGAATTTGGCTGCATGATCATGGGGATCACCTCTGCCCTCAAAGAAGTTCCTCATGGTCTTAACCACCTATGAGATTCTCAAAGCTCAAGGCTCTGACGTATGTCCTCTATTCCTATCTCATTTATGACTTCTTTTCTTGTTCTCACTCCACTCTCCAAAAGTACATTCGTTCTAGATCATGAATCAAGTAGGTGGGTTTCTCTAGAACGTAAGCATCCTTGAGCTCCTATACCAAGTACTCTTACATAGTATGAGCCTTTTTGGACTTGAATTTCCAAAAGGAATCTTTTTGTAGCCATGTTAGCATATAGTTTTGGTACAATTAGCAATCCTAAGTTCTTTGTTAGTTGTTCAGGACTACACATCCTTTTATTATGTGACAAGAAAGAACTATATGTGAACTCTTGCTTGTCATTTTGAGCATAGTTACTTTGGATAATTGTAAAAGACAAAAGAAGATGGAATCTTGTGAGGTTAGGAGAATAAACCCACGACTTGGTTGGTGAAGGTGTCAAACCAATAAAGTCCCTAAAGTGTAGGATCACTTTTAGGTGATGGAAAATTTAAAATCAACCTAAGAACGTGTATAAATACACATACTTCTAGTCGCGGGATAGGAGAGCCATATTGAGAGGCATTGAGCTGCAAACTTGCGCTTACATCACGCTCACACTACCTATGAGTAGTCTATTACACTTCCCTTGTATCATATGTTCATTGGCACATACATAATACATGTGTTCAAGTACATTTTGCTCTATTGTCTATTGCTGCATCTTCTTCATTAGAGTGATCTTGTGGAATTGGTTTCTCTATGTGTACTTAATCATTTGCCATAATTTAACTTGGGGTAGTTTTCTTGCTATGTCTTATATCTAGATACAAATTTTCATCAATTTTGGCTCAATAGAACTAGAGATATGAAGTAAGTAAGGCTACTGTGTCTACACACCTTCTAAATCTTCAAACGTTGGGATGACCCCCTTGACTAGCTAGATTCCTTTCTCTTTTTATGGTACAATTAAATTCATAAAATAACCTGCTTTAGTTAGATATGCATTTCATTTAGGTGTTTGAAAAAGCTCTGTTGTCAATTCATATCCCATCTTGAGCTCTGAATATAATATTGAGACCTTCTAGTCCCAAAATAGAAGGTTCTTCATATGCAAGTTATTTGTTTTGATGAAAACATTTGAGAATGATGGTACAAAGGATTTGGTGGTTTGAAATGCATTATTGTGAAGCTAAACTATTAAGGCCGATATCAATGTTCTTTGAACATTCTAGAGACCATTTCTATGTGTTTCTCTTTAGATTAAGATTTACTGATTATTATTTAGAAATTGCAGATTTCATTGTGGACAGGATGATATTGAAAGAGATGATGCAAACTTCCGTGATTTTTCTTCAGGTTGCAATTTTCGCCCCAGCAATTTTTAAGAGAAAACTTAGGGATTCGCTACATATCGTCTCGGTCTTGGTGCATTTTTGGGCCTTCAAATTGTTCATTTACAAACCACACCATTTAATAATCAGATGTTAAGTAAACAGAAGTAAAACACACTTTGTGTCTTTCTCCATCTCAGTGAAAAAGCAAGAAGACAGTTGCCACCTATCATCTATTGATAGTAGGATGGTGGTTAAAGCCGACAACACTTGCGATTGTTGCAACGATGTCCTCCAGGGCATGTATTTCTTACAATAAAGGTCTAGTGCATAGAAGAATGCAAGGTTGTCATACAATGAACCATATCTTTGCCACAACTTTCTTCATTTCATTATGCATACTAGTGATCTTAAAAAGTATATACTGTAAGACAAATATGTAATTTAAAAGCCTTACGAGTTGTTTTAATCACGATTTTAAATTTATACGTAACATGCTGTAAAAAATTTTGTTCCTGGTCCATTTTCATAAGATATCTGCTAACATTAACTGAAGATAATATAATCAATGTACCAATTTCAAGATTTTGGTTGCACCAGCCTCCGACGTCTTAGCCGCACATGCATGTTTAAAGAACTCACAAAAAAGATAACAATTTGAGCTCGTATATTAGCATTACTTTGTGTAGCCATCGTTTCGAGAAAGTTTCGCTCAGTTTAGCATTCGTAGCACGCATGGGCACCGATGTTGAGCTTACCGTAAGGATCACTCTAGTCAACCTGCTACTACAGCTACATACCTGCTACTCATCAGTCAACCAGCCCTCTAGCTACCACATTGAGCATTTAGCGAATCTTGGCATGTACTGACAATTAGGGTGTGCACATAGATAAAGAAAAATGCACTTTTGTTTATTCACTTCTCTTTTTTGGGAGTTTGGGCATTGACTTCCAATTATTCTTGAGAGACTGAAATGAACAAGAAACACATTGACTTCCCAAACTTTTCCCGGCAATGTCAAGTCGCACAGTCCAATGTCTAGCGTTTTGACCACTTCACCATGAGTTCCCAGATATAGTCTTGATAAACTAACGAAAAACTCCCTCCACAAGAAAACCGTCTTCATTTCCCGTCTCCAGATATCGCCTTTTCTCAGCGTTTTATTTAGATAGTCACAGTTTTTCCTTTTTGTAGGGCTACTGTCTTTTTTCTTCATTTTTATATAGAAGATAAAAGCACATGATACAGACACACGTATATATATATATATATATAGAGAGAGAGAGAGAAAGATACATACATACATACATATGTGTAAACATAAACATATGGAGACTAGCATATAAACCAAACACATATACGTATACGCATTCATACATGCATATACTAAGACTAAATTATACAAACATGTATATCCATAGACACTCACCGGAAGTGAACTTAGGAGTTTAGTGCAACATTTTAAGCATGCTTCATCCACACCGATTTCTCTTTCACCTGGATCTTTTATACCAAGCTATTCACACACACATACTCACACACACGCGCGCGCGCACACACACACACACACATATATATATATATATATATATATATATATATATATATATATATATATATATATATATATATATATATATATATATATATGAATGAAAACATGGACATATACAAAGTCACACATAGACCAAAGAGATATACATATACACATTCATACATACATATAGAGCAGACTTAATATACAAACATGTATATCCACAGTCACTCACACATGATTATGCATAACACAATTGATGAAGCACATACTCAGAACACATATGAAAATACACACAAACGTATCTAGAGAACACACACATATTTACATATATTTACACATGCGTAGCTATGTGCATACATATACGAACACAAACTTATACATTACCACGGTTTATGGTAACAGTCATTGCATACACTCAAATAGTAATAAACGCATACAAACAAATTTATTGAATACAGGAGAATGCAGGCTTACACAAATGCGCACAAACGTGGGGGGAAGAAGGTGGCGCAGGAGAGTGATGCCTACATTGCGTATTTATAGATAACGAAAATGCACCCAATTACTAACTTAGAAACAAACTGAGAGAGAGAGAGAGAGAGAGAGAGAGAGCACAAATGTACATGAACGTTAAAGAAAAAGGTTCTTTTCTGATAGCCTAATTGTGTGCTATATATACCGTTCTATAGAGTTTTTCATGAAGCCGCCCATATTGCCTCTTCCGCAGCAGTGTGCTCCCCAACATCTTACTAATTCAAGCACAATTGACGGAATCGCAAATGCAAAATTATTGTAAACCGTTAATTTTGAAATTCAGCCTTTTGATTCGCTGCAAAAATTGATTTTCGCTAATCTGCTGAAACCTTCTCTTCCGTACTGCCTTCCTGCACGCAATCATTCAAGTCACAAGAGCCAGCTTGAGAACCTTAGGCAAGCACGTCTGGCAATCAGTTGAAAGTGGAGGTTGGCCATTCATTGATATTGTTATTGCTCGTCCAAGAACTTTTCTTTTCAAATGGTCTTCAAAATGAGCGGTGGATCTTGAAGATGTATTTCCACCTTCTGTAGATTAAGCATTCTTATATCCTGCTAGACATAGAGACAAGGCGAGTCGCAACAGCAAACACAGCCTTTGTTAATTCTTGCCACTTTCTTTTTTTCTGCTTTTCATCACTATGGCGCTGGCTTCGAAAATTCGAGCAGGTTTGAAATCTGAAGCTTAATGATTAGTAGTACGTGTAAATCCGCTGGTGTCATTGTCAGACTTAAGAAAGCTCGAATATATCCCCCAAACAGAAGTGTAACCCAAAAGGTAGTCCGAACAAATGGTTGACTACTTTACTCGGTCTAATAGAATTAACCTTTGTAGTGCCCTTTTCCCCTTGTGCAATTGACAAGCCCTCTTGCTGCGCACAGAGTTTTTTTATTTCCATGGAAACACCAAAAAGCAAACTTTTGATTGTGGCGAATGATCGGATAAAGATATCAAAATGTCTGTAACTCTTCATACAGTCCAAACCAACATCATTTAGTAAATTTCTTCATAGCATCGTATTGAGTGTGGAATGTGTTATCCTAGACCAATACCCAATCATCTATCTCTATTCTATGTGGTCTAAGCTGATGAGTTTTGTCAAAATAAATCTTGTTTTTTAGCCTAGAATCCTTTATTTTCTAGATTACCTGTCAATTTTTCATTTCGTTGCTCTAATTGCTTGATTCACAATCATAAAAGTTATTCTCTCCTCATATCATCATTCCATGGGAGCCCCAACCATGTCAATATCTAAGTCTATATGGGGAAGACTAGCTTTTGATAGTACATCAATTCAACAGGCATCGACCTTGTGGATCGAGTATACGTCATCCTATCTGCCCATAATGCGAATGGAAGAAATCTAAGCCATTGCTTTATGTCATCCTTGTAGGGTTTAGAGATCATGATGGACAAGTGACCTCTCTCGATCTTTACATTTTCTTTAGGGTTATAGGCAGTAGTGAGAGATAATCGAATTCCATGGCGATCAGAGAACGCTTTTGTCTCTCTCGCATCCAACTCTCCCCTGTCCGCAACCACTTTCTCAACATAACCAAATCTCGAGACGACTTGTTCTAAAAGGAATTAGCATACATTATAAGTCGTCTTTGTATGGAGAGCTTGACTTTCCACATGGTTGGTCAACTCCTCCTTGGGAAGAACAATATACCTCATCTTATCTATCCCTTTGGGCATGGTTACAAGGTCAACTACCCACTTGTAATGGATACAATGGGGGTAATTCAGATGTAATGGCTCTCTATGCCTAACTAATCAATGCACATGGCACGTAGCACAAGTGTCTACAAAATCTCTCACACTCACATAAATCCCTGGCCACTAGTAGGCTTCCCTAATATTTCCATACATAGCATAAAAACCTTCGTGACCTGCCCATAAGGTCTCATGCATCTCTCTCATCAACTTGCTCTGAAGACTCCTAGAACTCAGTACCCTCTATGGAATCTTTACCTTATGTTTAGCGTGTACCAAATAAGTCCATCCATCAAGAAAAAGTTGTAAGACTTTTTCGTGATGGATCTATACTTATTTATGGAGCAACATGGGGAAGGTTTCACTGTACTCAAATATTTTCCTATGTCTCTCCACTCACCAGCATACTTATTCTCATGGAAATTCTCATACACATATACTAATGAATCATATCTCATCATGTGTGTATCTCTTTATACCTCATTATCTTGATCCAAATCATCATCAAATTTCACTCTTGAAAGCATATCAGCCAGTGTATTTAACTTCCCAGCTATATGAACAAAAGCGAGATTTATAAACTTTACCTACGAGATTCATCTAAGCATAGCAATGTCTGGAGAAGAAGTGTTCGTTATCATGCCAATCAATGGAAGAAAAACGGTCTCAATTACCACATTCACCCCAATGGAATACTCTTTATCGGCCTTAAAAAAATAACCAAACCCCATAGCTCTCTCTTTATCTACGGATATTCTCTTTGAGGGTCATGTAGAGTCCTCGCACCAAAGCAAACTACATATCTCTGCACCTCATCATCATCCTCTCCTATGACCCAGCCTATACCAATAGGACTGGTGTCAACAATCAAAATGATAGGCCTCGCACCTGAATAATCAACACACTTCCAAATTGAGGCTTCAATTATAAGTTGCTTTAGTCTAGGCATCGCTTTCGACTATTTCTCTGTCCAAAAGAATTTCTTTTTCTTTCTCAGAAGATCATATAACGGGTTCGCAACATGAGGGATGTGAGGGATCCATATCACGTAGAATACACATGCTCCCAAGAACCTCCTCATGTCACTAACATTACGACACAACTCAGAAATCCTGCTAATGGCCTCGACTTTCTACACGTATGGATTGCGGCCATAGTGTCCACAGAGATGTCCTATGATGAGGACCTAATCAACACCAAAAATAGATTTCTCTACAAAAAGTGTTAGCCTCACATCTTCAAATTTCTCAAATATTTTTTTCACAGTCACAGATATGATTGCTAACAATCTTTTTGCACCTAGAATGATCTAAACTCTTATCTTTCACTCTTTCCTCACAACGCTTTTATCAGAATATCATCAATCAAGGGCATACTCACTGATGGTTTAAATTCTCATAGGACCAGATTCATGGCATTCATCATGTGAGCCAGAGAATTCGTCACTCACTATGGTAAAGTTCACATGCGTGCATGGCCTAGTGGAGCCTTCATGGTCATGATATATCTGCTCGCAATAGCCAACTGAAATTGGTCGTACCCTAAAAACAAGCCAACCATGGAGTAGATGGAATGCCCAACAAACACTTCAACAAACTCATCTACTATAGGTCATGTCCCTTTATTTCTGATTGTGACTTTGTTCACAGGCTACAGATCTTGAATAAAATGAAGTTTCCCATTTTTCTTAGGCACTGTAAACCATGAAGTTTCCTATTTTTCTTAGACAGTGCAAACCACGTATTCGAATATGGAGCCGAAGATCGTTCCAAACTCCGCATGGATATCTTTTCCTTTAACAAACTCATCAGCTCAAGAAAGTGAGTCTTTGGGAACGATATAGGCTAGATATTCCATGGTATATGCGGCACTGTAAAGATAATGATGGGAGGTACTATTTTTGAGTCTGTGTAGCCTATCTGATGTAGGAAAGTGCAAATGCTTTCTCATGTTTCTTGATGGCTTCAATGAACTTCTCTTTCACTTCTTCTCTTAGGAATGATTTATCTCCAAACTTTATCTCTTTGACACTCTCATCAGTAAAATGATTCCCTATGAGCTCTCGTCCTCTCAGCATAGGGTCATTATCATTACATAATATCAAATTTCTTTTAGGAAAAACAATTTGTTTTCCAAATTTTATTTAATTTTTATGCAAGATGCAAATTATTTCATTCATATCAGAATTTGGTTAACACTAGTGTCGTACCAAAACAGGACACTATAGTGTCCTTTTTTCAAATAAATAAAAAAAATCACACATACTAATCAAATAAAAGTTTGAAAAAACCTTAAAGCCTCATAAAGATCTATAGTTAGATGCTCTATAGAAAATATACATTTTAAAAAATAACCTTTTTTGATAACTCAAAATATGGAAATGATTGAATATGGTTGAGAAAAACTATTTTTCTATAAACGTATATATGAGAAGAAAGAAATATCTCCATAAAAAGAATTTTCCTTCTATTGAAATCATTTTTCTAATGATAATTTATTGTCATATAATCATTTAAGACAAGTCTTGGCAACTAGAAAAATCATTTTTATAATAAAAAAAGTAGTACAATATAGGATGCTCATTATATAGTTATACAATTTCGCAGCCATCTATATGATATTGATTCATAAAAACACTAAAATGGTTTGTGTTTTATTTCAAAAACCATCATATAGTAGCGTAAAGATATGCTACATGTCTTTGAACCAATAATTTTGTATGTATCTAGCATATCACTAAAAATCTCAATATTTCATTGAATGGCCATAATCCTCTCTATCGAGAATAAAAATTAATCTTCAAGAATTAGGTTTATCAATGATGAGGTATATATTATGAATAAAAATAATTATATAAACATTATAAACTACTTTATATAGAAAAAACTAGCATGTTCACTTTAATCATGTAGCATATGCAATATTTCTCATAAAATGACTTTTTTTTAGTGTAGAAAAACAGCGATATTGTTTAACTTGAAGAAACGACAAAGAGATTCGACTCCTAAGGTTGTCAAAAAACTATTTCTAGTTGTAATAATATCAAATAGTATTTCGATAATAAAAAATGCTGCTTATTCGTACCATCACTTTGCAAAATAATTCATAGATGATAAGATTCTCATATCACAAATGAGATTCATTTTATGCAATAGACCTAGTAAAATTCATTACAAATCTCTAATTATGGATAGAAACATGTTAACATATATAAAATAAAAGATTTTATTACATTTAGACCAATGAAAATTATGAGATCATGATTTTAATTAAAAATAACCACCAACTTACATCATTGTAATTTCTGTGCCAATATTGAAATTAGCATCATAAAATTAGTGAATAAATATTAATTTTTATATCCTTTAATAAAAACTATATTTTTCTCAAAATATTCAACCCTTCTACCAACATGTTGCATAGTTACATTTATAAATTGTTCCTTCTAGTAATCTAAAAAATTCATCAAACATTGTCTCTTTTTCAGGACACTAAAGTGTCCAAGTACAACACTAGTGTTAATGAAAGTATAAAATCTAAAGCTCCACTAATAGTTGTTTCATTCAACATACTTGAGTTTCACTTCAAAAGCATTCATAAATGTAGTAGAGAGGATGATAAAAAAAGTTCCATCATCCATTCATTCAAAATTAGATTTCCTCCTAGAGAAATCCTCACTTGTTTACATTCATTTATATCAAAGGAATTCAACTAGCAATGCTCGTATAGACATCTGCCTTGTTTGCCCAATTTTAACACTAGAAGTGTTTTTTACAACTAGTATTCATGTTAGCTTCGTAATTTTGTTCCATCATCAACTTCATGAGCATCAGCTTCATGTAGGTGTAATTCATAATTTAGTCTTTTGGGGTGAAAGAAATTATAAACTTCCATTCATAATATTTTTGTTTTTTACATTCACAACTTTTTTTGTTTTAAAAGGAAAAGCTTCAGCCCTTACTCTTAGATAAGGATCTAGATGCATATAGAAGCACGAATTAGGATTTCTCATAGACATGATTCATGCATCTATATGCTCATATTTATACAAGTATATTTTCCTCTTTTGAATTGAATCTCAAAATCCATTTGTTCAATCATATCACAATTGAATTTATAAAGTTTTGAAACATAAAATCAAATATTTTTTTTCCTCTTTTGGGCAAATAGTTTTACTTTATCATTTGAAAAATCCAAATTCTAGATTTTATAATCCTAGTAATTCATAAATGCAAATGATATGCATAACATAAAATCAACAAAATAAATTTCATAGAAAAATGCCACCTGAACTTTTGGCTTTTGCTTCAATCTTCAAACTCTGAATTCATCTTCAAATCCATCTCAAATCATCTTAAAATCATCTTTAAATCATCAACAGATCTTGCTAAAAGATCATAAAAACTAGAAGCTCAAGCATAATTGGCCTTCTTCATCGACGTGATTCATAAACATTTTTGCAATTAGTTCATATTCTTCAAGTGACTTTAATAGCACAACATGGAAAGTATCCTTTTCATGCAAAGCACATTGGACTTCATCAAATAATGAAAATGTAGATGAAGTTTCAATCACATGCTAAATATGTTCTTCAAATAGAATATAACCTTTTTCTTATAATATTTTTCATATTTTTTTATAACTTTTTAGGGCTTTTTTTAAGATATATAATGTGCAAATACGGTGAAGGAAAGAAAAATGCAAAATTATCTAAGGTATTTATATAAGGATGAAAGACATCAATCCAAGGACCACCATTGTCTCACTCAATAGTAGCATCTATGTAAAATTTTGATCAAACTAGTCTCCGAATTCATGAAAAGGTATATGATCATTGTGAAGAGATGGATAGGTATGTGCTTGAAGATGAAGAGGTGTTGCAAAATCCTTGATCTACACCAGCCAATTGAACTCCAGGAGTATATGGTGGGCCCTTTTAGCTTTCCAATGGATGTATTAGACACCCTATGTACCTTGGAAGATCACTCTCAAAAAGATAGATCAAAACAGATAAGTTGGAGTTAGCTCAGAGGTGAAAACTTGCTATTCTTGGTTCATACACCTGTCCAGTGTTTTACATAATTCTCTGAGCACAGTAGCAATTAGCTTAATTCCTCTTGGGGAAGTCTAGGTAACTTAAAGAGCTAACTTGCAAGAGTAATCGCATCAAAAATAATAAACCACACACTGACAATGAGGTTTAACAAGTGATGACATCATCCCGATTTTCACGGGCTGCTACAAAAATAGACCAATGAGCAGAACAATCATCATAACTCAAAATGTAGGAATTTAATGATTATGAAAATTTGTATGGTTATACTAGACCGTTAGTTAAATCCACCAAGTTTTAAATCTCTGCATTTGGATAAGTAACCACTGAGAAATGACTCTGACAAGATGAGTGAAAAAGTCGGGTACCTGACACAGAAGTGAAGATGAACAGACCCTGTTGACTTCAAATGAACATAACTGAAGATTGCAACATCCAAATGACATGAAAATTTGTGAGCATATAGTAGACTTATAGATCTAACTTTACCAAGTTAAATCACTGAAAAGGATGTACCAAGCTCGGAGAAAACATCTCTGCAAGCTGACTGAGAAAACTGAGAGTAATGGCAGTGAGTAGTACACTTCACAAGAACATGGAAAGATGAACTCAAATAATCATGAAAATGAAAGTATATTGCTTGTACAATACAATGACGTACTGATACATATGTGTGCCTTGTAATCACACCTTGATATGGCATAAAGCTCAGCTCTTGGAGGTCTTCACATAGGTCTCTCTGACCACGACTAAAACTGCCATCTATTTATAGTAGAGTTTGGGAGGCTAACTTCCCTCAATCACTCTCCAATCAATCAATGATTGATTTGATTCTCTACCTACCACAAATCATGAATTCGTGGCTCCTCTTTCCATTCTTGATCAAGTGGACTCAACCACTTAAGATTCTCTTACTTTTACATTAAGTAAACTCTTCAAAAAATTACAAGAGGTAGTTCACAAGTGAACTTTACATAGTCTTCTTTTTAAAGCTTCTTCTAAGACTTTGTGGGACTCAAGCCAATACTTAGGCTTGTCATAGACTTGCTCCAATAGCTCCCCCTCAAGCCAAGTATGCTTGAGTTCTTCAATCTTCCAAGATTACCTGCAAACCTATCATAGCCTTGAATTTGCAAAGCTTTGTACCATCCAATGCTTTGGTTAGAATATCTGCACATTGTTGATGAGTGGACACATATGATATTTGAATCTCTTTGCTTAGAACCTTTTCTCGTACATAGTGATAATGAACTTCAATATGTTTAGTCCTTGCATGAAAAATAGGATTAGCAGCCAAGTGAATAGAACTCATATTGTCACCAAAAATAGTTGGAGTTCCAAACTCCAATACAAGATCTTTGAATAATGTCTTCATCCACATAGCTTCCTGAGTAGCTATAGCAAGACCTCTATATTCACCTTCAGTAGAAGAGAGAGCAACTGTGGTTTGCTTCTTGGATGACCATGAAATAAGCTTTGAACTTGCAAAGGTTAGATAACCTGAAGTGCTCCTTCTATCTTCCTTGGAGCCAGCCCAATCTGCATCAGAAAATAGCTTTAAACCTAAATCAGATACATAAGGATAATAAAGTCCTTCATCTATGGTTCCTTTGAGATACTTGAGAATCCTTTTGGCAGCATCCATATGTGGTTTCCTTGGTGTGTGCAAAAATTGGCTTAGCACACTCACACTGTAACATATATCTACTCTTGTCAATGTGGCATAATTGAGACTACCCACTAGACTTTGATATGATGTGATGTCCTCTATGAGTTCACCTTCATGTGAGATCAATTTGTGATTGACCTCCATTGGAGTACCTGCAATCTTACAATCTTGCATCTTGAATTTTGCCAACATGTCCTTAATGTACTTCCTTTGAGTGAGAAACAAACCATGATCTTTGTAGACAACTTCCAAACCTAGGAAGTAGGTAAGTGAAGCCAAATCACTTATCTTGAACTCTTCTCTCATCTGATCTTTGATCTTCTTCATACCATCTGCATCATTTCCTGTCAATATAATATCATCTACATATACACATAGGTAGATGATCTCAGAATTACTCTTTTTACTAAAGAGTGAAGGATCTACCTTGCTTGGTTGAAAGCCTTTGTCCTGGAAGAATGAAACAAGCCTGAAATTCCAAGCTCTTGGAGCTTGCTTGAGACCATACAATGCTTTGTTAAGTTTACACACATAATCAGGATAAACTTGATTCTCAAAACCAGGTGGTTGTGCCATATATACCTCTTCTGTTATCCAACCATTCAAGAATGCATTCTTTACATCTAGTTGAAGTATCTTCCAATTCTTGGAAGAGGCAATACTAAGCAAAACCCTAATAGTAGGCATTTTTGCCACAGGAGAGAAAGTCTCCTCATAATCAATTCCCTGAGTTTGTGCAAAGCCTTTTGCTACAAGCCTTGCCTTATACCTGTTAATGGAACCATCAGAATTCTTCTTGAGTTTATAGACCCATCTTGAGCCTATTACCTTCATGGATGAAGTCTTGGGCACCAAATCCCAAGTGTTGTTTTCCTCAAGTGCTTCAATCTCTTCCTTCATTGCTTGCTTCCATTCTGTTTTTGCTTTGGCCTCTTCGAATGATGATGGCTCCTCTTGGTTTATGTCATGTGCTATGTAGATAGAATGTTTAGTTACTAATGAGGTGTCAAACCCATACCTTTCTGGATTTTTCTTTTCCCTCATAGATCTTCTTAGGCCATGATGTGATGATTCTGCCTCATGTCCAAGTTCCTGCAATTTTGCTTTACCTTTAGACTTCCATGCTTTGATCTTTTCCATGTGAGATTCTTCAGGTGTCTTGTTCTTCAATCTTTGATTGTTCTCTACCAAGCTTTGGAAAATCTTCTTCAAGATCGTATGGTAAATTGATCTTCCTGCATGAATCTTCATACCATGAATTGTTCTCATCAAAAACTACATCTCTGCTTACCAAGAATCCTTTGTTGGTAGGGTTGTATAACCTGTAGCCCTTTTGATTGTTGTCATATCCAATAAATACACACCTTTCTGCCGTTGGATCCATCTTGCCTCTAACCTGTGAAGGAACATGAGCAAAAGCAATACATCCAAAAATTTTACAATGATCTAAGCTTGGTCTTCTTCCATTCCAAGCCTCATATGGAGTCATCCCATCAAGGGATTTTGAAGGCAACCTGTTAATCAAGTAAGTGGCTGTAGATACAGCCTCAGCCCATAAGTAATTAGGTAAATGCTTTTCATTTAACATAGACCTTGCAGCTTCAACAATTGTCCTATTCCTCTTTTCTGCCACTCCATTTTGCTTAGGAGTGTACCTTGTAGTTACCTGTCTTTTGATTCCTCTTTCTTGAAGAAAAGAATCAAACTCATGGTAGAAGTATTCTCCCCCTCCATCTGACCTTAGCCTTTTTAGTGATTTACGTGTTTGATTCTCCACAAGAGCCAAATATCTTTTGAAACATGAAAAAACTTCATCTTTGTGTTTCATAAAGAATAGGATAGTCCATCTACTGCAATCATCAATAAAGGAAACATAATACCTTGATCCAGACATTGAAGCTTCCTTGCTAGGTCCCCATACATCTGTATGAACCAACTCCAAGAGATCTCCATGCATATATCCTTTCTTCATGAATGGTAACCTGTGAGACTTTCCAAATTGACATGTACTACACTTATAAATCATATGTTGTTTTGACAAATTAGGGAGTCCAAGTACACTTTGGTTCCTGCAAATTTGCTTTAATGACCTTTCACCAATATGTGCTAACCTTTTGTGCCATACTTCCAATTCTGTGAGTGTCTGACTACCATAATTAAAGAGAGCAATGTTTCTAGTGTCCTGTAATTCAAATGTGAACAATCTACCTGTCTTTTCACCTTTTGCAATTTTTCTGAATCCCTGACTTGGATCCTCAACAAATGCTCCTGCCTTTGTGAACCTGACTTGCAATCCTTTCTCTAGTATCTGCCCAACACTTATCAAATTCTTTGTAATGGTAGGGACATAGAGTACCTTACTGAGTAGGTTGATGTTTCCATCAGGTGCTTTGACATTGCCTATTTTCTCCACAGGATGTTTTGTATCATCTCCTGTTTGTACCTCATGCTTATTCCTTGGATCTTCTAAATCTGATAGGAGTGCCACATTTCCTGCCACGTGATTTGAACAACCTGAATCTATGTAGAAAACATGCTCATCAGATTTACCTTGTGGCATAGCCATGTTCATGATCAATAATGAATCCTCTTTGTTTGAGTGTTCTGTGTAGTTATTGTTGGGAGTGATGGTTGGATGCACTCAAGAAATGAGTTGATGCTGCAAAACCTGCTTCACACCTGCCCTCCTTTGGTTCCAGATATGCTTAGTAGACTCCTTGATCTTTCAAATGGTACCAAGAAACCATATATATACTTTGCAAATGGTTTGGGTAATGATCAAACCAAAAGAGACAACTTGGTTTCTTCACAAATCCAAAAACTTACTATTTCTGTAATGATACCTGCTCAGTGTTATGCTCAGTGTGACCAGCACACTTAAAATTGGAACAATTCCTTTTGGGAGTATTAAAGTAGCTTAATAAGCTACCAATCACAAGTGGAATCACTCAAATTGATAAACTATGCACTGAGAAATAAGTTTAGCAAAATTCTAATTACCCCCGACTTTTTAGGAACTCTGCAGACATAGACTAGTGTGCACTTCGAAGCGGATTTCTCCCAAATGGCTGAATGAAATCTTCTGAGATTTTGTATGCTTGTAGAAGACCTTGAGCTGGTTCCAATGCGCTATAGAACTCTTGATTTGGTTCAGTAGATCTTGAGTTATGCTCTGTTGAAGTTGACAGACTTGAAGAAGATAACACAGAGAACCAGAAATGATAAATGTATATATATCTATTGATTGATAAGATTGTACAAGCTCAATAGCATGACAAGCATAGCTAATTGAGGTGTGGTGGTGTAGGCTATGGAGTAGCACTAACACACACTCAGTTACAATGAAGATATGCCTCGGGGAGTGAGCTAGATTGATTGAACTAACCGCGACTTTTCAAAAGGAGTTTTTATAGGAGTTGATGGTGATTTGAATTTCAAATTCAAACTTAGGCTCCCTAGAATCTCTCCTCTAAAAGTAGGGAGATATTCTCTCTACTAAACTATTCTCTTTTCCACGACTAATGAGGTAGGTGAATGACTTCAAGTGATTACAAATAAATGCCAAGTCATATAGACTTTTACAAGTGGTAAAAAAGGTAAAAACATCTAAGCATATGTTCATATGATCCTTGCTTCAAGTGAAGCCTTGATAAAGCTTTGTCCAAGCTAATCTTCCATGGGTCCAAGCCAATGTGTGAAGGCTTGATATGCACCAACAGCTCCCCCTCAAGCCAAACACTTTGGCTTAAGTCTTCTCTTTCATTCTTCAATTACTTCATGCAATCCAATCATAGATTTGAATCTACCTAACTTGTTTCCATCCAATGCCTTTGTAAGTAAATCTGCACATTGCATATTAGTAGACACATATGTCAATTGAATCTCTTTGCTAAGTAATTTTTCTCTCACATAGTGGTAGTGAACCTCTATGTGTTTGGTTCTGGCATGATAAATTGGATTTGCTGCAAGGTGAAGAGAGCTAGTGTTGTCTCCAAAGATAATAGGTGGTCTTGTGTGTAGACCTAACTCTGTATATAGAAGCCTCAACCAGATAGCTTCTTGAGTGGCATTGGCAAGCCCTCTATACTCTGCTTCAGTGGATGACAATGCCACTGTAGGTTGCTTCTTAGCTGACCAAGAGATAGGCTTATCTCGTGCAAAACAAGTATATCCTGAGGTGCTTCTCCTATCATCCTTGCATCCTGCCCAATCTGCATCTGAGTAAACTTTAATGTCAATATCTGATGTATAAGGAAAATACAAACCATGACTTTGAGTTCCTTTGAGGTACTTCAAGATTTTCTTTGCTGCCTCTAGGTGAGGTACCCTTGGTTTGTGCATGAATTGACTAAGCACACTAACTCCATATGCTATGTCAATTCTTGTCAAGGTAGCATAGTTCAAAGTACCTACCATACTTTGATATCCTGTAATGTCTTTGATTTCTTCTCCTTCATGAGCACTTAGCTTTAGGTTAACCTCCATTGGAGTAGTAGATACCTTAGCATCCTGCAAACCAAACTTCTTGACCATATCCTGTACATACTTCTTTTGAGTGATGTAGATACCTGAATTTGTGTAGACCAATTCAAGACCTAAGAAATACTTTAATAATCCAAGATCACTGATCTTGAATTCTTTCATCATTTGTCCTTTGATGTGTCTAATCCCATTGACATCATTACCTGTAATGATGATGTCATCAACATAAACACATAAGTAGATTACCTCTGTACTGCTTCTCTTTATGAATAGAGAAGTGTCTGCTTTGCTCATCACAAATCCTTGATCTAGGAGGTAGGTGGTCAATCTGTAATTCCATGCTCTAGGTGCCTGCTTTAAACCATACAGAGCCTTCTTCAATTTACAAACATGATTTACCTTATTGGGATCTTCATAGCCAAGTGGTTGTGACATGTAGACTTCTTCAGATATCCATCCATTCAAGAATGCATTCTTCACATCCAATTGGTACATGTTCCAATTCTTGGATGCAGCTACACTCACCATAACTCTGATAGTTGGCATCTTGGCCACAGGAGAAAATGTCTCCTCATAATCAATGCCTTGGGTTTGTGCAAAACCCTTGGCTACCAACCTAGCTTTGTACCTGTTTATTGTTCCATCTGAATTCTTCTTTAATTTCTAGATCCATCTGGATCCTATCACCTTCATGGAGTCCTTCTTGGGTACCAAGTCCCAAGTATCACTCTCCTTGAGAGCTTCTATCTCTTCATCCATGGCTTCTCTCCACTCTGGTTTGGTAATTGCTTCTTCATAGGTACCTGGTTCTTCATTCAACAAGTCTTTTGCAAGATATACAGAATGTTTAGTTACAAGTGATGTGTCATACCCAAATCTGATAGGCTTCTTCTTTTCTCTCTGACATCTCCTCATTGCTTGAGTTGAAGTTTCTGGTTTATCTTCTAATTGCTTCATCTTCATCTTTCCTTTGGACTTCCAAGCCTTGAACTCTTCAAGATTTATTGTATCATCATCTGAGCTTGAATCTTCTTGCTGAGTTGGTTCTTCCTTAGTAAGCTTTGGAAAATCTTCTTCCATGTCATAGGGTAGACTAATCTTCCTGCATTCATTTTCATACCAAGAGTCATTCTCATTAAAGATGACATCTCTGCTTACCTTGAAGCCTTTGTTTGTGGGGTTGTAGAATCTGTATCCCTTTTGGTTCAAATCATAACCAATGAAGATACATTTTTCAGCCTTGGGCTCTAGCTTTCCCCTTACCTGTGAGGGAATATGCACATATGCCACACAACCAAAGATTTTGCAATGATCCAGAGAGGGTCTCTTACCATGCCAAGCTTCATATGGTGTCATGCCATCAAGTGATTTGGATGGCAACCTATTGATGAGATAAGTGGCAGTGGATACACTCTCTGCCCAAAGAAAATTTGGTAACTTTTTCTCATTAAGCATAGACCTAGCTATTTCCACAATGAGTCTATTCCTTCTTTCAGCTACCCCATTTTGTTCAGGTGAGTACCTTGTAGTAATCTCCCTTTTGATGCCTCTTTCCTGCAAGAAAACTTCAAACTCATTGGAGAAGTACTCTCCTCCACCATCTGACCTTAGCCTCTTCAAGCTTCTTCCTATTTGATTTTCAACAAGTGCAAGATACCTCTTGAAACAATTAAACACTTCATCTTTATGCTTCATAAAGTATAAAATGGTCCATCTGCTGTAATCATCAATGAAGAACACATAATACCTTGAACCAGAAATGGAAGGGTCCTTGCTAGGTCCCCAAACATCTGTGTGTACCAAGTCTGGGTAGTCTTCATGCATGAAACCTTTCCTTGAATAGGGTAATCTGTGAGACTTACCAAATTGACATGATCCACATTTGTAAATCATGTGTTGCTTGGATACATTAGGTATCCCAAGCACACATTGATCCCTGCACATTTGCTTTAGAGTTCTTTCACCTATGTGCCCTAATCTCTTATGCCATATTTCTAACTCTGAAAGTGTCTGATCCTTATAATTATACAGAGCAATATTCTTGGTGTCTTCTAGCTCAAATGTAAATAATCTACCTAATTTCTCCCCTTTGGCTATCCTTCTGAATCCATGTTTTGGGTCCTCCACATATGCTCCATGTTGTGTGAATCTGACCTGCAAACCTTTCTCCACAATCTGCCCAACACTCATTAAATTCTTAGTTATTGTTGGTACATAGAGTACCCTGCTTAATAGGTTCTGATTACCATCACATGTCTTCACATTTCAAATTTTGACAACAAAGTGTTTAGTGTCATCACCTGTTTGTACCTGATGTTTGCCCTTGGGCTCTTCCGAATCAGAAAGTAGTGCCACATTGCCAGCTACATGGTTAGAACATCCTGAGTCAATGTAAAATAAATGATCATCATTTGTATCTATCTTGGAGGTCATATTCATGATCAATAGGGAGTCATCTTGCTCCTCTGTGTAGTTGTTGTAGTCTCTTCTATTTCTTAATCCACCTTGGTAGTTACCATTGTGGTTGTTGTTGTAGTTGTTGTTGTATTGGTTGTTGTATCCATTGTAGCTTTGATGTTGATTGAATCTGCCTCTCCCTTGAGAGTATCCACCTCTTGAGTAGCCTCTTCCTCTTTGATTCTTGTAGTTCTTGTAGCATTCATCTGTGGTATGATTGGACAATCCACAAATGTTGCATGGTGATGAGTTGTAGGGTCTCCCCCTACCTGACTTACCTCCTCTACCTCTTCCTCTAGATGACCTACCTCTCCCTGCATAATTAGCTTAAGAGGTAGAGCCTTCTTCATCCTGTTTCTTCCCTTTACCTTTATCCTTAACTTTCTTATCAGTATAGAGAGCAGAGGGGTTATTACCTTTTGATTGATCTCCAGCCTTTGTAAACTTTGCTTCATGTGTAAATAGTTGGCCCATGAGTGTTGTGAGATCAGGGGTATGCATGTCCATATAGAGGTCCATTGCAGTGGTGAAACTTTCCCACTTATCATCTGCCTTGAGTCCATTTGTTATTTGCCTGACTATTTGTTCTTCCTCAATTTCCTCTCCAATGCTTGCTAGTTGGTCTGCCACATCTTTGATCTTTGTCACATACTCTGAGATTGATTGCTTGGGCTGCTTCCTAAGGGTTGTGAACTCAATCCATAATTGATTCTTCCTAGCCCTTGTGTTGGAAGAAAAATAATTTGACAAGGTTTCCCAAGTCTCTTGGGAAGTCTTACAATTCCTTACATGAGGTAAAAGAAAGTCAGATATAGAGTTTAAGAGATAAGACCTTGCCAAAGCATCCTTTGCACACCATTGGTTGAGCCTCTCATGTTCATCCTTTGTAGGTAGTCCTCTAGTCTTGAATGAGGGCAACTCCTCATCTCCTGATATGTATCCAAATAGACTTCTCCCTTGTAGATAGGTCTTCATTCTCAATGACCAAGCTTGATAATTGTTTCTATCCAATTTGTCAATGAAGGAAGGGAAACCATCACCCATGTTTACCTTCTTTGCTCTGATACCACTGTGGAGTGATGGTTGGATGCACTCAAGAAATGAGTTGATGCTGCAAAACCTGCTTCACACCTTCCCTCCTTTGGTTCCAGATATGCTTAGTAGACTGCTTGAGCTTTCAAATGGTACCAAGAAACCATATATATACTTTGCAAATGGTTTGGGTAATGATCAAACCAAAACAGACAACTTGGTTTCTTCACAAATCCAAAAACTTACTATTTCTGTAATGATACCTGCTCAGTGTTATGCTCAGTGTGACCAGCACACTTAAAATTGGAACAATTCCTTTTGGGAGTATTAAAGTAACTTAATAAGCTACCAATCACAAGTGGAATCACTCAAATTGATAAACTATGCACTGAGAAATAAGTTTAGCAAAATTCTAATTACCCCCGACTTTTTAGGAACTTTGCAGACATAGACCAGTGTGCACTTCGAAGCGGGTTTCTCCCAAATGGCTGAATGAAATCTTCTGAGATTTTGTATGCTTGTCGAAGACTTTGAGCTGGTTCCAATGAGCTATAGAACTCTTGATTTGGTTCAGTAGATCTTGAGTTATGCCCTGTTGAAGTTGACAGACTTGAAGAAGATAACACAGAGAACCAGAAATGATAAATGTATATATATCTATTGATTGATAAGATTGTACAAGCTCAATAGCATGACAAGCATAGCTAATTGAGGTGTGGTGGTGTAGGCTATGGAGTAGCACTAACACACACTCAGTTACAATGAAGATATGCATCGGGGAGTGAGCTAGATTGACTGAACTAACCGCGACTTTTCAAATGGAGTTTTTATAGGAGTTGATGGTGATTTGAATTTCAAATTCAAACTAAGGCTCCCTAGAATCTCTCCTCTAAAAGTAGGGAGATATTCTCTCTACTAAACTTTCTCTTTTCCACGACTAATGAGGTAGGTGAATGACTTCAAGTGATTACAAATAAAAACCAAGTCATATAGACTTTTACAAGTGGTAAAAAAGGTAAGAACATCTAAGCATATGTTCATATGATCCTTGCTTCAAGTGAAGCCTTGATAAAGCTTTGTCCAAGCTAATCTTCCATGGGTCCAAGCCAATGTGTGAAGGCTTGATATGCACCAACAGCTCCCCCTCAAGCCAAACACTTTGGCTTAAGTCTTCTCTTTCATTCTTCAATTACTTCCTGCAATCCAATCATAGATTTGAATCTGCATAACTTGTTTCCATCCAATGCCTTTGTAAGTAAATCTGCACATTGCATATTAGTAGACACATATGTCAATTGAATCTCTTTGCTAAGTAATTTTTCTCTCACATAGTGGTAGTGAACCTCTATGTGTTTGGTTCTAGCATGATAAATTGGATTTGCTGCAAGGTGAAGAGAGCTAGTGTTGTCTCCAAAGATAATAGGTGGTCTTGTGTGTAGACCTAACTCTGTATATAGAAGCCTCAACCAGATAGCTTCTTGAGTGGCATTGGCAAGCCCTCTATACTCTGCTTCAGTGGATGACAATGCCACTGTAGGTTGCTTCTTAGCTGACCAAGAGATAGGCTTATCTCCTGCAAAACAAATATATCATGAGGTGCTTCTCCTATCATCCTTGCATCCTGCCCAATCTGCATCTGAGTAAACTTTAATGTCAATATCTGATGCATAAGGAAAATACAAACCATGACTTTGAGTTCCTTTGAGGTACTTCAAGATTTTCTTTGCTGCCTCTAGGTGAGGTACCCTTGGTTTGTGCATGAATTGACTAAGCACACTAACTCCATATGCTATGTCAATTCTTGTCAAGGTAGCATAGTTCAAAGTACCTACCATACTTTGATATCCTGTAATGTCTTTGATTTCTTCTCCTTCATGAGCACTTAGCTTTAGGTTAACCTCCATTGGAGTAGTAGATACCTTAGCATCCTGCAAACCAAACTTCTTGACCATATCCTGTACATACTTCTTTTGAGTGATGTAGATACCTGAATTTGTGTAGACCAATTCAAGACCTAAGAAATACTTTAATAATCCAAGATCACTGATCTTGAATTCTTTCATCATTTGTCCTTTGATGTGTCTAATCCCATTGACATCATTACCTGTAATGATGATGTAATCAACATAAACACATAAGTAGATTACCTCTGTACTACTTCTCTTTATGAATAGAGAAGTGTCTGCTTTACTCATCACAAATCCTTGATCTAGGAGGTAGGTGGTCAATCTGTAATTCCATGCTCTAGGTGCCTGCTTTAAACCATACAGAGCCTTCTTCAATTTACAAACATGATTTACCTTATTGGGATCTTCATAGCCAGGTGGTTGTGACATGTAGACTTCTTCAGATATCCATCCATTCAAGAATGCATTCTTCACATCCAATTGGTACATGTTCCAATTCTTGGATGCAGCTACACTCACCATAACTTTGATAGTTGGCATCTTGGCCACAGGAGAAAATGTCTCCTCATAATCAATGCCTTGGGTTTGTGCAAAACCCTTGGCTACCAACCTAGCTTTGTACCTGTTTATTGTTCCATCTGAATTCTTCTTTAATTTGTAGATCCATCTGGATCCTATCACCTTCATGGAGTCCTTCTTGGGTACCAAGTCCCAAGTATCACTCTCCTTGAGAGCTTCTATCTCTTCATCCATGGCTTCTCTCCACTCTGGTTTGGTAATTGCTTCTTCATAGGTACCTGGTTCTTCATTCAACAAGTCTTTTGCAAGATATACAGAATGTTTAGTTACAAGTGATGTGTCATACCCAAATCTGATAGGTTTCTTCTTTTCTCTCTGAGATCTCCTCATTGCTTGAGTTGAAGTTTCTGGTTTATCTTCTAATTGCTTCATCTTCATCTTTCCTTTGGACTTCCAAGCCTTGAACTCTTCAAGATTTATTGTATCATCATCTGAGCTTGAATCTTCTTGCTGAGTTGGTTCTTCCTTAGTAAGCTTTGGAAATACTTCTTCCATGTCATAGGGTAGACTAATCTTCCTGCATTCATTTTCATACCAAGAGTCATTCTCATCAAAGATGACATCTCTGCTTACCTTGAAGCCTTTGTTTGTGGGGTTGTAGAATCTGTATCCCTTTTGGTTCAAATCATAACCAATGAAGATACATTTTTCAGCCTTGGGGTCTAGCTTTCCCCTTACCTGTGAGGGAATATGCACATATGCCACACAACCAAAGATTTTGCAATGATCCAGAGAGGGTCTCTTACCATGCCAAGCTTCATATGGTGTCATGCCATCAAGTGATTTGGATGGCAACCTATTGATGAGATAAGTGGCAGTGGATACACTCTCTGCCCAAAGATAATTTGGTAACTTTTTCTCATTAAGCATAGACCTAGCTGTTTCCACAATGAGTCTATTCCTTCTTTCAGCTACCCCATTTTGTTCAGGTGAGTACCTTGTAGTAATCTCCCTTTTGATGCCTCTTTCCTGCAAGAAAACTTCAAACTCATTGGAGAAGTACTCTCCTCCACCATCTGACCTTAGCCTCTTCAAGCTTCTTCCTGTTTGATTTTCAACAAGTGCAAGATACCTCTTGAAACAATTAAACACTTCATCTTTATGCTTCATAAAGTATAAAATGGTCCATCTGTTGTAATCATCAATGAAGGACACATAATACCTTGAACCAGAAATGGAAGGGTCCTTGCTAGGTCCCCAAACATCTGTGTGTACCAAGTCTAGGTAGTCTTCATGCATGAAACCTTTCCTTGAATAGGGTAATCTGTGAGACTTACCAAATTGACATGATCCACATTTGTAAATCATGTGTTGCTTGGATACATTAGGTATCCCAAGCACCCATTGATCCCTGCACATTTGCTTTAGAGTTCTTTCACTTATGTGCCCTAATCTCTTATGCCATATTTCTAACTCTGAAAGTGTCTGATCCTTATAATTATACAGAGCAATATTCTTGGTGTCTTCTAGCTCAAATGTAAATAATCTAGCTGATTTCTCCCCTTTGGCTATCCTTCTGAATCCATGTTTTGGGTCCTCCACATATGCTCCATGTTGTGTGAATCTGACCTGCAAACCTTTCTCCACAATCTGCCCAACACTCATTAAATTCTTAGTTATTGTTGGTACATAGAGTACCCTGCTTAATAGGTTCTGATTACCATCACATGTCTTCACATTTCCAATTTTGACAACAGAGTGTTTAGTGTCATCACCTGTTTGTACCTGATGTTTGCCCTTGGGCTCTTCCAAATCAGAAAGTAGTGCCACATTGCCAGCTACATGGTTAGAACATCCTGAGTCAATGTAAAATAAATGATCATCATTTGTACCTATCTTGGAGGTCATATTCATGATCAATAGGGAGTCATCTTGCTCCTCTGTGTAGTTGTTGTAGTCTCTTCTATTTCTTAATCCACCTTGGTAGTTACCATTGTGGTTGTTGTTGTAGTTGTTGTTGTATTGGTTGTTGTATCCATTGTAGCTTTGATGTTGATTGAATCTGCCTCTCCCTTGAGAGTATCCACCTCTTGAGTAGCCTCTTCCTCTCTGATTCTTGTAGTTCTTGTAGCATTCATCTGTGGTATGATTGGACAATCCACAAATGTTGCATGGTGATGAGTTGTAGGGTCTCCCCCTACCTGACTTACCTCCTCTGCCTCTTCCTCTAGATGACCTACCTCTCCCTGCATAATTAGCTTGAGAGTTAGAGCCTTCTTCATCCTGTTTCTTCCCTTTACCTTTATCCTTAACTTTCTTATCAGTATAGAGAGCAGAGGGGTTATTACCTTTTGATTGATCTCCAGCCTTTGTAAACTTTGCTTCATGTGTAAATAGTTGGCCCATGAGTGTTGTGAGATCAGGGGTATGCATGTCCATATAGAGGTCCATTGCAGTGGTGAAACTTTCCCACTTATCATCTGCCTTGAGTCCATTTGTTATTTGCCTGACTATTTGTTCTTCCTCAATTTCCTCTCCAATGCTTGCTAGTTGGTCTGCCACATCTTTGATCTTTGTCACATACTCTGAGACTGATTGCTTGGGCTGCTTCCTAAGGGTTGTGAACTCAATCCATAATTGATTCTTCCTAGCCCTTGTGTTGGAAGAAAAATAATTTGACAAGGTTTCCCAAGTCTCTTGGGAAGTCTTACAATTCCTTACATGAGGTAAAAGAAAGTCAGATATAGAGTTTAAGAGATAAGACCTTGCCAAAGCATCCTTTGCACACCATTGGTTGAGCCTCTCATGTTCATCCTTTGTAGGTAGTCCTCTAGTCTTGAATGAGGGCAACTCCTCATCTCCTGATATGTATCCAAATAGACTTCTCCCTTGTAGATAGGTCTTCATTCTCAATGACCAAGCTTGATAATTGTTTCTGTCCAATTTGTCAATGAAGGAAGGGAAACCATCACCCATGTTTACCTTCTTTGCTCTAATACCACTGTTGGGAGTGATGGTTGGATGCACTCAAGAAATGAGTTGATGCTGCAAAACCTGCTTCACACCTGCCCTCCTTTGGTTCCAGATATGCTTAGTAGACTCCTTGAGCTTTCAAATGGTACCAAGAAACCATATATATACTTTGCAAATGGTTTGGGTAATGATCAAACCAAAACAGACAACTTGGTTTCTTCACAAATCCAAAAACTTACTATTTCTGTAATGATACCTGCTCAGTGTTATGCTCAGTGTGACCAGCACACTTAAAATTGGAACAATTCCTTTTGGGAGTATTAAAGTAACTTAATAAGCTACCAATCACAAGTGGAATCACTCAAATTGATAAACTATGCACTGAGAAATAAGTTTAGCAAAATTCTAATTACCCTCGACTTTTTAGGAACTCTACAGACATAGACCAGTGTGAACTTCGAAGCGGATTTCTCCCAAATGGCTGAATGAAATCTTCTGAGATTTTGTATGCTTGTAGAAGACCTTTATGTGGTTCCAAGGAGCTATAGAACTCTTGATTTGGTTCAGTAGATCTTGAGTTATGCCCTGTTGAAGTTGACAGACTTGAAGAAGATAACACAGAGAACCAGAAATGATAAATGTATATATATCTATTGATTGATAAGATTGTACAAGCTCAATAGCATGACAAGCATAGCTAATTGAGGTGTGGTGGTGTAGGCTATGGAGTAGCACTAACACACACTCAGTTACAATGAAGATATGCCTCGGGGAGTGAGCTAGATTGACTGAACTAACCGCGACTTTTCAAATGGAGTTTTTATAGGAGTTGATGGAGATTTGAATTTCAAATTCAAACTTAGGCTCCCTAGAATCTCTCCTCTGAAAGTAGGGAGATATTCTCTCTACTAAACTATTCTCTTTTCCATGACTAATGAGGTAGGTGAATGACTTCAATTGATTACAAATAAATGCCAAGTCATATAGACTTTTACAAGTGGTAAAAAAGGTAAGAACATCTAAGCATATGTTCATATGATCCTTGCTTCAAGTGAAGCCTTGATAAAGCTTTGTCCAAGCTAATCTTCCATGGGTCCAAGCCAATGTGTGAAGGCTTGATATGCACCAACAGTTATTGTAGTCTCTCCTTCCTTTGTAGCCTCCTTGATAGTTTGAATGATTGTAGTTGTTGTAGTTGCCATGGTAGTTGTTGAACCTTCCTCTTGAGTAGCCATAACTTCCTCTATTGTATCCTCTGCCTCTTTGATTCTTGGAATTCCTAAAGCAATTTTCAGTTGTATGATTAGTTAATCCACAAATAGAACATGAGTTGGAGTCTTGGGATCTCCCCCTGCCTTGTCTACCTCCTCTTCCTCTACCTCTGCCATGTCTTCCTCTACCTGCATAGTTAGCTTGATATGTACCTACTTCATCATCCACTTTCTTTGCCTTTTCTTTGTTATCTTTGTACTTGCTTTTATCAGTGTATAAAGCTGAATATTGATTACCTGTAGAGCTTTCTCCATTTTTGATAAGCTTTGCCTCTTGAGTAAGTAGTTGTCCAATGAGTGTATTGAAATCAGGTACATGCATGTCCATGTACAAATCCATAGCTGTGGTGAATGCTTCCCACTTGTCATCTGCCTTCAAGCCATTGATGACCTGCCTTACAATCTGCTCTTCATCTATTACCTCTCCAATACTTGCCAAGTGATCCGCTATGTCCTTGAGCTTTGTGACAAAATCAATCACATTTTGTTTGGGAGCCTTCTTGAGAGTTGTGAAATCCAGCCATAGTTGATGCTTCCTAGCTTTGGTACTTGAAGAAAAGAAAGCTTCAAGTGCATTCCACACTTCCTGAGATGTCTTACAACTTCTAATGTGAGGCAACAAAAAATCTGAGATAGAGTTGAGGAGATAAGACCTTGCAAGTGCATCCTTGAAGCACCATGTGCTCAATCTTTCTTGCTCTTCTTGTGTTGGTTGAATTTTGTTCCTGAAACTTGGCATAACTTCATCTCCAGCCACATAACCATATAAACTTCTACCTTGGAGATAATCTTCCATTCTTAATGACCAAGCTGAGTAGTTACCTCTATCCAATTTGTCAATTGATGAAGGAAATCCATCTGCCATGTTGTCCAACCTTGCTCTGATACCACTGTGAAGAGATGGATAGGTATGTGCTTGAAGATGAAGAGGTGTTACAAAATCCTTGATCTACACCAGCCAATTGATCTCCAGGAGTATATGGTGGGCCCTCTTAGCTTGCCAATGGATGTATTAGACACCCTATGTACCTTGGAAGATCACTGTAAAAAATATAGATCAAAACAGATAAGTTGGAGTTAGCTCAGAGGTGATGAACTTGTAGGAAAAGTAGTAATAAAATTTATAGAGATCTGTTCCCATAGTCCATTACATATGGGAAGTGGCATTAATAATGCAAATGCTTTACCATGATGTCTTTTCACACATTGACACACAATGTAATGGGAAACATATTGTACAATATCCTTTTCCATATTTTGACAAAAGAAAAAAAATTTAGACGTAGAAATAGTACTTTTATATGCCCCTATGACCCATGTACGGTGGTTCATGCATCTCTTTCATAAATTCTTTAGAACCTTGTGTAATGCATAACTTGTGTTGGAAATACAAGAATACATTATGAAAAGTGTAGTGATCCTCAGTATATGTTGTAGAATTACTAAAAGCATTCCATGTTTGTGAAAAATACAAATTAGAGGCATAAGTACGAATAATGTCATGAAATGAATGAATATGAACAGTAGAAATATTACTAATTAAACAATTTTTTTTTTTCGTGATGGGTAACGATTAAGGGCATCAGCTACAATATTATCTTTTTTATGTTGATATTGAATCATAGGCGGAAAATTTTGTATGAATGAATCCCATTTAATGTGTCGACTAGAAATCAATGGTTGATGTAATAAATATTTAATAGCTTGTTGTTTTGTTTTAATTATGACTTTTGAAACCATAAGCTAATGTTTCAAAATTTTCAAAGCATGCACAATAGCTAAATTTTCCTTATCATATGTGGTATAATTATTTTATGAAGGTTTAAGTTTCCTACTTTCAAATGCAATAGGATGGTCATTTTGCATTAATACAACACCTATACCTAAACCACTAGCATATGTAACTATGTGGAAAGGTTGTGCAAAATCTGGTAATTGCAAAAGAGGTGCATGAGAAAGTGCATGTTTTAGTTTTTCAAAAGATTGTTGTTGTGCTAATCCCCATGCAAGTTTTAAGGTTTTTCTTCAATAATCATGTGAGTGGGAGTGCTAAATAAGGAAAACCTTTTACAAAATTTGTATAAAAACAAGCTAATCCTAGAAAAAAGTAGACATCATTCACAGATTGAGGTATAGGCCATTCTTCAGTTTTACATGAACACCTTAACTAGAAACAATATGTCTTAAATTCTCTAATTCGTTTTGGAAAAGATAGCTCTTTTCATAATTGGCATAAAGTTTGTTTTCCCCGGGCTCATATGTCAAGTCGCACCCCAAGTTTGAATGCGGAACTTATCGTCTAATGTCTAGTGTTTTAACAACTTCACCATGAGTTCCTAGAAATAGACGTGGACGTGGTAAACTAATGAAGAATTCCTCCTCCCTTCCAATTCTCCATTAATGAACTACACAAAATATTCAAGAGAAAAAATGAAGATGACCTTCTGCTTCTTCTCCCTTTTCTAACAATCTCTTCTCAATTAAAAAAGGCATCCAAAGAACAAAAACAAATACAAAGTGAAGCATTTCCTCCATAAGAGCACTTTGTATTGTCTATGGAGCAAGTCATAGACTTTCTTTGGGTTTGAAATCGCAGAAGCCAAAGTCCTTCAAAAGATATAGAATGTATTTCCTTTGCATCAAGTATATACCTTCCTCTTCATATAGTACTTCAATCCCAAGGAAGTACCTTAAAATCCCTAAAGCAGAGAATTTAAACTCACATCAAGAACTCCTCTTTATGTCCTTGATATTGGCTTCATCATCCCGTGTAATGATCAAATCATCAACGTATATATATATATATATATATATATATATATATATATATATATATATATATATATATATATATATATATATATATATATATATATATATATATATATATATATATATATATATATATATATATATATGAAAACAATTTTGCTACCTTCCTTCTTCACAAAGAGTGATGGGTTTGCATGACTCTGATTGTATCCACATTTTACCAAGTAGTCCACAAGTCTTTGGCTCCAAGATCTTGGAGCTTTCTTGAGTCCATAAATAGACTTCTTAAGCTTTCATACATGATGTGGAATTATCTCATCTTCAAAGCCTTGGGGATCCTCCATGAAGACTTCCTCTTCAAGCTCTCCATTTAGGAAAGCATTCTTCACATCCAACTGGTACATCTTCCAACCGTTTGAGGCTGAAATTGCAATCAAATGTTTTATGGTGGACATCTTAGCTACTAGAATAAATGTTTCCTCAAATTATGTGCCATAGGTTTGAGAAAACCATTTGGCAACCAGCCTTGCTTTATACCTATAGATGCTCCCATCTCCATGCCTTTTTACCTTGTACACCATTCGTTTCCAATGAATTTCTATGTCCTTTGTTCTTGGCACCAATGAACAAGTATCATTTTCTTTCAGTGCCTTGACTTCCTCCTCCATCACTTCAATCGATTCCCTATGCTTATTTGCTTCTTCGAAAAAGTTAGGTTCTTCACAAGCAATAACTTGACTCATGTAGGCATAGTGTCTTGCAATAAATGAACCATAAGTTAACCTTTGAACATGGTATTTGACCCTATTGGGTGACCTTAACTCACCATTAGGTGGTATGAATCTCCTCCTCCTTTTTTTAGATTCTTTAATTCCTTGAGTTTTTTATTTTTCCATATGTTCATCACTTGTAGATTCCATGTCTACCCATCAATAGTCGTCCTCATTTGCCTTTTCCTTCCTTTGCCACTTCCTTGACTTGAATGAGCTTCATTCCTTATCCTTCCATGCCAAGCTCATGTAATACTCTTCTTTGATGGTGTTGTTGAAGTGGCTGGAGCACTCTGCTCCATGCTTTGTTGTTGCTCTTTGAACTTCTTCTCAACTTCATATACATCATCAACCTGTAACACATCTTTGATACATACCAAGGTAGCAAGGCATCAAATATTACATCCCTATGTACCTTAAGCTCTTTGGTGCAAGGATTATAACATCTAAAACCCTTTTTCTCTGAAGAATATCCAAGAAATATGCACCTATCAACCTTTGGGTCTAGCTTGTGTCTCAATTCTTGAGGTATGTGAACATAACACACAAATCCAAATACTTTGAGATGTTAAAGGTTTTGTTTCTTACCACACCAAGCTCCATCAGGTGTAACTCCATCTACTCCTGAGGTTGGACACCTATTCATAATGTATATGGATGTATTTGTTGCATCAGCCCAATAAGAATTAGGAACATTCATTTCATTCAACAAAGGTCTAGCCACTTCTACTATGTATCTGTTCTTCCTCTCTACCACCCCATTTTGTTGAGATGTACACCTGCAAGTGGATTGCCTTTTGATGCCATGGTCATGTAGAAATCTAAATATTCATTTGAAAAATACTCTCCCCCTTCATGCGATATGAGTGTCTTTATATACTTCCCTCTTTTCTTCTTCACTAGGTTTTTGAACCTCTTGAAGTGGTAAAACACCTTTGACTTTCACTTTATGCAATACATCCAAACAAAACTTGAATGATTATCTATAAATGTGATAGAATATCTATTACCTCCAATGGATGGCTCCCTTCTAGGTACTGCCCATACATCTATGTGTATGAGATTCAACACTTCATTGCTCACATGTGCTCCCTTCTTGAATGGCAATTTGCTTTGTTTCCCTAATTGACATGCATGGCACAAATGTTGCGTATTCTGAGATTTAAGATCAGGTAGACCACTAAGCAAGCCATTCCTTTTGCATGTCCTTCATCCTTTTTAATTTTATGTGCCCAATTCCTCCATGCTATAAGTCAATTTCTACAATCTGTCTATTTCCAGTTGACAAGTAGACAGTGTGAGGGAGTTGATGGCTTTACCTCCATGGTGAAGAGTCTTCCTTGCTTCTCTCCTTTTTCTATGAGCTTGCAGTCCTACATGGGGTCTTCAACAAAACATTCTTGATCATCGAACCTCACCTCATAACCTCTTACAACCATTTGGCCTACTCAAACCAAGTTCTTTGTGATGGTTGGCACATGCAACACATCCTTCAACACCTTGGGGATCTGAGATCCATTCAATGAAACATCTCCCATATGTGTAATCTTGTGCTCATTTTCATCCCCTATTTCCACATCTCCTTGAGTGATGGGTGAGTGTGGATTAAATAAAACATCTTTACTACAACTCATATGGTTGCGACAACCACTATCAATGTACCATGAAAAATCTGAACTTACTCTTTCACTTTACCAATACATCATAAGCCTGTTCTCATATTTTTAATCTGTTGAAGTACTAAAATAATTACCTTGTTCCCTTTTGTATTCTTGATTGCCTCCTCCATTGAGCCATAAATCTCTTGCATAATGCCCAATTTTTGACAATTGTAGCATTCTCCATTCGATGCTTCTCTTCCATGTTATCTTCCTCCTCTTCTTCTACTCCGTCCTCTTCCTCTTCATCCATAGCTCTGGTTGAAGCCTTCTTGGCTACTTGAGCTTGATTTAAACTTTCTCTCCCTCTACCTTGGGAGTTTTCTCCACCTCGTTTGCCTTTTCCTCTACCTAAATAGAGAACTTGTTCTTGGCTGCCCTTTGATGGTGAACCTTCTTGGTTCATCCCCGCGGTCACCATCCATGTGACTAATTGATCAAATTATGGTAGGGAACCCCTCACATAAATTGATGTGTTGAATCCTTTCCACCTTTCATCCTCTCTCAAGCCATTGAGAGTGTGCACAACAAGATCATCATCTTTCGTTAGGCTCCCAATTGAGCCTAGGGCATCTTCAAGCTCCTTAACCTTCAAAATGTACTCATTTATGTTAGTACTTGGTGATTTCATAACAGTATTTAGCTCATTCTTGAGCTGAATCTTGCTTGCCTTGGTTGATGAAGAGTACATATCTCTCCAAGGTCTCCCAAACCTTCTTGGATGTGTCCAAGTTTTGTATATGCCCTATTCATGCTATTGCTTAGATGTTGGGATAGAATTGAATATGACTCTCCTATCCCTCTCTATCCATTCTTTAAGTTCCTTGACCTTCCCTTGAAGTGGTGAATCATGTACATGAGGCATTGGCTCCGTGCCACTCACTAATCCCTAAGATAGCTGCTAACTGTAAATCTCCATGGTTGATAATTGCCTTTCTCTAACTTGTCTATTTGTGCATTATACTGAGCCATACTGAGCTCTACGATGCTCCTCTAGCTTCATCTCAAGTGGTTGTATGCTATAGAAGGTGTGGATATTACCTTTTGATAGCTTGTACCTTCCTAAGCTTCGACTAATTGAGGTCTCGATTGACATAGCCCCCTTTTGATGTCTTCTTGCTTTGATAAGTCCTCCTTGCGCTTCCAAGAGTTTTCTTGATCTCCTCCAATGGAAGATGGCTTCCCTCCATTAGGTGCAGAAGTCGTGATATATGCTCACTGTTGTGAACTTTTCTCTACATCTATAGAAAGAATTAAATGTAAACTTTGAGGCTTAAAATAGACATAAGAGCTACCCAAAAATCTTTCAATTATCCTAAAGGGATATTCCAATTGGGAGAACTATCCTCTACAAAATAGGCTACCTGTTTGCAACACTCTCTCCCTATGTGGAGAGATATACCTTCACAAAGTTGGCAGTTTCTCACAACTCCCTCAATGAAATAACTTGAAACTTTGGAAAAATTCACGATACTATATGAGAGACAAAATGAATCTTGAAATAAATAGAAATGAGTATAATGAGATAAAGAGGAGCAAAAGCGTGAGAAAATGAGGTAAGCAAGCAAGGGGGCTGCTTTCTAGAGTTTATGACTTCACTAAACTAAGTGGTAAACTCTAGGAATGCATAAGACTCAAGAAAAAAAGATGGGATGGTGTTTATATAGACTTTTACTTTTCCTATAATCAAGCTAACCACCCAGCAATCAGTGTAGGTGCACTTTTTGGTGATTGATTGATGCGATTTGAATTTGATTGAGTTCGGTGTAGCTTCTAACTTAATTCCAAGACTTTGGGTCCTCCTTTTGGAGCAGTGCACTTGCAAAACTCGTGGTTAAGTCTGTTTACATGATTAAGACTTGATTTTCAATAATGGGCCATGTGTATAAGGTGCTTTTTGAGGAGGAGAACTACCAAGAATTAAGTCTATTCTATGGTCAAAGGATCCTCGAGATGTTGGTAGTTTAGAGGGATAATGAAACATAAAATAATCCTTATAAGTATTCATGATAGATTTATTTGCATCGGGATGTGTATGACTATAATCATTTATGACATTGACAAAAATAATCCATGAATTATATCCTTTCCTAAATGCATGTTTTACTTTAGTATGACTAATCAATGGAAATGTCTCAAAATCATGCCCCATAGACAAAGAAATGATTTAACCTTTAAATTCAAAGTTAAAGGTATGTGTATGTTGGCCAATGTGTGGGTTATAATGATGACGAAAAGGCATACCAAGTGTGATATTATAAGATTGCAAAGGTGCACTTAAAAACATCCATGCATATACATATGGGCCTATGCTAATTGTAATGTCTTGCATTTCTCATGCTACATTATAATGACTTCCTCGAAGTCTAGCTTTCACTTTATACAAGGAAGGAGTTTTTTTTTAGTTTAAGTTCTTGTACTAATAAATGTGAAATGAAATCATGTGAACTACCATTGTCATCTAAATATTAACCAGTTTTGTATTGATAGTACCCTACATGCAAAGTAAAGAATGAATAGAGAAATCGTTACCTAGGGTATTTAAGTCCTCCAATGCTTTCGTTGTTGAAACACGAGGAATTTCTTCACTATGGGCCTCCATGTTATGCAATTGAGTTGTAGATGGTTTCATGTTCGCAATCGGCACTTTATTTTTATATGTCCAGGTTCACCACAATTCGAGCAAGTAATACATGGTTGCTTCTGTTCGGAAAGCACTATTTAAGTTTGCAAGGTAGGTGGTTTGGTAGGTTGGAGAGATGATGCAACAGGTGCACTTGAGTAGCTAGATTATGGAGGATGAGGAAAACTAGAGTAAGATGGGGCATTGGACTTACACTTCATATGAAAAGTTGGTCTAGCAAAAAGTGATCGTTGATGCAGTTGTTGTAGACAAATTCACTTAGTTATGGGCGAAATTTCTTTTCTCCATCAGAGGCAAAAGAGATAGCCTCGTTGAGGGTTGTAGGTTGTAGGGTGTGAAGCTTGGATTGGATTCCCACCTCCAAACTATCTTCGTATTTGTGTTGTAAGACATCTTCCACATCTTCGAGCATTAGAACCAATAATAAAGTTTGCTAGAAGCACTCCGTGTAGGTAGTGCGAGTGTCACCCTCCTTGCATGTAAAGTTTTTTCATGAATGTCAAACATGTAAATCATATTAAGGAGGAAGAACTAAATCCTTCACTTTATCTTGGAAAACCTTCCAAATTGTTGGACGATCTGTGTTATGATGTAGGACATTCCATGAGAGCTAAACCTTTCCTACTAAATAGTCAATGGAAAATTTGAATTTCTCTCTTTGGGCATATGTTTCATTAGTATAAAAATATTCAAATTATGATAACCATGAAAGAACTAAAGGGCCATCCTTATGACCATCAAACTGTGAAAATTGTTAATTTTTACCACCAACCCTGGAATGCATCCCATCACATAGGGCAGAGACAATAGCTTTTACCACCCTTGCAAGGTTATCTTCATCAGATTGCATTTTCTAAGATACTTCGTAGCATTGTCGGATCTCGTTTTGAGCGTCTCAAAGTTTGTGCCACAAAAGTTCAAGCTCTTCCTGGAGTGGTGCCTTGGGTAGAGGTGACTCACCGAAATCCTCATGGTGTTCGTAGGGTCCATGGGTATGTATGGAACAAAACCCTCTTGCTAGATATGTAAAAATAATTTTGAGATTGCTTGAATGGTAAAGAAAGGGTTGTTCTTGGGAATTAAAAAGTAAAAAAGAGATGCAACTTGTGTTAAATATAGGAAAAGAGAACCAGAGTGACAACACAAAGAGATAGTGTAGTGGTAAAACACTTCCCTTGTTAGAGTGAAGTTGTGGGTTCAAATCCTCCCTCCTTGGAGAATAAAAAACTCCTTATTATCACTCATAAATTAAAATTGGTTCATGCATAGCCAATGACTTCCAACGATCACCAAGAGTGTTAGATTTATTTAGACCTCCATGGTCTACCATTGGTCTACTTGCATTTGGTCGAGGACCCTAGCCGGGTCAAGGACCAGAGCTCAGGGGAGCCACGGCTCTAGCACAGATCTTCAAGGTTATTCCATCTCCTCAGAGTGGCCATATGAGGAGTGTTTGGACCTTAGAGAAGATTCTAGAGGCGCCAAGGGCAAGGGCTATTTAAGGTTGGGAGGAGAGTGGCAGGTAGCTAATTGGGATCTTTCATTTGGTATCAGAGCTCGAGTGAGAGAGGGGAAAGTTTTTGAGAGAAATCCACCTCATCATCTTGCTGAGGAGAATTCGTGGGAAAGAAAAGATAAGCTCACGCATACGTTTGGGAGATTGTGTGAAGTTTTTTTCATGGCCTTCAGGGAGAAGAGCCACCTTGATTTGCATGTAGCAGGGAAGTAAAAATACATCGCGTAGCCATCCGTCGGTTGTTCTACCACAGAGAGGTAAGTGTGTACTTCTATTCTTCCTTTTATCAAAGGATATGCAAAGGAGTCGGAAGGATTCGAACCCCAGGCCTCCTGTACAAGAGGCACATGCCTTATTCACTCCACCACACGTTGTGGCTGCATCCATGAGCGCCGCCGTCGCTTACACAACCTGAGGAAAAGAGGAAAAAAATCCATATTTCATCTTTTTGTCTCTGAGTTTCACTTCTGAAACACCTACCTAGGTGCACTAAAATGACCATAGCTTGAGCTAGCAAGGTCCGAATTCAAAAATTCAAAGTCTTATAGATTCCTTGCTTCAAGAGCTTTTCGAGCATACTTGATAGTTTTCGAGTAGACATGACCATCTGTACAGAGCTTGGAAGTTGACTAAATAGTATCATGAGGGAGTCTTTAGGCATGAATGAATTCTTATTTCTTTCATAGATGTTTTAGGACATGGTTTCTTTCCATAGGAGATAATTTCCCTCATATTTATCTTCACTTAGGATCATAAAGAACATGTCAAATCTTGAATTTCTTATAGAAAATGAAGTAGAAGGGAAGAGGTTGTTGTTCATAGCTACTCTATTAGGATGCATTAGATGTTGAAATTCTTCATTGATTGATTTTGTTGAATGAGTTTATGGAGTGAATAAAGAGTGAATATTCAATTTTATAGGGAAGTTAATTAATTCATTTATTATTATTCTTCTTCATTGAAATTTAGTTGTATGGAATAGAAGATACAATTAGTATTACAAGTTATTTACAAGAGAAGGAGTGGATGTATGCATTGAAAAAAAAAAAGAAAATATGATTTTAGTAATCTATGGACATCAATTTGCATGCACTCACCAAATAACTTGTCCTAATAATAAATATATATACATATGGTTCTAATGATTTAAGTCTTTAGAATTTTCTATGTGTGTTTTATTAGAACTAAAACCAATGCATAATTTGCTAATTGTAAATAAATAAATTCATGATGAATGATTTGTTGCACATGAATCTTTTTATTACCCATGACACCATATTTATGCATATCACTTCTTTATATGGTTTTATTATAAGTGAGTTAGCTCAAATGCACGGAAAAAAGCATGAAAGTATCTTTAATTTGCTGTTTGATCAACGTGAAATGGTACTACTGCATGTTGTGATAATCATAAAGTCATGTAGGAAGCTCCAATTTCCATTAAAATTTGTATGATGATACCGGATATAGTTGTTAACCTACTCACCAATTTGTATGTTTTTTGGAGTTATTTTAGTAGTTCAAAGGATTCCAATACTTCAAAGCTGTTGTTTCTTGGAACACCCTCTAGAATGTTAATAATAGTGTCTTGTCAGAGTCATATCTCTTTGTGGAATTATCCATTTGGAGAATTTTTCATTGGGTTTTAAAGCTTACCTATTGTACGTTGTGTCCTCCAACTTTCATTACATTTAGAGTTATGAGTTAAGAGAAAAGTGAAATTCTCTTTGGTCATTGTGGAGGGAATTTTCTTTGGCAATTTGTTGCAAGTGTGCAGAAACGTGGGTGCTTCTCTCACAACACTTGTCCAAATGATATGAAATTTGGATATGTGCTGGCACATAGTGATTGCAATAGAAATATATAAATTTCATATGATTGGGGTACGTTTTGAGGAGTGTAAAAGCTATTTTAGCTCTCTGGTCCCTCTGGCAAGGATTTGCCTGAGAAGTGCACAGAGATCTACTGATTATGCCATTTGTCTTTCATGGAATGTTTTGTAGCTGTGCCACCATAGTTTGCACTAAATTTGAAGTCATCTGGAATTCATTTTGGGAGTCTATGATTATAATCTTTCCTCTAGTCTAAGTTCTGAGTAGTGAAAAATGTGCAGATGTTACAAACACTATTTTGCTTGGTTCTCTCAGTTGGAGAGTCATATTCACGTGAAACTGGTGTACAAATAGATGTATCAATAAGCTTTCCCATGAACCAAATTTCACTGAATTTGGAGTTCATTTGATGGGTCTACTCAGTGGATCTTGGGAGCTATGTCTCACTTCCAGGACCTCCTGTACATAGGTATATGTTTGCAGAGTTTTTGTCATAAATTCATGGCCATAGATCCAATTCATTTGATTTAACTTGGAGGTAAACGCTAACTTCCACGGCTATGGGTATACCAAAAATCATTAGTTTTGAATATATTTAAGTATTTCTAGTGTTTTGGTCGTTTTGCAGGTACTGAAATTTTTGATATAAGAAGTTAGAGGAAGTTATCAAAGACCTTAAATTGTAAATTTTGGAGAAAAATCACTTGGATTTAACATCTAATAGATTGATAATTGTATAGGATCATTTATTAGCATTTTTTGAAATTAATTATTTTGTATAGCTTATACTTGGCGCTTATCATCGGATGTATTTTAGGAATTTTCCATTGTTTGTATTGTCATCATGTAGACTTGTATAGGACTTGGGTTTTGTTGTGTGATCAATGTATGGGATCGAGAGAGGATCTAGATTACATCTTTTAATTCATGTTTTACACGAGCGACCTATCAATTAGGAATATCATTAGTTTGGTATTACCTCTTTGCATTCACATGACTTATTAGTTGTTCTATGTTTTTCTTTTTAGAATGAATCCCGATGAGGTTGTAAATCCCATGGAAGAGGTCGAGCTTGAGCGACCTTATGCTACGGAGATTAGGAATCTCAATGCCAAAGTCAGAGGCATGGAGGATACCCTTCAAAAGATCCTCCAAGCAATTAACAAACCAGAGGTGCCACCCATCAACACACCTATGCAAGTGAAAGTTCCATCTGCTAAACCATCTAGTTCACAAATACCATTGATAGATGTGGGGGCTTCTTCTGGTAGAGATATTAGATGGCAAGTGAAAGATATAAACCCACCGAAGTACCACAGACAAGTTAGTGTCAGGACGGTAGATGCAGTGGAGCAATGTATCAGTAAGTGGAAATAGTGTTTTCGTGTTTGTAATATTGAGGATGAAAAACTGAAAATACAGCATGCCGCTTACAGTTTGATGGATGTTGCTCATCGGTGGTGGAGGAAAATAGAACAAGACAAGATAGAACCGGCCAATTGGGCAGATTTTAAAGTTATATTTTACGATAACTTTGTTCCTCCAGATGAGCGTACTAGGGCTTCAGATGCATGGTTTTTCCTACAGCAGAGACATCTTTCAGTGCAGGAGTATGGAGACAAATATAGGGAAATGTTGTTGAAGATTCTAGATCAGGTGCCTGATTTTCTTCAGGTGCATAAATTTGTTCTAGGGCTTAGGAAGACATTGCATCCACTTGTGCGCAAGGAGTGTTGCCACACCCTAAATGAGGTAGTAGAACTTGGTGTGGTGTTGGAGGATGGGCAATGCTCTCGATTGCAGCTTTCTGGACAAAAGAATACTTGGACAAGATTCAAGAAGCCTTTAGCTTCAGTTCCAGCATCTAACAAACAGATGAATGTCATTCAGACTTTGAGCCATGGGAAGAGGAAAGTAATTGCATCCATGGCAGATAGAGCTTTTGAGAGATCCAGTTTGACACATCAAGAGAAAGAAAAGGCTCGTCGTGAGGGTCTTTGTTATGAATGCCTAGGTCGGCATGCTTATAGGATGTGTCCTAAGAAGAAAAAGAAGATATCTGCAGTGATGGTGGTGGAGAGGAAGTAATCCTCGCCATCCAATCCATCATATCCTTCCGATTTTGATCTTCTAACTACAGATACTGAGATGGATCCTCCATCTAAAGATAAACAAGCCATCTTAAATATAATAGTCACTAAGAAGATTAAGAATGTTCCAGATGTGGTGTTATCCCTAGTTGCTCAGAAAGGGTATCAGTTTCCTCACCGAGTTGGTTGTCATGAGTGGGGAAGTTCATGGACATCTCGTTAAAGTTCTATTTGATACAGGATCCACACATAATGTTATTAACTCTTCCTTATTCAAGAAACTAAAGTTGAAGACTACTCCATCTACATACACCTACAGGGTAGAGTTGGCAGAAGGGAAGGGATCTGAGATCTGGGATCGACGAGTTGTCGGATTACCAGTCAAGATACAGACTTATAGGGTTGAGCTAGATTTTGAGATCACCAGGTTGGCTAGATTTGATCTCGTCGTCAGTAAACATTGGCATGCAAGTAAGAAGCCAACTATTGATTTTCAAACCCACATACATCAGTTCAATCATAATGGTCGCCGCATTAGCATCTGTGGAGGGCCGGACGTCATGGTGTACAGACGAGCATCTACGTCTGCGATGGTAAAAGCAGAGTGTAAGTATTTGTATTTCTTATATTTTGAGCATATAGAGCTATTAATTTTACAAATTCAAACTAGTCTGGAAGCTCAACTAGCTTCTAGAATGAAAACTAAATTCCACCACTTGTTTCTTTCAGAGTTACCTTTAGGTCTTCCGCCTCGTAGAAAAGTGGAGCATAGGATTGAGCTAGTACTAGGAGCTCATCCACTGGCCAGACAGCCGTATCAAATGAGTCTGCAAGAGGAGGCAGCAGTACGTCGTATTGTCGAAGAGTATCTTGACAAAGGACTTATCAGATCCAGTTATTCACCTTTTGCAGCCCCAATGCTTTTGGTTCGCCAAAAGGATGAATCTTTCACGATGTGTATAGACTTTAGAGCATTAAACAAAGTTACAATAAAACAAAATATCCGATGCCTCGCATTGATGATATTTTAGATGCACTAGGAGGTGCTATTGTATATAGTAAAATAGACTTAAAAAGTGGTTATCATCAAATAAGAGTCAAGGACGATGATGTACATAAAACAAATTTTCATACTAGATTTGGTCATTATGAGTATCTTGTAATGCCTTTTGGTTTAACTAATGCACCAGTTACTTGTATGATGCTCATGAATGATAATTTTCATCCTTTTAATGGTCAGTTTATGGTTGATTTTGTAGATGATATGTTGGTTTATAGTAAAATCTTGGAAGAACATGAATGTCATTTGCGTACAGTTTTTCAAATGTTGGATGACAATACTTTGTACGTCAACCTAGAGAAGACACAGCTATGTTTATCTCAGGTTGAGTACTTAGGACATATAATTTCTGTAGATGGAATTAGAATGGATCCACGAAAAGTTTCTGTGATCCTTGGTTGGCTGATTCCTCCGAATGAGCACCAATTGCAATCATTCTTAAGGATTATCGGGCTTCTATAGGAAGTTCATTGCCAGCTATTCACACATACCTGTGCCATTGAGGGATCTGTTATAGAATAATCAAAACTTTGTTTGGACTAGTGCACAACAAAAAGCTTTTGATAAATTGAAACAAGCAGTTTCAAGTGCCCCAATTTTATTGGTGGTAGATCCCCAAAAACCTTTTGAAATAGAAACCGATGCTAGTGGCATCGCAGTTGGTGCAGTTTTGATTCAAGATGGCAGACGAGTAGCTTTTGAAAGTAAAAGAAAATTCTCTAGCTTAGAGAAAGTGGCCTATCCATGAGCAAGAATTACATGCAATAGTTCATGCTTTGAAGATTTGGAGACACTATCTATATGGTGCAACTTTTAAAGTATACACAGATCATTACACATTGAACTATTTCTATTCCCAGCCTGATCTTCCGGGGAGATAGGCTAGATGGGCTGAGTTGATGCAAGAATTTCGTATGGAAATTCTTTATAGAAAAGAAAAAATGAATACAGTTGCAGATGCATTATCTCGTATTTTGCATCAGATTAGCTTCACAGTTCTTGATAGTGATTTGATCCAAGAGATCAAAGATTCAGAGATTGAAGATGATTATTGTCAGTCTATAATCAACAAGTTATCACAAAATGATAAAGATCAAGCATTCTCAAATTCTCAAGTGGAGCAAGGTTTGCTCAAAAGAAAGGGAAAGATTTATGTGCCTAATTCCCAAGAAGGGAAATTTAGAAAAGAGGTTATTTTTGAGAACGACGATGTACCTTGTGTAGGACATCCTGGTATTGAGAAAGTTTTGCAGTTGATCAGACATAGTTTTTGGTGGCCTAAGATGGTGAGAGATGTAAAAAATTATGTAAGTCATTGTTTTAAATGTGAGGTGAATACAGCAGAGAGGATTAGTTCTCTAGGTCAGCTACAACCATTGGAGATACCACAGTATTGTTGGGATAGTATTTCCATGGACTTCATAATGTGTTTACCTAGAACACCACGACAAAAGAATGCTAATCTTGTAGTGGTTGATCGTTTGAGCAAAATGGCACACTTTATTCCTACAAAGGAATCTGTGGAGGCTTCGCAAGTCACGGGGCTATTTATTGAGAATATTTTTAGACTCCATGGTCTACCTAGATCTATATTTTCAGACATGGATCGCAAGTTTACAAGAAATTTTTGGAAACACATGTTCAATAAGCTTCAAGTTCAACTCAAGATGAGTAGTGGAGAGCATCCACAGACACACTGTCAGACCGAAAGAGTTAATCAGATACTGGAAGATATGTTGTGAGCATATGTTTTAGAAAAGAAAACAGATTGGGATAATTTTCTCCCATTAGTTGAGTTTGCTTATAATAGTTGGAAGCACAAGACTACTAGGCTGGCACCTTTTGAGGTGATCTATAGATTTAGTCCACATAGTCTAGCTACCATTGGGTTACCTAGGAGATCTCCAAGTGCTTCACAATTTTTGACAGATATGCAAGATAACTTAAAAATAGCTCAGTTCCATCTCCAGCAAGCTACTGAAAGGATGAAAGCATTTGTAGATCGACATCGAACACCACGAACGTTTCAAGAGGGAGATTGTGTGTTTTTACAGGTTCCACTTGGTTCATCATTCATAGTGGGTCAGAAACCCAAGTTATCCCCTAGATTTTGTGGACCTTGGATAGTAATCAAGAAGATTAGTGATATCGCAAATAAATTGCAATTGCCAGATAATTGCAAAGTTCACCTAGGTTTCCATGTTAGCAAGTTGAGACCATACATTTCTCGACATGAGAATTGTGTAGATGTTTTAGTTGCTTTAGAAAAGAGAGCATCTCAACCAAATGTTCCATTTTAGGTTCTTGATAAGAGGGAGCAGAAGTTAAGAATAGCATGGACTAGCCATCCACTCACAGATGCTACTTGGGAATCAGAAACTCTCATTTGCAAAAACTTTCCTTCCTTGATCACTGAGGACAATGATCTCTAGAAGGGGGAGAGAGTGTTAGATTTATTTAGACCTCCATGGTGTACCATTGGTCTACCTGCATCTGGTCGAGGACCCTAGCCGGGTCAAGGACCAGAGCTCGGGGGAGCCAAGGCTCTAGCACGGATCTTCAAGGTTATTCCATCTCCTGAGTGTGGCCATATGAGGAGTGTTTGGACCTTAGAGAATATTCTAGAGGTTCCAAGGGCAAGGGCTATTTAAGGTTGGGAGGAGAGTGGTAGGTAGCTAATTGGGATCTTTCATTGAGAGCCATGCATGCCAAAGATGCCAAAGTAATGCCTAAGTTATGCCTAATTTCTATGCCTTAGTCCATGCCTTGGAGTAAGACAAAGGAGTAAACATAGGTGTAAATGTAGGTTTAAACATAGGTTTAGATTCTACAATAGGTCTAGGAACCAAAATTGAAATAGAAATAGAAACTGGAACTTGAATAAAAAATAGAAATGGAATGAGAATTAGAATCAGAAACCGAAGCAAAATCCAAATAAAAAACAGAATTGGAATTGGAATTAGAATTGTATCGCAAATAGAGATCAAATGCCAAAACGAATGGAAACAAATCCCTCCATAGTGATGCACGCAGAGCTCAGATACCACTGTTATCAGTTCTTAGACCGTGCACACACAAAGCTTATGAATGATGAAACACATAGAAAAAGTAAGTATGCGAGCAAAGACAAAATGAAATATTGGGTGCAATCTCCCCTCTTGCACTCTATTTCAACATTCCAGAGAGTACATGTATTTATACGATTGTTTGATTATGTCGAAAATAGTGGTTATATGAGAGCGGCTTCGAAAAGCATGTGTGAAAGTAAAAGTTGGCCTCTTTTGTAGAGAGCCCTTGCTTTTATTAATAGAGATCGCAGTCTACAACAATTCTTATCGTAACCACTACTGTACTAACTATTTCCAAAAATAGAACCCTCTATGTGAGTTTATTTACAAACTATACAAAATATACATCTGATTATTGATGTCCATCCTTTTACGTCTTTTACTCCCTCATGAACCTTCATCTCCTATATCAAAAGCTCCTATTGCATTCTCCTATGCACAAGAGTTTTATTGTAAGAGATATGTGCCTTGGAGGACAACGTTGCAACAAGACCAAGTGTTGTTGGCTTAAACTACCATCCTACCAACAATAATTCATAGTTGGCAACTGCCTTGTTGCTTTTTGACTGAGATGGAGAAACACAACAATTGTATTTGACTTTTGTTTATTTAACATCTGAGAATGAAATTGTGTGGTTTTGAAGGCCCAAAACTGCACCAAGACAGAGACGATATGTAGCGTTCCTAAGTTTTCACATAAAACGCATAGAAAGGTTTTTCTCGAAAAATGCTGGGGCAAACGTTGCAACCTAAAGACAAATCACGGAAGGAAAAGGGACGATGGATGGACTGCTGAATATGGAAGCAATTTCATCAATCCTCTTCACAATGAAATCTGTCATTTCGAAATGACCAGCTAAATCTGAAATAAAAGACAATTCATAAAATCGTCTTTAGAATGTTCAAAGAGCACTGATATCGGTCAAACTGTGGATTCACTTGCAAACACAATGATTGGTGCTCTTTCAACATGATAGAATGATATCCTTCCTTTATTGGCGCAAATCAAGTGTTTCTAGCCTTTTTGGTCTCTTATCCCCCTCCTTTAGTCCATTTTTGTGTGTGTAGGTGAGGGAAAGTGTTTGTTGCTCACTTGTAGTCAGAGAAAGCGAAAAAATATATATGTAAATTAAAATTACATAGATATAAGAGAGAGATTCATGTACTTTATGCATGTGTCAAAGGAAGAGAGAGAGAGAGAGAGAGAGTTGATCTATGAAAGATAGGGGAATTCCGGAGACACTTAGAGAGGTTACATGCACATTCACACCTCACACATAATTGACTGAGAATTATGACTCCTGCGACATCTTACAGAATTGTATTATGACTCCTGCGATGAAGATAATGTCAAAAGAAGATATCTTACAGAATTGTATTATGACTCCTGCAATGAAAGATTATCTGTACATGTTTGCTTACGCTTCAAACCAGATCTAAGGGCGTTATTTTTGTTCGAGTAATAAGTCGTAAGCTCCAATATTGTCTAATTGACCATCCAAACAAACCTTGCTCCCATAAAGCTCTGATTCTAAGAGTCACGTTGTAAAGGCACAAATGCCTCAGTAATGTTGATCCAAGTAACTAATTGAATAAGAGTTCTATCTTCCACTCCACACCAACACATTGTCGAGACATGCACAAAGACCACATGTTGGATCAGTTCTAGTTTTTCAATGGGTTTTATTGTGTGATAACATGCAGGGTGTTTTTTAGTGTGCTTCATGTCTTAATACGTGAAACAGTGCTCTAAAAAATGTTCATTTATATTCTAGTGGTTTATGCATATGGCAAACATCATTTGACTACCTCTGCAATTTTTTTTTCCTTTTTAGATGAAGTGGTAATATAAAGATGAAACGAAAACTGATATAATCAAAATAACTCTAAATAAATTATATGAACTTAAGTATGAGTATTCAACACATTTTCAAATTCATTTTCGATGAGGTAGTAGCATTCATGAAAAAATATAAGAGCTTTAAGTTGTAAGACAATTGGATTTAAATCTTGTTTGTTAGAAAACTCTAGATATATGGATTTGAGGGGTTGTAGATTCGTCGTTTGCCTGGCTCTCCACTTTCTCGTTTGTAATACTCATCAATATCAGGTGCTCTTCAATGCTCTACATAAAAAGACGTTAGAAGAAGAAAAATACATAAATACGTTTTATGAAAAAATAAAAAACACTCATGTTTTTATGAATCATTTTCAATTCTTATTATTATGTGTAGTACCCCTTCTCTTTCCCCCTTTTCTCTTGTGGCATGTGAGCAGTGGACCCCAAGCATAGAGTCAGAAATCAATGGCACTCCAAGCATGAAAACTGAAGAAGATTGAAGAGAAAGAGATTGTGAGGAGAGATCTCAGATGCCTTGGGACCGCAGCTTCAAGAAGTAATTCGTTCCATTCTTTGGACATAATTATGTTATGGGCAGATATTGCCTTCGTTTTGCTACCTCAGTGATTTGTTATCTCTCTTCCTTCTCTCTCTCTCTCCTCTCTCTCCTCTTCCCCGCCCGCGTGAACCCCCTTCTCCCTCTCTCTCTTTCTCTATTTCTCTCTCTCTTCCCTCTCTCTCTTTCCCTCTCTTTCCCCCTCTCTCTCTTTCCTCCTCTTTCGGATCCCTCTCCCTCTCTCCCTTTTTCGGTCTCTCTCTCGTCCCCCGCGCGTGACCCTTCCCCCTCTCTCCTTTTCTCTCTCTCTTCCCTCTCTCTCTTTCCCTCTCTTTCCCCCTCTCTCTCTTTCCTCCTCTTTCGGATCCCTCTCCCTCTCTCCCTTTTTCGGTCTCTCTCTCGTCCCCCGCACGTGACCCTTCCCCCTCTCTCCTTTTCTCTCTCTCTCTCTCTCTCTCTCTCTCTCTCTCTCTCTCTCTCTCTCTCTCTCTCTCTCTCTCTCTCTCTCTCTCTCTCTCTCTCTCTCTCTCTCTCTCTCGTTCACCCGCCATCCCCCGCCAATCCCCTCCCCTCCCCTCACCGCTCACCCCCGCAAGCCCCCTCCCCTCCCCTCACCACCATCCCCCGCCAACCTCCTCCCCTCCCCTCACCACCATCCCCCGCCAACCCCCTCCCCTCCCCTCACCACCATCCCCCGCCAACCAAGCCCCTCCACTCACTCCCTCCATGCGCCCCTCCCCCTTCCCTCCTTGCGCCCCTTCCACTCCCCTCCACTCACCCCCGCCCTCACCTCTCACCCCCGCAAGCCCCCTCCCCTCCCCTCACCACCATCCCCCGCCAACCCCCTCCCCTCCCCTCACCACCATCCCCCGCCAACCCCCTCCCCTCCCCTCACCACCATCCCCCGCCAACCAAGCCCCTCCACTCACTCCCTCCATGCGCCCCTCCCCCTTCCCTCCTTGCGCCCCTTCCACTCCCCTCCACTCACCCCCGCCCTCACCACTCACCCCCGCAAGCCCCCTCCCCTCCCCTCACCACCATCCCCCGCCAACCCCCTCCCCTCCCCTCACCACCATCCCCCGCCAACCCCCACTCCTCAAGCCTCTCACCTCCCACACCTTCCCCCTTTCTCACACACCCGCGAGCGCCTCCCCTCTCTCCTCCTCACACTCCCGCAAGTCCCCTCTCACTCACGCATCCTCGCACACATTTACAATCACACACACACACCCATAATTGCACACACACACTTACATACACACACATCCACAATTACACACGTGTGCACCCATACAAGCAGCACAAGAGGCCATGTAAATGTAAGCATGATGGTGTGACTACCTACCATCTTTTGTACGAGAAGTTAAGGGAATATGGTGTCACCATTAACTCGTATGGAGCTTGTCTGTGTAATCAAGATGAGAAATTTTGGCAGTCTCTTGTAGCAGGATCCATTCCTGTCGTGTTGGACCAATCGGCATCACATGAATTGCCGAGATTAAGCAGTAAGGAAGTAACAAAACTACAAAAAGGAGAACCTCAGATGGCAGGTGAAAAGGTAAAAGTGTATTGTTAAAACCAAAAGTGGATGAACAAATGTTGCCGCCAACCATTCACGACGACTACCTATTTTTGTGGATCCAATTCAAATCAAGGGAATAATTGACCTACCCCTCCAATTTTGGGTGGTTAACCGGCACGTGATCAGTGGACGTGAAGATTCGGCAAGGCTCTCTTGGCCTATTGGGGCCTATAAAATCAAAAGGATTTGTGCTCATGGGTGTACGACGACACACTGGAGTACATGTACAAGATTGTGCAGAAGACCTCTCTTGCACTTGGTGGTTTCAAGTCTACTGTGGGAGCTACTCTGTTGTGTATACAGAGGGGAGGCTTCTCAGTGAAGGGCTATGAGCACTATAGTGTAAAAGGGTAGCTTGGATTCTTCTTCTTATCCGTGAGTCAGTGTGGTTGATTGCGCTCTATTCTCTTGAGGGGATCTTACCATTTGTATTGTTCTGATTTAGTCTGCATATCAGTGGTCCTTATGTGGATAGGAGAAACTTTTGTATTAGTGTGTTTGCTATTCGGGTGATCTGTCAGCCCTTAACTTGTGGCTTGTTAGAACTAAGTTTACACTTGTGAGAATCATATATCAATTGCCCAACTTTGTAATCATCTGGTTTGAATCAGGCAGAGTGCAGTCTTCATTTGTTATTGGTTGTCCATAATTGTGAAGCATTTACCATTCTGTAAAATTCTCATTGTCAGCCTACTCACAGAAATGTTAAAGGGTATACTTCCCTAAAGAGAACCCCCCTTGAGTAGGTGACGTACTGGACGTGTTTAATCTCCATTTTCTACCTTTGTTAAAAGTGGATACCCCAGTACCTCCTCTATAGTTTGGCATGCCCGGTGGGACCTTTGCATTTCTGTGAGAGGATTGTCGCCCTATTGTATTTGCGAGTAGGTACATGACCCATACGCAGGCCGACAAGGAGTCTCATCGTGAACGGAAGCGTCTCAACAAGTTAGAAATAACCACAACCAGTGAGCCTACCTCTCCTCCACCATCCTTGAATCTATCCATTGATTTGGGAGTAACACCATTATCAAAAGAGAAACATAGGAGAACCTTAGATTTTTCCTCTGATACTTCAGAAGAGGCGCCGGCACCAATGGAGGATCTTTCCCATTTACTCTCTAGGTTGAACATCAAGTTTCCTACATTTAAAGGATTGGCTTATGAAGATGCAGATGACCAGGTGAGGAGATTCGTCTCATTATGTCGTGGAAGAGGATTGTAGAACTGGGAGGATGCAATGTTGGTGCTCTTTCCATCTACGTTGGAAGGCCTTGCAGACAAATGGTATAGCCAGTATGTAGATGGGCACTTCACTACGTGGGAGGCACTAAAAGCGGCATTCTCGCAGACATTTCGACCAAGCGACTCCTCAGAACGAGCTCTAGATCAGCTAGAGAACCTAAAATTACGAGCAGGTGAATCCTTCCATGAATTGCACACTAGAACTAAAGCACTTGTTTCTCGTTTGCCTCACGCTCCAGGTGATTTTTTAGTCAAAAAATGGATTGAGAAGGCTCTGCCTAAGTCATCTCAACAAAAGCTTCGGGAATCCCTCAGACTGGATGCAACACTTGATGATTTTGTTGCAACTGCATCACGCATTTACGAGGCTAGAATACATTTTGAAGTGGAGTCTCAACCAAATTATGCATCCGATTTGGATCCGATCGGACAAATCAGGAAGGAGTTGGAAGCCTTAAGGATGCAGCAAAGTCGCCAAGAAGAGAAGGTCATACCGCCACCCTCAACCCATAATGTGGATGAAGTGTCTCAACTTAGGTGTGAGCTTGAAGACTTGCGGACTACCCAGGACATACGAAGACAGGTTTGGTGTACAATATGTAATAATAATGGACATTCCAATGTAAATTGTCCTAACAGAGTCAGTTGTCAGTTCTGTGGCAAAGAGGGTCATGAAGCAAGAGACTGCTACTACCTTAAGGGGACACAACAGCGAGGTAACCATCAAGGTGTAGATTCATATTATGCTAGCACTTCTAATGCACCTAATAGAGAAGAGACCCGCCCAACTCGGCCTAGATACAATAGGCCCCTAATGTGTTACCGTTGTGGGGAGTATGGCCATATGCAGAACAGGTGTTCTCTTCCAGAGGATGCATCCCCTTGTCAGCACTGTCCAGATGCTAAGGATCACTACACCAGAGATTGCCCAAGAGGTCGTCCGGCTCCAATTCACATGATTGCAGTCTCCCCTCCTATAGAAGGTATGACCGCTCAATCTTATGTTGTTTCATCTTCATCCATGCCAATGATGACCAGAGCCAGGCAAGCGGCAGTAGCCCAAAAGGAGGAACAACAAGGACTCAAAGATAGAGTTGTAGAGAAGAGGGTGAGATGGAAGGACCAAGAAGAAATGGAAGAAGCTTATGAGAGGGCGACTACTTTGCTAAAAGATCAACCAACGAGTACTTCTGAAGGCAAGCAAGAAGTGATCATTGAAGAAATTTTGAAAGATATTCATCATAAGATTAGCCTGTATCAACTCATAAAGATAGATCCTAAAGTAAGAAGTGATCTGCTGAAGATTATACATTCTGTATGCTTGTGCCCACCTCCTAGCATAGATGGTTTTATGGTGGACTTTCCTCCTGCACCCTTGGCTGATTATCAGAGCTCAAGATTATCCGTTTTAATCAAGGATGAATCTCTAGCAGGTGTTATTATAGATGGAGTTTCCGGCATCAATTTGATGCCTGAATTCACTATGAAGAAACTAAGGCTCAATTCCACAAAGGCGGCACCCTTCACAGTCACCTTAGCAGATCAACGTCGGGTTGCACCAGTGGGCATTGTTGAAAAGGTACTTATGATAGTGCAGGGTTGTCATTTTGTTTTAGACTTTGTTGTTATTGCCCTGCCTCAGGAGACCTCATACCCTCTACTCCTGGGAAGGCCTTGGCTAAGGCAAGCAAAGGCTCTACAGGATTGGGGAAAGAACAAGTTATGGATTTCCACATGTACTAACAATCAATTACAGATACATTTGGAAGAAGGATCAGACATCAACAAGGCTACTGGATATGCAATGGAAACTCAGGTAATGCCTTCAGAAGATGATGCCCTATTAAGTTGGATGATGGGAAGTGCAGAATGCTGCACAGTGGAGATACGTGAGGTAAATGAAGATTTTGCAGAAGCAACACAAGGAGGACGGGAAGAGGAAAAAACTGATGTTCTTCACTTGAACAAAATAGAAAAGAGTAAGCAAGGAAGTCAAGCTTATTTTTTGCAGGCACCTCCTGAAGGACAGAAATCTCCAATTGAATCAGATAATCAAAATTCAACACTTAGTGCCACTAAGATGGTATGTAGGGAAAAGGCAGGTAAACATGAGGAATCAGATGATTTTATGCTTGCAGGACCAGAAAGAGACAAAGTTGTGCCTGCATCTGGGGAAGATAATTGCGACCTTCAAGAACTTCCATTCTCAAATATACCCTTAGGATGGATCAAGGAACAGATTGTGGATCATAAATTGAACTCTGCTCCTGCATACAGTAGAGATGAACTTTCAAGTGAGTCCAATTCTGAAAAGTTTGTTCAAGAAGTAAATCTTGGAGATGAAGAGAATCCTCAGATGGTTCACTTGGCTGCTTGGTTATGGCACTATCCGCCTTTATTGCAGAAGGTAACTTCCCTACTTTTTACCTATAAAAGTGTCTTTGCATGGTCCTATAAAGACTTAACAGGGATACCTGAGGAGCTTGGATTACACCGAATACCCTTAGTGGAAGGAGCTTCACCTGCAAGAAGTAGGCCTTACCGACTTAATCCAAAGTATGCAGAGGCAGTAAAGCTAGAAATCACAAAATTGGAAGAGGCAGGTATTATTGTTCTTGTAGAACACTCATGGTGGCTTTCTTCCATGGTCATTGTACCAAAGAAAAACGGCAAAATAAGAGTATGTGTTGATTTTCGTGCCTTAAATAAGGTAACTATTCAAGATGGCTTTCCTCAACCATTCACAGAGCAGGTGCTTGAAGAAGTAGCTGGACACTCTTTATATAGTTTTCTTGATGGGTTCAGTGGCTACAATCAGATAGCATCCTTCAATAGGACTATGTATCTCATACTAGGGAAATGGTTAACCTCATTTCTGCGCATTTTTATGGATGATTCTTCAGTATTTTCAGGAACAGACAAGAGGGCAATAGTTCAAGATTTCAATAATCATTTGGATAATCTAAAGGAAATCTTTGAGCAGTGTCTCAAAACAGGGTTGAAGTTGAATCCTGCTAAATGTCATTTTTTGGTGACCAAAGGCACTCTCCTGGGCCACATAGTATCAGTTGAAGGGATAATGGTTGATCCGGCAAAGATCACTGCCATCCTTTCCATGCCAATTCCACAAAGCCCAAAGGAAGTGCAAAGTTTCTTGGGCCATGCAGGATATCATAGACGATTTATCAGAATGTATTCAGAAATAGCTAAGCCTTTGTCCAGGCTTACAAGTAAGAATGTCCCTTTCTCATGGACTCCTGAAGCTGAGAAAGCATTTTGCGAATTAAAATTGAGGCTATGTACTGCTCCTCTTTTAACTGTTCCTAATTGGTCATTAGAGTTCCATGTACATACAGATGCCAGTCTTCATGCAGTTGGAGCAGTCTTGGCTCAACCATCATCACAGAAGATAGACCAACCTATTGTTTATGCTAGCAGATTGCTTACCAAAGCAGAGAGGAACTACAACACTACTGAAAGGGAAGGTTTGGCTATCGTGTTTGCTCTTCAAAAATTCCGGCATTACCTCTTAGGTGTGCATTTTATTGTCATAACTGATCATCAACCTTTGAAGTACCTGATTAACAAGCCCAGAGTAGCTGGAAGGGTCTCGCGATGGTTATTGTTATTTCAAGAATTTGATTTCGATATTCATATTAAGCCAGGGAAAGAGCATTATATGGCGGATCAGGTATCAAGAACTGCTCTCAGTGAACAAGCAACACGTATTGATGATGAATTGGTGGATAGTACTCTTTTTTTGGTTACAATGCAGACTGATTGGTATAATGAAATTCTTGAGTTCCTTTCCATTGGAGAATTTCCCAAACATCTATCAGCACTAGAAAAGAGGAAATTACTTTTTAAGTCCAAATCTTACTCACTCATAGATGGAAATTTATATAAATATTGTCATGACGGTATCTTGAGAAAGTGTGTTTTTCCAGAAGAAGTAAACTTCTTGCTTGAAGCAGCACACAACGAAGGGCATATGAAGGGAGAAGAGTTGGCTCACAAGATTATCCACCAAGGATTATGGTGGCCTCAGATATACAAAGATGCAATCAAATTTGCCAAGGAGTGCGATATCTGTCAGAGATGTGCGCCTAAGCCAACCAAGATGAGTTTCCAGCCATTAGTCATCTCCACAGGATGGCTACCTTTTGAATGATGGGGACTTGACTTTATTGGTCCGATCAGTCCAATGGGTCAACTTGGAAGAAAGAGATATATTCTTATGGCCACGTGTTATGCAACTAAGTGGGTGGAAGCTAAAGCCACTACAGATTGCTCGGCCTTGACAGTGGCTAAATTTTTGTTTAAACGTATTTTTTCCAGATTCGGGTGTCCAATTGAGGTCACTAGTGACAGGGGCACTCACTTTGTGAATCAGTTGCTCCAAGTCATCTTTGACAGGTATAAAATCTTTCACAGGAAGTCATGTGCTTACTATCCCAGAGCGAATGGCCAAGCGGAAAGTTCTAACAAAATTTTGATTGGGCTCTTACGCAAATTATCCTTTGAGCATCAAAGTTCTTGGCCACAGGCACTAATTGGTGCAATGTGGGCTTTCCGAACTACTAGAAGGGGAACCACTGGCGAAAGTCCATTCCGCCTAGTCTATGGTAAAGAAGCATTGGCACCTTTCGAATTTATTATCAAGAAGGAAATCGGAGCCAGAACCACAGGTATTGAACCACCAATCAGAAGACTTGTGGCATTGGAAGAATGTAGGGAAGCAGCAATGAAGAAACTACAAGTAAAACAAGAGGAACGCAAACGGCTGCATGACAGGTATTTAAGGACTAATGAGGTACAGGAAGGATCTATGGTCCTGGTGCATCAAATCCCGTCGATGTCCACTAAATTGGCTCCTAAATGGGTAGGACCATATAAGGTCATCAAAGTATTGCCACATGGTGCAGTACAACTGGAGGATCTGCAAGGCAATGGGTTGCCCTTAGTCAACATCTCCACGGTGAAAAGTTATTTGAGTTGATGCAAGCAAATGAAATTCACTCCCTGTACATACCATAGTTCTTTCATTTTCTGCAGTTCATTTTGAAGGAATAAGCAAATAAAGATATTGCACCGAGACGGTGCAAAAGCTTGATGTGGGGGTCTGTAGTACCCCTTCTCTTTCCCCCTTTTCTCTTGTGGCATGTGAGCAGTGGACCCCAAGCATAGAGACAGAAATCAATGGCACTCCAAGCATGAAAATTGAAGAAGATGGAAGAGAAAGAGATTGTGAGGAGAGATCTCAGATGCCTTGGGACCGCAGCTTCAAGAAGTAATTTGTTCCATTCTTTGGACATAATTATGTTACGGGCAGATATTGCCTTCGTTTTGCTACCTCAGTGATTTGTTATCTCTCTTCCTTCTCTCTCTCTCTCCTCTCTCTCCTCTTCCCCGCCCGCTTGAACCCCCTTCTCCCTCTCTCTCTTTCTCTATTTCTCTGTCTCTTCCCTCTCTCTCTTTCCCTCTCTTTCCCCCTCTCTCTCTTTCCTCCTCTTTCGGATCCCTCTCCCTCTCTCCCTTTTTCGGTCTCTCTCTCGTCCCCCGCGCGTGACCCTTCCCCCTCTCTCCTTTTCTCTCTCTCTTCCCTCTCTCTCTTTCCCTCTCTTTCCCCCTCTCTCTCTTTCCTCCTCTTTCGGATCCCTCTCCCTCTCTCCCTTTTTCGGTCTCTCTCTCGTCCCCCGCGCGTGACCCTTCCCCCTCTCTCCTTTTCTCTCTCTCTCTCTCTCTCTCTCTCTCTCTCTCTCTCTCTCTCTCTCTCTCTCTCTCTCTCTCTCTCTCTCTCTCTCTCTCTCTCTCTCTCTCTCTCTCTCTCTCGTTCACCCGCCATCCCCCGCCAATCCCCTCCCCTCCCCTCACCGCTCACCCCCGCAAGCCCCATCCCCTCCCCTCACCACCATCCCCCGCCAACCCCCTCCCCTCCCCTCACCACCATCCCCCGCCAACCCCCTCCCCTCACCTCACCACCATCCCCCGCCAACCAAGCCCCTCCACTCACTCCCTCCATGCGCCCCTCCCCCTTCCCTCCTTGCGCCCCTTCCACTCCCCTCCACTCACCCCCGCCCTCACCTCTCACCCCCGCAAGCCCCCTCCCCTCACGACCATCCCCCGCCAACCCCCTCCCCTCCCCTCACCACCATCCCCCGCCAACCCCCTCCCCTCCCCTCACCACCATCCCCCGCCAACCAAGCCCCTCCACTCACTCCCTCCATGCGCCCCTCCCCCTTCCCTCCTTGCGCCCCTTCCACTCCCCTCCACTCACCCCCGCAAGCCCCCTCCCCTCCCCTCACCACCATCCCCCGCCAACCCCCTCCCCTCCCCTCACCACCATCCCCCGCCAACCCCCTCCCCTCCCCTCACCACCATCCCCCGCCAACCCCCTCCCCTCCCCTCACCACCATCCCCCGCCAACCAAGCCCCTCCACTCACTCCCTCCATGCGCCCCTCCCCCTTCCCTCCTTGTGCCCCTTCCACTCCCCTCCACTCACCCCCGCCCTCACCACTCACCCCCGCAAGCCCCCTCCCCTCCCCTCACGACCATCTCCCGCCAACCCCCTCCGCTCCCCTCACCACCATCCCCCGCTAACCCCCTCCCCTCCCCTCACCACCATCCCCCGCCAACCCCCTCCCCTCCCCTCACCACCATCCCCCGCCAACCCCCTCCCCTCCCCTCACCACCATCCCCCGCCAACCAAGCCCCTCCACTCACTCCCTCCATGCACCCCTCCCCCTTCCCTCCTTGCGCCCCTTCCACTCCCCTCCACTCACCCCCGCCCTCACCACTCACCCCCGCAAGCCCCCTCCCCTCCCCTCACCACCATCCCCCGCCAACCCCCTCCCCTCCCCTCACCACCATCCCCCGCCAACCCCCACTCCTCAAGCCTCTCACCTCCCACACCTTCCCCCTTTCTCACACACCCGCGAGCGCCTCCCCTCTCTCCTCCTCACACTCCCGCAAGTCCCCTCTCACTCACGCATCCTCGCACACATTTACAATCACACACACACACCCATAATTGCACACACACACTTACATACACACACATCCACAATTACACACGTGTGCACCCATACAAGCAGCACAAGAGGCCATGTAAATGTAAGCATGATGGTGTGACTACCTACCATCTTTTGTACGAGAAGTTAAGGGAATATGGTGTCACCATTAACTCGTATGGAGCTTGTCTGTGTAATCAAGATGAGAAATTTTGGCAGTCTCTTGTAGCAGGATCCATTCCTATCGTGTTGGACCAATCGGCATCACATGAATTGCCGGGATTAAGCAGTAAGGAAGTAACAAAACTACAAAAAGGAGAACCTCAGATGGCAGGTGAAAAGGTAAAAGTGTATTGTTAAAAGCAAAAGTGGATGAACAAATGTTGCCGCCAACCATTCACAACGACTACCTATTTTTGTGGATCCAATTCAAATCAAGGGAATAATTGACCTACCCCTCATATTTTGGGTGGTTAACGGGCGCGTGATCAGTGGACGTGAAGATTCGGCAAGGCTCTCTTGGCCTATTGGGGCCTATAAAATCAAAAGGATTTGTGCTCATGGGGGTACGACGACACACTGGAGTACATGTACAAGATTGTGCAGAAGACCTCTCTTGCACTTGGTGGTTTCAAGTCTACTGTGGGAGCTACTCTGTTGTGTATACAGAGGGGAGGCTTCTCAGTGAAGGGCTATGAGCACTATAGTGTAAAAGGGTAGCTTGGATTCTTCTTTTTATCCGTGAGTCAGTGTGGTTGATTGCGCTCTATTCTCTTGAGGGGATCTTACCACTTGTATTGTTCTGATTTAGTCTGCATATCAGTGGTCCTTATGTTGATAGGAGAAGCTTTTGTATTAGTGTGTTTGCTATTCGGGTGATCTGTCAGCCCTTAACTTGTGGCTTGTTAGACCTAAGTTTACACTTGTGAGCATCATATATCAATTGCCCAACTTTGTAATCATCTGGTTTGAATCAGGCAGAGTGCAGTCTTCATTTGTTATTGGTTGTCCATAATTGTGAAGCATTTACCATTCTGTAAAATTCTCGTTGTCAGCCTGCTCACAGAAATGTTAAAGGGTATACTTCCCTAAAGAGAACCCCCCTTGAGTAGGTGACGTACTGGACGTGTTTAATCTCCATTTTCTACCTTTGTTAAAAGCGGATACCCAGTACCTCCTCTACATTATGTATAAAGCTATTCTTATCAGATGTATAAAAAATTCTCATTTGCACACACACACACACACACACACACACACACATATATATATATATATATATATATATATATATATATATATATATATATATATATATATATATATATATATATATATATATATATATATATGTGTGTGTGTGTGTATGTATACTTATACTCTTTCATACTTACATGCATAAATTCATGCACTTACTTACATCTACGCACATACACATACTTATGCACATACACTCTCTTCCATTCATTCTCATTCATCCATACATTTGCACATATGCATGTATACATCTCTCATGCATATTCATACTAACTAGCATCCATGCATTTATGCACATTCATGCTCAATCTCACATACGCATGTACTCATGCACACATTTCACATGCACATGCACACATGCATACACTTCATATGCATATGCACTCATGTATTCGTCATGCACATGTTTACACACACATGCATTCTCACATACATATTCATGCACCTATGCATGCATTCACATTTATACAAACATTAATCATGCACACGCATGCGCATGCATATGCGTTCATGCATATATGCATTAAATATTCCATGCCAAGACTTATAATTAATATTTATAATTAATTAACCTAACTATATTAAAAAAACAAAAGAAAACTAAACAAAGTAAATTTTATTTGATCTTCTCCTCTCCCTCTCTTTCTCTTTTTCTATCTTTCCATCTCTCTTTCGTTCTCTCCCTCTATCTCTCTCTCTCTCTTTCTCTCTCTCTCTTGTACCCACTATTGCTGCTCATGAAATATGAATCCTCTAGAAAGGCAACAGTAGCCCTTTCGTGTATACATATCCTCATAGTCAATAGTCATTCTTCCGATGCCTCTTCCAAGCTTTTCTTGCCCTCATAATTGTTGCAATCAAAACAATCTTTTCTCACATACATTGAGTGCAACTACAATCTATTAGCGGAATCGGTCAATGCAACAATAGCGTGAGATGGCAACATAAAGAGACGCAAAAACAAAAAAACAAGGAAAGTTGGCTTCACGTGATAGACACAAAAAGGAAATGATATTGATGATGATGATAGTGAAGCATCACTCATCAATGGAGCTTATGAATATGCAAGAGGAAATGCTCAGTCTTTATAACCCTTCTATATCATAGGTGTAGCTCTTCATCCCCTCACTCTCTCTCTCTCTCTCCCTCCTTGTGACCCATTCAACATCGCCATATTCACTCTCTCACTACCAAATATCACTATTTCTCTGTTGCTCTCAACACAACAATCTCTTCGTTGTTTCCTTTTGTGCATCCCTCTATCTATCTATGTCGCCTCTGTGCGCATATATCTCTCTCTCTCTCTTTAATATTTTTGCAGTAGTGGGGATCTCGAGTAGATTGTCAGAGATCCTACATGTCTGTCTCTCTCTCTAACTCTCAACATCTTTATCTTCCGAGTCGATCAATCTACACGAGCGTGGAAGGCTTCTTATCTCTCTCTCTATGTATAGAGATGATGCATGATCTATACCTGTGTTTGATCGAGCACTTGCAACCGGATCTCTCTCTCTCTCTCTCTCTCTCTCTTGCTCTCTCTTTCTGCTGTCAACATGAGCGCCATAGCTCCATCTCTCCAGATTCCTTCTTGTCATTGTCTATCTCTCTCTATCTCTCTCGACCTCCATCACCATCCATCTACTTCTGCCATCGTTAGATCTATCTCTCTCTCTCTCTCTCTCTCTCTCTCTCTCTCTCTCTCCCTTCATCTCCCATTCTCTCTCTCTCTCTGTCTCTCTCTCTCTCTCTATCTCTATCTCTCTCTTTCTTTCTTTGTCCCTTTCTCTCTCTCTCTGTATAGAGATGATGCACCATCTATATCTGCGTTTGATCAAGCACTTGGAATCGGATCTCTCTCTCTCACACACACACACATATACATACACACACACACACACACACACACATATATATATATATATATATATATATATATATATATATATATATATATATATATATATATATATATATATATATATAATTCACATGCATCCACGTGCACCCAGTCTATTAAGTAAGCATACACGTCATTTTATATAAGTGTATACTATACTCACACACATAAACTTAACATAGTATTCACAAGCACACATGAATAGATTCTAAATACATAAAAGAATCATATACTTACACACTTACGTACGCACATTCATTCATTTTCTTTTGTTTCTAACTTATTCACTTTTAAGACTTTCAAATTTCTGTTTTAGATTTAATGTTTAATTTAATAATTAACTACTTTAATACTTTCATACACACAATTATATACAAACATTCACTTATAAACATATACATAAATTAATAATCTCATTCACTTATGAACATGTAGATACATCAATAATCTCATTCACATTTAATACTTATGTAGACACATAGAACCATAGTTACACATGTATAATTTAATCAACATACTTAGTCACATATACATTAACACGTACTGACATGGACTCGTTCTCACACAATTTCCACACCCAAATCCTTAGTTCTCTCTCCCCTCAAACAATGATATTGTATAGACTCGTGATTCATTTTCATAAATAAGTACACACATGGGTATTATATATCTACACACACACACACACATATATATATATATATGTATATATATATATATATATATATATATATATATATATATATATATATATATATATATATATATATATATATATATATATATATATATATATATATATATATATATATCAATTAATACATCATAGTTTACATTCTTAGGTTAGCACAAAAAAAAACCAAATTCATACACAATAAATCTCACTTATACTTTTACGCACACATAGACTCATCCTTTCATTCACACTCATATATGTACATGCACACACATGTCCACAAACTCAAACACAAATGCTCATAGATCCTTGTAAAAGCATGAATTTATTTTCCTGGACCTATAAGGGTAGGAACATGCTGGGATACACATAAATTCACACACACAAACACAAAGGAATCATATACTTACACACTTACATACGCACATTTATTTATTTTCTTTTGTTTTTAACTTATTCACCTTTTAATACTTTCAAATTTTGGTTTGATATTTAAGGTTTGATTTAATAATTAAATACTTTAATACTTTCATACACACAATTATACACAAACATTCACTCATAAACATATACATACATTAATAATCTCATTCACTTATAAACATGTAGATACATTAATAATCTCATTCACATTTAATACTTATGTAGACACATAGAACAATAGTCACACATGTATAATTTAATCAACATACTAAGTCACATATACATTAACACATACTCACATGCACTCGTTCTCACACAATTTCCACACCCAATGCCTTAATTCTCTCCCCCTCAAACAATAATATTGTATAGACTCGTGATTCATTTTCATAAATAAGTACACACATGGGGTATTACTTATAATATATATATATATCAATTAATTAATCATTGTTTAGATTCTTAGGTTAAAACTCTTAAAAAAACCAATTTCATACACACAAAATCACACATACTTTTACTCACACATAGACTCACCCTTTCATTCACTCTCATATATGTACATGCACACACATGTCCACAACTCAAACACGAATGTTCATAGATGCTTGTAGAAGCATGAATTTATTTTGGTGGACCTATACGGTTAGGAACATGTTGGGATACATATAAATTCACACACACACACATACATACACACACACACACACACACACACACACACATATATATATATATATATATATATATATATATATATATATATATATATATATATATATATATATATATATATATATATATATATAAGCAGCATCAATGCACTTGCGTACATGGGCACAAACTTAACCCTACTCATACACACATAAACATAAGCACATATATGTAAGATTCAATACGTACACTTATAGAAATGATATTACGTGCAATATCATAGGGTAGATGCTTAAGGCATCACTCATACATGTAAGGTTACATACTTTTACTTGAACTACATGGACGGTGTAAGACACTGATATAAACATAGTGCACTTAAGATATACATATACTTATACTGAGGGTTATATATATAAGATTTAAATTCAAATATCTTTTCTTGTGCTAATTTGAGGATAAGTTCAACTTCTTCAACCTGCAAGTAAAGAGAGAGGTACATCAAGCCAACAAATTATATCAAAGAGATTTTTGAGAGCTTAGAGATGACCACTTTGAAAGAAATTTTTTTATTTCTTTTAATGTCAATCGAAGTGATGAAATCCTTCGAACATCTGCCTCCACTAAATGTGCACATCATTCTGATGGGCCGACCTATAGATCAAGTCAAGAAACACACACAAGTATCAAATGGTCATGGGTTAATGCTAATGACTTTTTAAAACTTAGAAATGAATACATGTGTATCTCATGCAAGTTTATGAAAATCAAAACAACTTTAAAGAAAGAAGTAGATGCCTACATCTTATTATGTTTCGGTTTCCGCAATGAGAAAGACAATCATATGAATAAATTGTTGGCTTTGTAGATCTTTTGTTCATTTAACTTTTTTAGTTCCAACAATGTATCCTAAGCACTAGCATATGCTAAGCTCGACTAACTCAGTTTATAGATTTGTACTTTGTTTCCACCTTTTATTTCATACCCTCCAACTCTCAATCAGATCTTATTCTTTTCTTTTCCTTTTATGTTTTTTTTCTTTTCATTTTCTTTTTCTCTTTATCTCAGCTCAAATTTTTTTCTTTTTATTATTTATTTTCACAAGTTGACCCACGCCAAAATCGAGTGCGAATCATAGACCTATCCAACAAGCTAAGTTTATTCCATGTGTCTACTAACCCAACATGGCACAAGACACACATTGTCAGCCCTATACAAAATCAACATTAGCTCGTGGCTCTGACTGCCCATCTAGAGTGACTCCACCTGCCTATCACCCATATAGGCCCATGAGAAAATATAGGTGAGGCCTACAACAAAACTACTGCCACCTTATGGACTTGATCACCTCATCAAGGTTGTTCCATCCACCTACTAGCCCATCGCAACACACCAACAACACATGCACAAATACATATTGCTCGCTTGAGTATAAAGGTTTTCTTAAATCATAGGACTAGTATCAATGGTTAGGACTATATATTTATTTTCTGAATAAGCAATTCTTTTCAAGATTGGAGCATTGATAAGCCATTATTGTAGTCTTCTCATAGTTCTACTATGTTCTTCTGTCTTGAAGAATCTCTTTTTCTTCCGTTATAGATCGTATAATGGGTTTGCAACATGAGCAAAGTGAGGGATCCAAATTACATAGAAGACACAAGCTCCTAAGAACCTTCTCACTTCAGTAACATTATCACACACCTCTGAAATCCTACTAATGGAATCGACATTCTGTGGATATGGCCTATGACCATAATTTCCACATATATGTCTAATAAACAAACCTTCATTGACACCAAAAGTGGATTTCTCTAAAGAGAAAGTCAATCCAACCTCCACGAATCTCTAAACAATTCCTTCATAGTCAAAAATCTGGTCGAAGATAAACTTTCTACATGTAGATGAATCTAGATTTGTATCTTTCTCCCTTTTCACACAACCTTTTATTGAAATATCATCGATAAAAGGCTTAGTCACTTTGGGAATGAAGTCATTTAAGATGAGGTTCATAGCATTAATCATTTGTACCATAGAATTTGATGCTCCTTTGGTAAAGTACACATATGTACTAGAGCCAAAGGAGCTTTGATCATGGTTATATCCCTACTTCTGATGCCTAATTGAAACTAGTCATATCCTGAGTACGGATCTCCCATTGAGTAGATGAAGTGTCTAGTAAATGCCTCTACAAACTCATATACAATGGGACCTTTTCATAAATTTCTAATAGTGACATTGTTAAGAGGATGCAAGTCCTATATGAAGCATAGCTTCCCATTCTTTCTAGTTATCATGAACCATCGGTTTGAATCTGGTGTTGATGATGGTTCTAGAATTGTTATGGCAATCTTTTCTTTTAACAATCTCACTAGCTCAAGTAAATGAGCCTTTGGGACTCGTAACGATCGAAGATTCCATGGAATATATGGTATGGTAAATATAATAATAGGAGCTACAAGTTTCGGATCAACACATCCTATTTCATGCGGGAATAAGGAAAATGCTTTTCCATGATGCATGATCATCTTTCTAAATTGATCTTTTTCAAGTTTAGAAAGAAACTCTTCTCGAAACTTTGTATATTTCATAGTATTCTCAATTAATGTGTGTCCTATCTTAGATCGATCTCTAAGAATAGCATCTTCAAAAACTTGTCTAATTCTGTCATAGCTCTCTTTAGGCAAGGGTTGAACTATGGGTTTAATCTTCTTTTCTACTTTTTATATTTGGTATCAATCTTCACTTCATGTTCTAGTAAGAAATTAGCAATCAATTGGTATTGCTCAATAGAGTCAAAAATGATAAATTCTAAATCTTATTCTTCTTGAAGAGCACTCTCAAGTTCTTCTATCAAGGTAGATCTTTTTGAAAGCTCAATCATACATCCAATATTTTCTTCAAGTGAAATTATTGTTAATTTTATGAAGTATTTTTCATTTCTTGCTTTGAATTTATTGGTAAGTTTATCTTTTCTATGAAGTGTAAACTAGATGAAGGGGTGAAAACTAAAAAGTTCTCAAAGCTATATATGTCATCATGTAGATATCAATCCATTATCCACTATTTTCTCACTCTCAATGGTAGAATATAATAGAATGTTTGATCATAGTAGGCCCAAAATTCTCTTATGGGTGGTGAATCTCACCACATATGATTGTAAGAGTGGATGAGATTTCTTCGTAGGTTTTTCTTATTTATTGAATGATTCGAACAAATTTTCATTACTTGCAAGGAACCTATTCCAGATTTAGAACAAATTCTTCCATATGCTGATCCATCATTCATAGATTTTGTTTCCATCCTCATTTGTGATTTGAATGGTTGTTTTAGAATCACTTCATATGAGCAATTGTCTTGCACAAAGAAATGAAATTCCTCTCAGACACCTCCTATCATAATAGGTACATGTGCACATGCACTTATCAAAATTCCTCACCCATTATCGATTGTTCTAATTCTTGAGCCATGGTCTTTGTCAATGGGCCATCTAAATTTATCAAAGAATTCCTTTGATATTATGTTTATCTCTAAGCTGGAATCAACTAGGATTAAAGCTAAAAATGAATCCTTTTCATTGCCAATTTAAGTTTTGACCTCTGGAGTTCCTTGTGCTTAGAAAGTTAGATCAAATTGGCTTTCACCTTTAGTCATTTCATCCTCAGAAAGAATTTGACCCATAAAATTCCTATTTACACTTCCTATCATAATATCATCCTTCTCATCATTATCACTATCACCCAATGTGACAACTTCATTCATTGCTAAGGTTTCCTCTGCAACATCTTACATGTCCTCATCTTGAGGCAGAGGAAATTGTTGTCCTCTAATAAGACTTATAAAGCTATCCTGGAACTCAGGTTTTGCAATTGAAAATAGTTGCTCAAGGGACATGATAACTTGAGGTTTTAATAATATTTCATTTAGTATCTCTCTAGCATCATTTTTCTTTTCATGTTTCAAGATCATAATTGCTCTGGGAGTCTTCCTCGCTTTCTTTTTACCTTTTTCCTCTCCTTGTTTCTGATCATCTTTTTGCTCATTTTTATTAGTTTGATTATGATTATTTTCATTTAGGGGCCCTTTTCCTCTTTGATAGCTTTCTTCTTTCCTTCTTTAGTTGGGATATCTTGATTTTTGTGTACTTTGGTATCCTCATTTAATAGTTTCTTTCATTCTTTAATTAAGTTTCTTTTTTCTTCCTTAGATAGGTTTGTAGTTTTTCATTTCACTATTTATATTTCTCTTTTAGTTTTCCTTAGATTGTCTTCTTTTCACTCTTCTATCTCCCTCATCTACCTCATCTTGCATTTCATCCCATCCCCATTTCTCTATGACATTGGCAATGTGACAATATATGGAGGATTGATTGATAGGAGATTGCCATGTAGTTTTATGTGTGAATCCGTTCTTAGCTCTTACTAATGCCTCGATAGAATAGGGACTTTGACTTGCTACTAAGTGAGCCTATTCTTTTAATGGGTCTATTCTAGCTACCGATGAACTTGCCAATGCATTGGAGATAGTCAAGTTTTTATACAATTTCTTCATACCTCCTTTGCTCCAATTAACAGCCAAAGGAAGTCACAATTTAAAATCACATAATCTTCTACTAAGTTCAAGTACGAGCTTATTATCTTTGGCTTGCTTTAATTCATCACATGCATAAGTTGCATTGTCTTTTATAACTATTTCTTTGAAAATCTTGCTGAGGGGCTGAGTTAGTAGGAAGAACTAGCTAATATGTCAAATAAGGAGGAGTGAATTGTGTCATAATAGGCTGCATTGGTGGAACCATATTTTCTTGTCCTAATCCACTACTACTGGTCCTAGGATCATGCATGCTCATGGAAAAGAATTTATTCTTTAAATATGCAACCTCCTTACAAAGTGATGCTTGCATATTCATTACATTCTCCACATGTTTCCATAGAACATCAAGCCGGAATTCAATCCGAGTCTTAGAAAAAATTGCAACATTGGCCATGGTTGCATTGCAAGTGTTGGCATGTTAGGATGTCCTACCGCAGATAACTCTCTAGGTTGAGCAGAAATTGGTTTTTCATATAGTACAGATTCACATTGTCACATTTGAGCAACAACCTCTATTTCACATTTAATGTCTTCCTAGTCATCTGTCAACCCATATTTTTTCCCAAGTGCCTTGATTCTACGTTGTTAGGAAAGATGGATGGATGATCCAGGAAACTGAGTAGGTACTGCTAAACCTGCTTTGTACCAGCCCTCTATTGCTTTAGAATTGATTAGTAGACTTCCTTAGCTTTCCAATTACACCAAGAAATGGCCTATGTCCTTTGGAAATGATGTGTGCAATGATTGAATCAAAACAAATAACTTTGGAAGTAACAAACTCAAGAAAACCTTCTATTTTGGTCTTGATACCTGCTGAATGTTTTGCTCAGTGTGACCAACACAGTAGCAATTGATAAAATTCCTTCTAGGGGTATTCAATTAACTTAGTAAGCTACCATTTGTAAGTGGAATGTGTAAAATGACAAAATATACTCAGAGAAATTAATTTAGCAAACTTAGCTATACCCCCGACTTTTTAGGACTGTAGCAGAAATAGACCAGTGAGCACCTCGACGACGATTTCTCTGAATCTGCTGGATGGAATGTCTTCAATTTTTGATAGCATGTAGTAGACTTCAAGCAGAATCCAACAAGCTTTGAATCACCGCATGTGGAGTAGTATTGTCCGAGATATGCCCTTGACAGATTGACAGACTTTTGAGTAGACTAGCAGAGAACACAGAGATGAATGATATAAATGTATCTATTAGTTAACACTTGTGTACAATCCCATTGGCATGGATAGCATTGCCAAATGGTATAGAGAGGTGTAGGCTATGGTATAGTCCTCACACACACTCAATTACAGAAGAATGAAGCTCAGGAGTGAAGTGATCTACCCGCGACTTTTCCAAGTACATTTTTATAGGATATGTGCAAAAATTTGAATTCAAATTCAAATTTTGGCTTCCTATGATCAAGGTCCTAAACGCTTGGAGATACTCTCTCAATCAAATAGGATACTTTTTCCATGACTCACTTTGGTAGGTGATTACAAAAGATTCCAAGTCATTTTGACTTTTACAAATGAGATAAAGTGGTAATTAACCACTGGCATATGTTCCTATGGTTCTTCATGTATGTAGAGTTTTCATGATAACTTCCAAGCCAAATGTGTAGGCTTGTGATTTACACCAACAGCTCCCCCTCAAGCGAAACATTTTGGCTTAAGTCTTCATCCTCATTCTTCAAGTATATCCTGCAATCCAATCATAGATTTGAACCTGCAAAGTTTGGTCCCATCCAAAGCTTTAGTCAGCAAATCTACACATAGCATGTTGGTTGACACATAAGTCAGCTGAATATCCTTGCTTAGCAACTTCTCTCTCATATCATGATAATGAACTTCTATGTGTTTTGTTCTGGCATGATAGATAGGATTAGCTGCAAGGTGAAGAGAACTTGTATTATCTCCAAAGATAATTGGAGGCTTAGTATATAAGCCCAATTCTGTGTACAAAAGCTTAATCCAAATTGCTTCTTGAGTGGCATTAGCTAGCCCTCTATATTCTGCTTCTGTAGAAGACAATGCAACAGTTGGTTGCTTCTTTGCTGACCATGAAATTGGTTTGTCACCTGCAAAAGAAATGTATCCTGAAGTGCTTCTCCTATCATCCTTGCATCCTGCCCAATCTGCATCTGAATAAACTTTTATATCAATATCTGAAGTGTAAGGAAAATACAAACCATGGTTCTGTGTCCCCTTGAGATACTTCAAGATTCTTTTGGCAGCCTCTAAGTGAGGTATCCTTGGCTTGTGCATAAATTGACTTAGCACACTAACTCCATATGCAATGTCAATTCTAGTTAGAGTAGCATAGTTCAAGCTACCCACCATACTTTGATAACCTGTAATGTCTTGGACTTCATCACCTTCATGGGCACTTAGTTTTAAGTTCACCTCCATTGGAGTGCTTGCTGCTTTAGCATCCTGCAATTGAAATTTCTTCAACATATCTTGTACATACTTCTTCTGAGTAATGTATATTCCTGAATTAGTTTAAACTAATTCAAGTCCCAAAAAATACGTCAATAATCCAAGATCATTGATCTTGAATTCCTTCATCATCTGGCTTCTGATGCTTTTGATTCCATTGACATCATTGCCTGTAATGATGATACCATCAACATAAACACAAAGATAGCTTACCTCTGAATTACTTCTCTTAATGAACAGAGAAGTGTCAGCCTTACTCATGATAAAACCTTGGTCTTGGAGGTATGTAGTTAGCCTGTAATTCCAGGCCCTACGTGCGTGCTTCAATCCATATAAAGCCTTGTTTAATTTGCAAGCATTAATAAATGCAGTTTCACTCTTCCTTACATTATGTAGCTTTTTTCTCTTCGCGACACATTCGGGGTATTCTATTTATTGCATGTCATTTAGTCTATCAAGAATGATCTCTTGTTATGACTTGGAAACTACCATGTTAAATATTGTGCGAAAATATAATCTAACGCTATGCACTCTTTTAGGCATTCATTGAGCCTTATTATGTGCGTGATGTTGACCAAATTTTTTTATTCTTTTATAGTTAGTTCAAAAAATTTGAAAGACCAGTTTCTCTTGCAATGATAAACCTTTGTGGGAGAAAGATATAGCGTATTGCGTGTATCGTCTAAAACGTTTTTGCATGAAATCATAGGATATTATTTGAAGCTATGCATTAATGAAGAAGTGTCATGTTGGATGCACCAATTTAAGGAGTTTTCTATAACATCTTTTGGCAAGGCTTCAAATTAATCATGAAAATCTTGCCATGACAATGGTTTAAACCGTAAAAGAAATGCTAATGTGAGTACAACACAATTGATATTTTTCGGTGCACATTTAACCAGCTATGGTCCGCCTCCATGCCTAAATACGTAGCAGAGTAAAAGTATTGAGAAACATATGGGCAACCCTATACATGTCTAAAGGTCCATTGGTTACTAGCAGTTCTATTCATAAGCGCATCCGCATGTGTGCCCATAAACACATCAGCATTTGTTCAGGAAAAACGAAGAAGAAACCCAAGAGACTATTTACAAGAAAACCAAAAGGGTTTAGGAAAACGTTACTGGGCTTGAAAGAATCGATTGGGGATCTAGTTGGGCGTTTGATTTCAATAAAAAATTGTCTGATAGAGGAGAAACTGTTCTATTCATTTCCTTTCCACAAAGCAACAAGAATACAAAAAAAAAAAACAAAGCTGATCTTCAGAAAGCTTTTCTAATAAACGATCTGCTATTTTATATTGTGCGTTTAGTCTTGTTCATGAAAGTTTTTTTTTGGAAGCTCAGCCGAGGCATAATCTCGCATGCTCTAATTATTAGTAAAAGAAATCAATAATGCAATGAAGAAGTAGAGCACGCATGGGATCCCCGTATCTCACAAAGACGGGGAAGGATTAGAACAAGAAGTAGCAACAAGACCTAATAGCCAGCTGTAGAAATAGGAGTTTAAATCAAGTTGCAAAAAAGATCAATCATGTTTTCATCCCGCTTAGGGACTTTCCATTTACGTTTCACCTTGTTATTTTCTAAGATGAAGATCCTATGGTGTTTGAAGGGGGGTACTTCTTACAATTACATATTCTTCTCCGAAGCAAGGCAAGGGACTTAGCATTTGACCATTTTTTGAGAGCTTCATCAAGATTGTCCATAAATATTTCTTTCCATATTTTCAATAGGGCTTCCCCTCTGATCATGTTCCACAATACAACTGAGCAATCAATTGCCTCACCTAACAACACTTTTTCTCAATTGACATGATTTTCGAGCTTCAAAACCTTGCAAGATTTCACCATACAAAGAGGCTCTTGGGGCAAATGAAGAAGAGGTGGCCAATGTCTTCTTTAGTCCTATGCCAATGCTTACACTAGTTAGGGGCCCACAATTGATTTTGAGCTTTGGAATTACTCAACATTCCCCAGTGAAGAATTTTCCACATAACAACTGACTTTTTGTTCTCAATGAGAGGGTGCCACAAGTCCTCAAACGTAAATTACCAGTTGATATTGGACCAAATGAGACACCATCTCTTCAATTGATATTGTGATGCGAGTCTACCTACTTCTAAAAATTCACCGCTTTCTCTAGTTTGTGACCATTCATCCATCATAGCCCCATGAGGGAAAGGAGATCGTTCCCCAACAGGAGATGCAACTTAGGGATCTCCCAAGATGCCTCAAAAGCCACCACTCTACATGGATAATTCTAGTTTTCACATCAAGGTCCTTAAACCTAATTTAGCATTTTCTTTCTTGATTCCAAAGATATTTCCAAACATGAAATCCTTTATTCCATAGCTTTTTTTCCCTTCGATGGTCTATGGAGTCAATCTCTTTGATTTTCCTTTTGGGAAACCTGATATACTCATTGCGCCTAATCAAGGGAGCTGATTTGAAATCCTCATTCACCTTGATGTATGCTTTCATTCTATTCCAACTTTTTCACAAAGAGGAAACCAAGTACAACCCTCTCGGAGTAACTAAAGGGGAAAATTTGAGTGTAAGAAGGTCAAGATCCCTCCATCGAGGGAGGCCCTTCAAGGTATTAGAACAATTTTTCTAAGAATCAGCTTAACCGAGGCTGCTTTGCGGTTGCACGACACTTTGATCATCCATTTGGTAGCAATTTTATTAGCCATCCCAACAATGTCTAGAATTTCCAATCCACTACTATCTTTTAGGTTCATGCATTTATTCCATTTGACCTTGGGAATACCTCTTCTAATGGGATCCCCCATCCAAAGAACATTTTTACAACAGCTTTCCAGTGTTTCTAACTCTTTATCTTTCGGCCTGAGCAGGCTAGAAAGTAAACCACAAACCAATGCAAAAAGGTGTTAATCACTATAGCACCGAGTACTAGGTTGAGCTCCATCCTTTCTTACAAGTAATTTTTTTTCTAGTTTAGCAAGGACCCAATTCCACCTCTACCCCAGAGAAACTCTAAAACCCATAAGTGTTACAAAAAATCTAAGACTTGTTTGCTAGGGAGCATCAAAGAACCATGATTGATTAAGAGTTGTCGGGTGGGTCCCTTCATAGCTTTGAAAATAGTATTATGATGGCTAGTTGCACACACCAAGGCAATGTAGAGGATTTCAAGGCATTTAGAGAAGGTCCCAATGCTAGTGGTGTCAATTTGAACAAAATCATTCATCTCATCAATGAAGAGCATAATAACATTGAGTTTTGGTTGCGGGGAATGAATATTCCCTAGATATTCTTAAGATAAGCGTGATATTTGACCACATGGATGAGGCTAGAGATGGCACTAGCGAACAAACATTGGGATAAGGGGTGGACCTATCTAATTGACCTTTTTAATTTGATTGCATGTAGAGTTGGTTGTTTATGGTAATACCCCTCAAGGCCTTCCCTAGCAGAGGTAAGATCATCTTTACACGGAAGAGCTAAACCAAGAGACTATTTAGAAGAAAACTAGAAAGATTTAGGAAATCTTAACAAGGCTTTAAAGGATAGATTCGCAATCAAGTTTATCGTATTCTTTTAACACGAAAGAGTTGACAGAGGACAGAGCAACAAGACTATGTTAACAAAAGCAAGTGGTCTTGAGAAAGCCTTTCTACTAAAGGATCTCTCATTATATATTGAGCGATAAATCCTGTTCATCACAGTCTTGATGTAGATCTTATGCATAAAAACTCTTTATGGGTATCCAATTTTTAATCTAAGCTCTAGAATATCCTATTAATCATAATCTTTAAATTCCTTTAGGTGCAAGTAGTAGAGGTTGTGTTCGATATGGAGCTCCTTAGTCAAGTTACCTCAAAGAAATCCTATACAGAATTTGTAAGATAATTTTTAGCACTTTAAATTGATTCCTACACAACTTAGACTAGACCTATTATTTTTTAGTCGCGCTACTTCACATTCTTCTTATTAACCTTTGTGATAGTGTTTGTAATAAATTTAAGAATATTGAGTCACTTCCACGCTCGGCAGACTGAGGAATCACCAAGAGTAGAATTCATTCGGAAACTTATAGAGTCTCTATGCATGCATCGTAAGTCTCCTACCTTGGTTTTGCCTGTCCAAAAATGGGACATAAGAGTGGTTTTAGTACCACCTTCCTTCACTATAGCTATTCTTCTTTGGGTAATGCTCCTCAGTATAGCTAGTGCTTCACTTCCAATTCTCCTTTATGTGTTTCATTGGGACAAAATCTTAACGACTTGGGGCCCTGGATCCAACGAGATTCCAAGTGGCTCTTGACTCTGAACGTTATACTAAGGGGGGCTCAAGACCTAACTTTTTGTTGTTGTAAAAAATAGTTCTCCTTGGACATGTATGGATCTCTATTTGTGGTCTGAATGGTGTTATATGCGTTGAAATGTCTCAATATTATTCTAAAGGTGAATGCTTTTTTGCCTCTTTGTTTATTTCTATCGAGGGTTGCCCAATTTGTTACACGAAGGTACTGAATGATCATCCTTGAGCACACTTGTCAATCTTTGAAATTAACAAATGCAGCTTCATTCTTCCTTACATTATGTAGGTTTTTTCCTCTTAGCGACCCATTCCAGAATGTATTCTATTTATTGCATGTCATTTACTCTGTCAAGAATGATCCCTTATTATGACTTGGGGAAGCTACCATGGTAGATATTGTGCAGAAATATACCCTAACGCTATGCACTCTTTTAGGCATTCATTGAGCCATATTATTTCCTGATGCTGACCAAAATGTTTTATTCTTCTAAAGTTAGTTGAGAAAAATTTGAAAGACCAGTTTCTCTTGCAATGATAAAAATTTGTGGGAGAAAGATCTAACGTATTGCTTGTATCGTCTAAAACGTTTTTGCATGAACTCATAGGATATTATTTGAAGCTATGCATTAATGAAGATGTGTCATGTTGGATGCACCAATTTAAGGATTTTTCTATAACATCTTTTGGCAAGGCTTCAAATTCATCATGAAAATCTTGCCATGACAATGGTTCAAACCGTAACAGTAATGCTAATTGTGCGACTACAACAAAATTGACATTTTTCGGTGTTCATTTCAACACCTATGTTCCGTCTAAATACGTAGTAGAGTGAAAGCAATGGAAAACATATGGGCATCCCTATACATGTCTAAAGGTCCATTGGTTACTAGCAGTTCTATTGATAAGCGCATCCGCACGTGTATCCATAAACACATCACAAGGCACCTACTTCTGAACCTCATGCTCAACCAATTTTTTTCTTTTTATTTATTTATTCTTTAGTTACATAAGTCGGTGTATGCTGAAATCGAGTTCGATTCATGGACATGTCCACCCTGATAGGTTTACCCCACTTGTCTATCGACTCAAAATCGTGCACAATAGACAATGCTAGCCACATTTGAAATCCACGTTAGCTTGTGGCTCTGACCACCTAGCCAGAGTGAGTCCACCTACCTATCACCCATATAGATGCATGACAACATATAGGTCAGGTCATACAACAAAACTAGCATTGGTTTGTGGTCCTAATCACCCAACCAAGGTAGCTCCATGCACCTACTAGCCCATCACAATGCACTGACGACACATACACATACATATATAGTTGGTTGGTTTATGAAGGTTTATCTGCATCATATTTTATGTGGACTTAGGATAAGATGAGGGATTAGAAGAAAACCTTTTGATGGAACATCCATCCTTCTTTTCTAGGGTTTTCAAATAAAAACCAATAAGAATTCCAAGTACTTGAATTTTCTCAAATTCAAGCTCAATTGGATTATCCTTGACCAATTTTGTAGTGACAAGAGCTTTTGACTTCTTGTCTTTAGATTCCTTTCTTTACTGATGCTTAAGGTACATACCCTAGGGATTTTATATAGGAATCTCTCTACTGCTTAAGTCTTAAGCATTTACTCATGCTCTTTGGATTTGTACCAAAATCCGTTTAAGGATAGGCAAACATTATGTTTTACCTTCCACAAACTTAATTACCGTCGACACGGTTGCAGACTACATATTTGGAATATCTATGCTGCTCAAACTTGGAACAGTTTACTATTTTGATTACCAATACTTGGGAAAACTTCACAATAGTTCCAATCACAATTATCTTGGACAACCATGGCCAAGATTGATCAAGTCTTGTTGATCATGAGATAATAATAAACACTTTTTCTTTATCATAAGATCTCTTGAGCTTTTCTAAGCTTTTTGGCTAACTTGTAGGATTACTAGAGATCTTTTCCTAACTTAAGTCCAAACATGTTCTAATGCTTCTCAAATTCTAAAGCTAAGAATCTCTGATACACATCCAAGTGATATCAACCATTTGGACTTTAAATACCACTTCTTATAGTTTGGGATTGCTAGGGAACTACTTACTCACTAAAGAGTTTAAAGAATTTCCTTCTCACTACTTGGGAGAACATTATTCTTCAAAGACTTGAGATTCCTTCTAGGGAATTAAATAACTTGAGCAAATCATTCATCATGGAATCTTTTGCAATGCTCGATTCTTTCAAACAATATCCAGAAACTTTACTGACTCAATTGTAGTCATTTCTTGAGTATCAAACTAGAGACTAAATATCACCTTTTGGATCATGGAACTTGGAAACATAGTTGAAGTTATCATCCAATCTTGGGATGCTTGAGAAGTTACATAAATTACGTAACTAATGAACTAAAGCGTATTCGCATGACTTTCTAAATATCACCTATACTTACAGTAATCATTATAATCTTATCTTCATGACTCCCTAAGTACATCCAGGACTTAGAGTCATCATACATCACAAAAGGTTTGCAAGTAATTACATTTTCATGGTCATTAAGAAAATTTAATACTTAACTTTCTCCTAGTGCTTACTTATACCTAGTAAGACATCAAACATACTTAATTGTCATTAAGTATTTATTTTTGATAACGCAGAATCAACTTGGGAAGGAATTGACTAATTACTTGAGCTACAAACTAGAACTAGTATGTCTTTGCAACTAACTAGTCCTCTGTCTTCCCTAATGTCAAGCCGTGAGCTTTATAAAGTAAGCTAAATACTAAGAGAATACATTTTCATATGTACTTGTAAACAACATCACGTTCTATCATGCAAATGCATGTGCCTACATGAAAATCCATATGCTCACATGCGTATGCATGCATGTTCTTTGCATGCAACAATCATGCATGAGCTTGATGCATTATTTTTCCTTGTACTAAGAATGTATATCATGCAATCTTGATGCATGTATATCCTTTCCTTTGTCCTAATGCACTATGATATAAAAGCATATCCTTGTGGTACAATAAAAAGATTACTCAATGGAAAGGAAATCTGGAATTAAACTACAAAAATACATTATTTGATACACAAGGATCCGTTTTTAAATCAAGTCTTTCCTTAATGCAAACTAATGCTTGGAATGAGAAGTCGATTGTTTCATTATCCCAATCTAGACTCAATCGATTGAAATCTTGGTTATGTCAATGTGCATCTAGGATTAAGTGTAGAATAATGAAAACAAGATAAATCTAGCATTAAGGCCAACTCGAAACTGGAAAATACTTAGCTTTGATCATAGCTTCGTCCATCCTCTGTTCTTCTCATACTTAAAGAATGAATCAAGACTAGGTTCTGATTCGGATTCGATCGGGAATAGCTTCTCAAAAGAAGTATAAATATATATTGTCAAAACTGATCACTAAAAGCAACTTGTTCTAGAGGTAGAACGCTCCGCTCAGTCCGTGGAGGATTTGGGTTCGAACCCCATCGACTTCTTTTTTATGGGTAAAACAAAATTTGTGCCTCTCAACGGCCAATGCACATGGCCCATTAGTGTAGGTAGTTAAAGCGTCGTGCTAATAACGCAAAGGTCGCAGGCGATGAGATGTTCAAATCTCGGGCCATTGATCTTCTTCAGTGCAGACGTTCTTCTTGAACTCCATCCACTTCCATTTTCTGATATTTGTATTGAAAAGAAGATTGAGGACTACAAGACGATGCATTGGTGCCTTGGTCTAAGTCATATGCATGATGTGACATCTTATAACCACCTAGGTTCGATTCATGCTGTCCGTGCCAAGTTCTTTTTGTTTTCTAAGCATAACAAAAGCTAATGATGAGTACAATAAGAAAACATAATAAGTACTTCACTCGGCATATGGCCACGTGGTCAGGTGGAGAACTTTGGAATCCAAAGATTGTGAGATTGATCCCTTATTCGTGCTATTACATATCGAATGGTATTCTCCTCTTTTGCTGCCAGAACTCATGAGAGGGGAAGGTCCTCCATGTAAAGAAGACAACAAGGAGACTATTAACAATGGAAGCACATTCTAGTGAAGAAGAAGATGAGCCTAGCAAGGTCAGCATGGAAGCTTGCCTAGAGCTCTGACACCAATGTAAGAGAACTAGAAATTACGACCACCACATGCTAGAGAGATGACTCTCCTCCCAAACAAATGCCTCTATACATAGCTCTCTCTAGGGGAGTGCCTTCTTGGGCAGGTGGGTACTAGCCAACCATGTGTCAGCCATGTAATTGCATGTGCACCAAGTGTCCCAGTCAACTCGAGTTAACTCAAGTGGATGCTTCTAGGAGGCTCTAGATCTCTTTGGGCAAAATACTCTCCCCATGTCCCCCATGCATATTGAACCCAAGACCTCCTCCACATCCTTGAGACAATCACTAAGCTAAGTGGATCACTTGTTAACAAGAGTAAATGACCATCTAGTAAGTCTAGACTCAAGATCTTTGGTCATACACAGGGGTGACAAAATGTGTCTGATTTCAGATCTGTCTAAACTGGCCGGACCCCTAGATCATAAAATTACTTTATTGCATACAAGCACTCAGTTTAAGTGGCAAATTCACTTCCCAAGGCCTTAGCTCCTAAAACCTCTAGTCTACTAATCAATTCTACTCCTACGAGTACAAAGATGAAAGAAAATCCCCATTTGCTAATGTTATTATTGAGAATGATTTTAACAAGTCAAAAACACTTCAATAAATAGTATAATGGCCTCTAGCTGCCACTATAGAGACAAAAGTGTGACTATGCATAAAAACAAAACAATGAGAGAGCTTTGCAAAAGTGATATTGACTCAAATTCAGATAGGCCAACGAAGGATGCTCAATCATGTTCAGAAAGATGGATGGACACTTCAAGAAATGAGTAGCTACTGCCAAATCCTACTTAGTACCTCCCCCTTGTAGCCTCTGAGTTGATTTGTGGTCCCTCTTAGCTCTCTAATGGCACTATACAAGTGCCTATGTACTTTGGAAATGATGTGAGGAATGATTCGACCAAAACCGATCACTTCCAAGTTGAAGGATTGATGAAAACCTTCTATTTTTGTTCACACACATGCTGCTTGTTATGCTCAATGCTTTTAGTACAGTAAGAATTAGAAACATTCCTTTTAGAGGTATCTAATTAACTTAGTAAGATAATGATTCCAAGTCGAATCACTTAAAATGATGCGCTATACACAAAGCAATCAACTTAGCAATTGAATCATTACCCTTGATTTTTTAGGACCTCTACAGAGTTTGACGAGTGAGTGCTTCGACATGCTTTTCTCCAAATCTGCTAAATGGATTGTCTAAAGAATTTGTGAGCATGTAGATAACGTGGAGATGAATCCAACAAGCTATAGAAGATTGAAAATTGTGGAGAAATAACTGGGATATGAGCAATGCAAGTTGACTGTCATGAATGACTATAACAGAGAGACCATAGATTAGTAATGTAGATCTATTGTATTAAAGAACAATGTTGTACAAGATCATAGGCTTGATAATCAATGCCTACTGATGGTGAGTAGTGTAGGTTACAATGTAGACCTCACTCTCTTATAATGTGGCAATGAAGAACTCGGGAATAGAGTCACTTTGTCCCAAGAGTTTTCCACCCATCTTTTATAGTTGAGTGATTTCAAATTTGAATTTGAATTGTTCATTGGCTCTCACTAAAAGTGTTCCTTCAATCTAGGAGATATTCTCTCAAATTTGAGTCGTGACTTTTCAACTAATACACTCCACGAGTTTAATGGTGGTGGCTTGGTCTTCTTCTTCAATCTTCATGAATGTCCTACAATCCAATCATTGACTTAAACCTGCAAAGTTTTGTACCATCTAATGCTTTAGTCGAAAAATTTGCACATTGTATATTAGTTGAAACATAAGCCATCTGCAGTTCCTTGCTCAAGAGCTTCTCTCTCACATAATGATAGTGGCCCTCTATATGCTTGTTCCTAGCATGATAAATAGGATTTTCTACAAGATGTAATGAGCTTGTATTATCTCCAAAAATCATTGGCAATGTAGTATGCAAACCCGAATCTGTGTATAACAATCTGATCCATCTGGCCTCTTGAGTAGCATTGGACAATCCTCTATGCTCTCCCTCTGTTGAAGATAAAGCAACATTAGGTTGCTTCTTTGAAGACCATGATATAGGTTTATCACCTGCGAAGGATAGGTATCCTGGGGTTCTCCTTCTATCATCTTTGCTAGCTGTCGAATCTGCATCTAAATATATCTTGATGTCCAAGTCTGATGTATAAGGGAAATACAATCATTGATTTTGAGCGCCCTTAAGGTACTTCAAAAGCCTTTTGGGAGCTCCCAAATGAGGTGCCCTAGGTTTGTGTATAAACTGAATTAGAACACTTACTCCATAAGCAATATCAATCCTTGTCAATGTAGCATAGTTCAAGCTTCCCACTATGCTTTGGTAACCAGCCATCCTTCATGAGCACTTAATTTTAGGTTTACCTCCATTGGAGTACTTGCAACTTTGACATCGTGGAAATAAAATTTCTTCAACATGTCCTATATATATATACTTTCTCTGAGTAATATAAATTCCAGAGTTAGTGTAGACTAACTCAAGTCCAAGAAAATATTTTAGTGATCCAAGGTCACTAATTTTGAACTCCGTCATCATCTGATTCTTGATCTGCTTGACGCCATTACCATCATTACTTGCGAGTATGATATCATCATCATATAGACATAGGTATATTACCTCTGAATTACTTCTCTTGATGAATAGAGAAGTATCTGCTTTACTCATGATAAAACCTTGATCTTGAAGATATGGAGTCAACCTATGGTTCCATGCCCTAGGTGCCTGCTTCAATCCATAAAGAGCTTTGTTCAATTTACACACATATGTTACCTTGTTTGGGTCCTCATAGCCAAGAGGTTGAACTAGTTCCAGAGTATCACTCCTCTTGAGTGCTTCAATTTCCTCATACATAGCTTCCTTCCATTCTGCCTTGTTGTTTGCCTCTTCATATGATGATGTTTCTTCAAATGGCAAGTCTTTTGCAAGATAGACAGAGTGCTTAGTAACTAGGGAAGTGTCATACCCATATCTGATTGGCTTCTTACTCTCCCTTTGTGATCTTCTGATTGCTTGGTTGGATGATTCAGGTATATCCTCCAATTTCTTCATCTTCACTTTGCCTTTGGACTTCCATGCTTTGAACTCTTCTAGGTTGATGATGTCCTCATCATCTGAGTTGATGTCTCCATTCTGAGTAGGCTGCTCCTTAAAGAGGCTTGCAAACTCCTCTTCCAAGTCATAAGGTAGCTTTACTTTCCTGCATTCATTATCAAACCAAGAGTCATTCTCATCAAAGACGACATCTCTACTGACCATAAATCCTTTGTTTGAAGGATTGTAGAACCTATATCCTTTCTGATTCAAGTCATACCCTATGAAGATGCACTTCTCTGCCTTAGGATCTAGCTTACCTCTTATCTAAGAAGGGATATGCACATAAGCTACACATCTAAAGATCCTGCAATGATTAAGTGAGGGTCTTCTACCATGCCATGCTTCATATGGGGCCATCCTATCAAGAGATTTAGATGGCAACATGTTTACAAGATAAGTGGCAGTAGATACACTCTCTGCCCACAAGTAATTAGGTAGTTTTTTCTCATTTAGCATTGACCTAGCTATGACCTAGCTATTTAAACAATTAATATATTTCTTCTCTTTGCCACCCCATTTTGCTCAGCAGTATACCTTGTTGTAATTTCTATCTTCATTCGTCTGTCTTGCAAGAATACACCAAAATCATTTGAGAAGTACTCACCTGCTCCATTTGAACTTAGTCCCTTTAGGTTTCTTCCTGTTTGGTTCTCCACAAGTGCAAGGTATTTTTTAAAGCAACTGGATACTTCATCTTTGTGCTTCATAAAGTACAATACAATCCACCTATTATAATCATCAATGAAAGATACATAATACCTTGATCTAGAAATTGAGGGATCCTTACTTGGTCCCCATACATCTATATGGACAAGCTCTAGGTAGTCCTTATGCATGTAGCCTTTCCTTGAGAAGTGTAACGTGTGAGATTTTCCAAACTAACAAGCACCACATTTATAAATCATGTGTTGCTTGGATACATTATGCATTGGTCTCTACATATTTGTTTTAGGGTTCTTTTACCAACATGCCCTAATCTCTTATGCCAAATTTCAAGCTTTGATAGTGTTTGATCTTTGTAGCTATAAAGTGCAATGTTCCTTGTATCCTCAAGTTCAAAAGTGAATAATCTACCTATCTTTTCTCCTTTGGCAATTCTCTTGAATCCATGTTGGGGATCCTCCACAAATGCTCCATATTGGTTGAATCTAACCAACAAACCCTTTTCCACAATCTGTCCAACACTCATCAAATTCTTGGTAATTGTAGGTACATATAGAACCTTGCTCAATAGATTTCTATTTCCATCGAGAGAGAGAGAGAGTCTGATTGGAGGCTTGAAAAGGGAACCAACATCAGGTTCATTTTACTTGTCGGAGACAAAAGGTAGGTGTTTTGTGTATTGAGTGCTAAGAAATAATCGGCACTCTAGGTTCATTGTACTCTTCTTGTCTAGTCTTTGCCCAAAACAATCCTTCTATGGCCACGAAGGAATTAGGCAATATGTGTTTGAAATCATTGCTCACTTATAAGATTACAATGAGTGAAGACTGGGGGATAAAGTCTTCTGCTATCTAATCTTTGGGACTCCAGTGGAACACATGGCTGATTCACATCATGTATGACATCACCTATGATGTCACTGTTGGGTGTGTAGAAGTGCGAGAGACACACAAGAAGCACACACAAGGAGCAGAAACATAGCAAGACACATGGAGAAGACGGATGGTTGAAATAGCTCTCTCTAATGACGATGAAATGAACTAAAGTAAGAGCTAAATAATATCTGTGAGTACAAAGTACCATCACATATGAGAGTATCAAGTATGTGGTAACATGGCGAAAAACCTCTAGCCGGCACTACAGTAAAAAGTGCCCATGTATAAGGAAAAGGTTCATTGCAAAGCTTCTCAAGGAACACATAAATGTAAAAATCCCCCAGATCGAATGATGTGAATACATAAAAGGAGTGACACATCAGCCCCCACAAGGTAATAAGCCTAAAGCTTTGCGAAAAGCCTCAAAATTTTCCCATGGAAGAGCTTTGGTGAATATGTCTGCCACATTATCTTGTGTAGGCAAATATACCAAATCAATATCTCCTACATAAAGGTGCTCTCTCAAATAGTGATAATGCACCTCAATATGTTTTGTCCGTGCATGAAACACAAGGTTTCATGCAACAACCAATGCACTCTAACTATGAGTGAGAATATGTGTAGCAACATCAATCGCCATGCAAAGATCCATCAATAGGCATCTCATCCATATACACTCCATGGTAGCTGTCAAAAGTGCCTTGTACTCAGCTTCACAACTCGATGTGAGGAGTCTAGGTTTCTTCTTACTCAATCAAGATATGCATGAATCTCCAAGGAAAAAGAAATTACCACTAGTGGACACGCGAGTATCATAAAAACTAGCCCAATCACAGTCTGTAAAAGCATGCAAGCGTGGCTGAATATCTCTTTCATAAAAGAGACCTAAACTCAAAGTGTCTCTGAGATATCTAAACATACATTTTATTACTTGCCAATTCTTAGTGACAAGGCTATGCATGAGTCCACTCAACTGGGAAACTACATACTATATCCAGCCTTGTGTTGCATGCATATATAAGACATCGCCCAACTTGGTGATAACAAGAAGTGTCAAGTTCGTCACTAGAATCCTCAACTGAGAATCTAAATCCTGTCTCAACTAGTGCAGAAACTGGTTTGCAATCCTCAAAGTAAAAATGCTGAAGTAGTTTTTCAGCGTACTTTGCTTGATGGATAACAATTCCCACCTGGATAGATACAAACTGGATGCCAAGATAGTAGCTCAAAAGACCAAGATAATTGACATCAAAAGTATGCTACAAATAAGCCATAAGAATGCAAGTTTTGCATCAAATGACCCAGTCAAGAGCATGTCATCGACATAAAGAACAAGCATTGTAAGATCAACCCCATCTTTGTGTACATGGTGTGCCTTTAATTGAACTACATGTGAGGCCAAGAGCAACTAAGTGCTTATGTATTTTGTCATACCATGCACGTGGAGCTTGCTTGAGACCATACTAGGCTTTATGCAAGTGACAAACCATATGCTCCTTACCTTTCATAGAAAATCTAGGAGGTTGCTTCACATAGACCTCTTGTTGCAAATAACCATTCAAGAAGTTTGTTTTTTTGTCCCATTGATGCACTTTCCAACCTCGATGGGCAGCCAATGCAACCAGGCTACAAATGGTAGTCATGCGTGAAGTAGGTGCAGAAGTTTCCTCATAGTCAATGCCATATTGTTCTGCATATCCTTTGGCAATCAGTCTAGCTTTGTAGCGATCAACGCTATTATCGTACTTTCTCTTAATCTTGTAAAACCACTTTGTATCAATGACATTGTTTCCTTTTGGCAATTCACATAATTCTCACGTGCCATTCCTAATGTATGGAATCCATTTCTGATTGCATAGCACTCATCCATTATAGATCATCACATGCATCTTCAAAAATAAGTGGCTTTTTATTATATGTTGTTGCAATAAGAGAATAATCCACAAAATTACTTGATGCATGGGGAGAGCTTGATCTTGTTCTACCAAGTAAAGGTGCACTCAATTTGCTATTCTGTAACGTTTGTTTCAGCCACCTCAGCATATTTTGTGCACTCTTGATAGACATGCGTTCACTATTTAATACATCGTCAACATGTACATCATGCATGGGCTGAATTGCATGCTCATTTTCAGCCATATTTTGATGCAAATGTTCAGCCATATGTGGCTGGAAATTTCTAGCAGTTTTCGCAATTTTTGGCTGAAATGTTTCAGCCACGTTTGGTTGGAAACTCTTTGAATTCTCAATCGTATTTGGCTGGAATTGTTCAGCCATTTGAGCCTCAGTCGTCTGGTCTACATAGCCATAGTCAAGTGTACCATTTCGGAACAAAGGCATGAGTGTATCAAACACATCTTGTCAGCTAACTAATAGCTATTTTTTGCATTCAAGTAGAGGAAAAACTGAATTTTCAACAAATACCACTTCTCAACTCACAATAATTGTGTTCGACAATGAATGGTACAAACGATATCCTTTACTTTGAGCACTATAACCAACAAATACACATTTTATTGCCTTGTCATCTAGTTTGTGACATTGTTGTCATGGCACAAGAGCTTATGCCAAACAACCAAACACATGCATACGGCTAACCATGGGCTTATGTCCATTCCAAGCCTCATAAGGAGTGATGACTCTCAATGCTTTTGTAGGGTGGCAGTTCAACATATAATTTGCACACATGGCTACTTCCATCCAAAACTTATCAGGAAGGTGCTTTCCTTTAACCATACATGGCGCCATTTCAAGTAGAGTTCTATTTTTAAGCTCAGCCACATCATTTTGCTAAGGTGTATATGGCACCATACATTGGTGTGAAATAGCTCTTTCATGAAGAAAAGCATAAAACACATGTGACATGTAATGACCACCACAATTTTTGGTTAAAGCCAAAAGCTTTTATGAAGAAACCTTTTCAGCCATAGTTGAAAATGCTTTGAAGCAAGAAAATACCTCATTCTTTGCTTGCATAGGGGACACTCATGTATGGCAAGTAGCATCATCAATGAAGGTAAAAAAATATACATGCTTCCCAAAGGATGGAGTCTTGACACGACCACATGCATCACTTTGAACAAGCTGCAAGTTTCTTGTAGTGTGTGTATGACTATCTTTTGGAAACAAGCACAATGCACTTTTCCAAGAATGCAACCTTCACATGCATGTTTTTCAATGGACTCAAGTGTTGGAAAACCAATAACCATGTCCTTCTTTTGCAAGTAAAGCAAACTATTGATTTTCAATTGACAAAAAGGAGCATGCCAAAGCTCCATTTTAGCCATGGAAGACGTATGAGCAACCAAGGCATTCAAGGCATCCCTCTTGTACATATCCATGCGATACAAACCATTACATAATGTACCGGACATCATGATAATATCACCATTAGTGAAATCATCAAGCATACACTTATCATCAACAAAGTGTACATGAAGTCCAACTTTGTCAATCAACAAAACTCAAATTAAGTTTTTCTTGATACCGGGCACACACAATGCATTTCTCAAGAGAATCACATCTCCGTTTGCAGCCGTAAGCTCAATTTCTCCTACTCCAATGATAGGATAAGAGGCATTATTTTCGCACACCACATGTCCTCCTTTGGGTGCTCCTTTGGGTGCATCTTGCAAAGAGGAAAAACATCTTTTGCATAATGTTATGTGCTTTGAAGCACCACTATCAAACAACCAAACCAAATTAGCTTCATTTACAACCATACATTTAGAATGCAAAGATGCATCATAATGACATGTAACAATACATGCCCAAAAATATTGAGCCATGTCAGTTTCATCATTCTTTTCATTTACTAAATTTTGGACAATAGACATGCTGGATTCCTTCTTTTTTTCATTACGTTTAGCAAGCTTTCTACACTCATCAATAGTACGATCAGCCTTTCGACAATATTTGCATCTCTTCTTCGGTTGAAAATCACCACCATTAGAGGAATGAGTGGAAGAGGAAGGTTGAGGCTTTGGTTTTAATGAACCCAAAGCTAAACCGTACTTGCTTTTCCCTTTTTGTGAGATAGCAAGTGCTTGTGTTCCCTCAATCAAACCACTCCTATTCAGTGTTGATTGCTCTTCTTGCAAAAGAAGAGAAAAACCTCATCAAATGCATACATATTAGGATTACCTTTTTGTGCTGACAATGGTGTCGGCGTGAGAGCGAGGGTTGGAGGATCAATACAACGGCCGATTCCTACGGCGCACTCGAGGTGCTTTCTAGCAAACTAAAGTGATCTTATGAACTCAAAAACAGGGCATTAGTATTTGTTTAGTTCAAACACATCTTGGTAGAATTTGCTCGGAAGAAATTACTTACGAAGTAAGTTGTTATCATGACTATTTTGCTAATCAAATTCGACGCAAGATTCTAAATGAGTTTGGATCTTTACAACACATACTGAGTGTATACAGCTCACAAAGGACATAAGAAATCAAATTCTCTTTTTCTCAGGAACTGACTTAGCAACCAATATGTGGATTTCACATTCTCAACATCACTTTAATGAGCTCATAACGTTTGAATGTAAGGTTTTTATGCTACACTTTATGGACTATAATACTTAAGAGTTTCAAAGCTTTAAAGTTTATTGATCAAATCAGAGACTTCTAAACTATTTCATCATCTTTCATTTATGGATAACGAATGTTCATCTTGAATTCTCGTATAGAGCGACTCAATTCATTTCTCCAAGCTGGACTCTTATGAGAGACTATGTACAGGCAAGATTTCTTTTTGAATGTAGGAGAATTGAAGAAATCCAAAATATACTATTGTTTATGCATATGGGTTTATAGGAACATTTCTGATCGTTCTAAAAACTAACTTGGCTAAAGTTCCAACGATCGGGAAATTCAAATGTATAATAAACCAAAGGAAAAACAGTTACAGGGGGAGTAGGCCTCGGCCGAACCTCCATTTAAAAAAAAAAAAGAAACTTTCATTAACCTTAAGCGACTCAGAGATTTATAAGTGAATTCACTTTCTGTGCATTTCGACCTCCAATCCTCTGCGCACGAATGAATTGATTTATCGATTGCCCCATACTTTCGCTATCACAATGAGTTCGCATGGACAAGACTTAACAGTCAAAAGCAAAGTTTGTACAGGAATCTTACATTTCAATCAATATACACAATAGTTCATAGTTCAGAGCATAGAATTGTGAACAGAGGTTTAGAGACGTCCGCAAGAGAAATCCAGGATTGACGTCGGGTGCTGAATTGTACACGAAAACGTCAAGGCCTTCTATGAAACGGATCAGGGTGATGTCGAGCATGTTGAAATAAAAACGAACAGTATTGGTTGTTAGAACATAAGTTATCACACTGTTGTAGAACAAGGCTAGATAATTCAAAGCGCAACGTCAAGGCATCTATAATCGATCGCATTCTGATGTTCATCATGGTGTTAACACGTATGTTGAGCAAGAAGAGAGCGCACTCGGTTTTGTCAGAGAAGCACTTGAAAAACCATTGTTGTCTTCTGATCACTGACATGAGAAGAACGAAATCGCACAGCTAACGGATGTCTGGCATATTTCGGACGACTTTAGAATTCTTGTAGTCAGCGTTAGAATGGTTGTGGTGTCCGATCATTGATACAACAGTTGTCCGAATTGCCTTCTCCGCCAAGCCATCAGCTCACAAAATTTGCGAGAAGGGAAACATGAAATTGGCCTGCTTCCAATCATTGTTGTCCTCTGCTTCAATCTGTAGCAGACAGATAGCATGCGCCCCCTTCTTGGTATGGCCCCCCCAATCAAATCGCGTGTATCAGCCCTTTGAGATCCTCAGAAAAAGCGAATTCAGATTATTCGTTTCTTGGCAGAGAGCTACGATCATGAAAAAAAGACTGCGCCTCCAGAGACAACGTCCGCTAGAAGAGAGCTTTTGTCGAATCACCGGCTGTATGTGTCAGAAATGGTAGCATTTGATCAGAACAAAAACACGCAGCAGAGCCTGATTTTCCAGAAATAAAAGTGTATGCTGCCTCGTTCTGCTTCCACGCCCTCCTGATTGGATGCATTGAGCCAGATCAAATAGAAAGCGACCTCCCCTCCTTCTCTCTACATACACAATGCCCCCCCCCCCCCCCCCCCCCCCCCCGCCCCTCTTATATGAGTGCATACTACCCCCTTTTAGCACCGGCTGTTGTTCTCCTTTTATAAATTTAAAACTCTAAATTTAGAGTGTAAATTCATCCGCTGCCAATGCTAACTATAGAAAAAAGCGTAGATAATCATATACCGGTCTCTTAAAGTTCGCTGCGCTTGTCAATTATAGGAAAAAATGTAGGCATAATGCCATCGCTTATTCTATATTTTGGAAGCAAACGTTCTCTCAATTTAAGTAATAAGATAAATAATTTTGAATTTCATGACTGTTGTAGATAAATACGTACGAATGTTATGAATGAAGTAGCCTCCGATGAATCTGATATCTTTCATGTCAAATCATAAAGTAACAATCGCTCCTGTTTTGTGAATTTGAACGCCATTCAAGTGGCAAATCTCTTGAAATGTAGATCCCAACGTTTTCAAATTTCAACATTCAATGAAAGTCAAGTCCTTTGGGATGCTTACGTTTCAATACTCTTGACTATATTCACATTAAATCTTTCTCTTTCATAAGGATCTTTACAATAGGCTTTCTTCTCTAGATCCAACACCTTGGGTTTAAGTTTTTTATTTTCTCCATCCTCTCTTATCAAACTTTTCAGCACCGAGATCGTCCATGCTATCTGCTGATGGCTCTTCCTTTGGTTGTTGAATCAACCATAATGATTTGTTCATCTAAATCTCCATTGCTATTAACTCGACCGTGAGGATACAACATTATACATAGACGAGCATCCGTTGATAGCCTCTCATAGTGATCAAAAGCAACCGTACTCAACACCTCTTCATGTTTTATCCAAGTTATAGTGATAGTTATTGTTGGAAGTAGCTCTTCTGATCGAGGATACAACATTATACATAGACGAGCATCCGTTGATAGCCTCTCATAGTGATCAAAAGCAACCGTACTCAACATCTCTTCATGTTTTATCCAAGTTATAGTGATAGTTATTGTTGGAAGCAGCTCTTCTGATCGTTTATCTTTGAATGTCTTCTCAAGTGGGGAGAATAAATCTCTCCGTTATCCAACCGCCATCCTGTGGCGCACGCCGGGTGCTTTTTAGCGAACTCAAATGATCTCATAAACTCAGAAAAAGGGCATTAGTATTTTTTTAGCTCAAACACATCTTGGTAGATTTTGATGGAAAGAAATTACTTATGAAGTAAATTGTTATCATGACTGTTTTACTGATCAGATTCGACACAAGATTCTAAACAAATTTGGATCTTAACCACATACAGTATATAAATACAGTTCACAAACGACATAAAAAATCGAATTCTCTTTTTCTCACGAGCTGACTTAGCAATGTGTGGATTTCACGTTCTCAACGTCACTTTAATTCTAAGCTCATAACGTTTCAATGTAAGGTTTTTATGCTACATTAAATGGACTATAAATCTTTAGAGTTTCAAAGTCTAAAGTTCATTTATGAAATCACAGACTTCTAAACTATTTCATCTTTCACTTATGGATAACGAATATTGATCTCGAATTATCGTATAGACCGACTCAATTTATTTCTCCAAGCTGGACTCTTATGAGAGAATATGTATAGGCAAGGTCTCTTTTTGAATATACGAGAATAGAGGGAATCCAAATTATAGTCTTGTTTATGCATATGGGTGTATATGAATACTTCTAATCGTTCTCAAAACTAACTTGGCTAAAGTTCCATCGATTAGGAAATTCGAATGTATAATAAACCAAAGTAAAAACTGTCACCGTAAGCAATTGTTATTAACATTAAGCGACTCAGAGATTTATAAGTGAATTCACTTTCTCTGCATTTCGACCTCAATCCTCTAAGCACGAATGAATTGATTTGTCGATTATTCCATCCCTTCTCTATCACAATGAGTTCACGTGGACAAAACTTAACAGTCAAATGCAAAGTTTGTACAGGAATCTTAAATTTCAATCAATATACTCATTAGTTCAGAGCATAGAGTTGCGCACAGAGCTTCAGAGACGTTGGCAAGAGAAATCCAGGATTGATGTCGGGTGCTGAATTGTACGCAGAAACGTCAAGGGCTTCTATGAAATTGATCAGGGTGATGTCGAGCGTGTTGAAATTAAAAGGAAGAGTATTGGTTGTCAGAACATAAGTTATCACACTGTTGTACAACAACGCTAGATAATTCAAAGCACAGTATCAAGGCATCTATAATCGATCGCATTCTGATGCTCATCATGGCGTTAACACGTATGCTGAGCAAGAAGAGAGCGCACTCGGTTTTGTTAGAGGAGCACTTGAAAAGCAACTGTTGTCTTCTGATCACCGACATGAGAAGGACGAAATCGCACAACTAACAGATGCCTGGCGTATCTCAAACGACTTTAGAATTCTTATAGTCAACGTCAGAATTGTAGTGTTGTTGTATCGTGGATATAGCAGTTGTCCAAATTGCCTTCTCCGCCAAGCCATCACTTCACGAAATCTGTCAGAAAGGAAACATGAAATTTGCCTCCTTCCAATCGTTATTGTCCTCTGCTTCAATCCGTAGCACACAGATAGCGTGCGCCTCCTTCTTGGTATGTCCAACCCTTTCAAATCGCGTGTATTGGCCCTTTGAGATCCTCAGAAAAAGCACGTTGAGATTATTCATTTCTTGGCAGAGAGCTACAAAGAATCGAGGCTACGATCATAAAAGAAAACTACGCCTCCAATGACAACATCCGATAGGAGAGCTTTTGTCAGATCACCGACTGTATATGTGTCAGAAGTGGTAGCATTTGATCAGAACAAAAATACGCAGGGAAGTGGGATTTGCCAGAAATAAAAGTGTATGGTGGCCTCCTTCTTGCGCACCCTCCTGATTAGATGCGTTGAGCTAGATCAAATAGAAAGTGACCTCCCCTCCTTTTCTCTGCATGTGCAATCCCCCCCCCCCCCCCCCCTCTTATTTGAGTGCACGCTACCCCCTTCTAACACTGGCTTCTTTGTTGAGATATCAAGCTCAACATGTGATGATCCAGGATGACATGTATCACTTTTTCATTTCTCTAACATGTATAGTGGTCATGTTGGTATATGTAAGGGACACTTCATTGAACTTTATTAGATTTATCTACTGAGAGTGATGGCACATTTGTTCCTTGAAGCTCACTCATTCGCGGACCTTAGGTTTTTCCTTATCTACTAGTCTTTATATAATGCAACATTTGTATTGATGTTTTTAGGTCATTCTTGTACATTCCTTTTTATGTAATAGAAGAAGAAGAAGAAGATCCTTCTTCCTTGCCTCAATCTGAGTGTGTGCTTCTCTTTTAGTATGAGAGTTTGTGTGTAAGCTCTCTTCCTTATCTCCTTCCTCCTGACATGGTCTTAGAGCTAATGTGGCTGTAGAGAGCTTAGAGAGCTCATGGAGAGGCCCGATGGGGAAGAGTACGCGCAAAGGCATGGAGAAAGCACGATTCACAAACGACCTTAGATTGCTATGAAAATCAGTGTGAAGGTAGAATACCTCAAAATATTTTCATGAGCTATCCCTTTAGGGTCACTTGTTTTTGTCAAATCAGAGTTTTCGAGCCATCTTAACCTCCATTTCGAGCCCGCAAGGTGGGGCCCATAGAAAAACTAGGTCACTTTGCAAAACTGTAACTTGCATCCTGTTAGACTACAATCATATATTCTAGATCCACAATTTGAAGCAATTTTGTGTACTGACGATACACAAAAACTGTGTCTTTCCGAGATTGAAATGTCACATCATAGTGCGATAATGTTCAAACAGAAGTGCTGCTTGTAGTGTTTTGGAGTGTTGTGAATTGCTGCAAAATGGCAAACACAGATGGAATGAGTCAGGTTATGAGCGATAACCTCGAAAAGAACAACCTCCATGGTTGGAGATTCAGAATGACGAATTTCCTGATGGGAAAAGGCTACTCGAACTACATCGAAGGAGAGAATGAAAATGCTCTGAAGTTACTAGAGAGGAATGTGACTACAGAACAGTTAAGAGCATATGAGAAATGGAATCAAGAAGCACGAAAGGTAATGTATTGGCTATTTGTTAGCATACAAGATAGCACTATTGGACACATATAGGATGATAAGACTCCAAAAGAGTCTTTGAAGAATTTGGCCACTTTGTATGAGACTAATACAAAGGCATGGAAATTGCAACTCCAAAGCTGCATCCTTTGGAGAAAAAGAGCATGTCGGTAAGTGACTACACCTTGAAAATCAAAAGCATAAATGAGTCACTTGCATCTATTGGTGTGAATGTAGATTATGATGATAAGGTGGAAGTGTGCCTTCCTAATCTAGGAGTTGCATATAAGCAGTTTAGAACTTCCATGCAGACCAAGGAAATCCATGCTAATTATTGAAGAATATAATCTTGGTGAGGATTCAAACTCCCAAGGAAAGCCCACTTTTGAGTAGGTATTCTACTATGGCAGAGGAAGAAGTAGAGGTAGAGGTTTCCGAAGTGGAAGAGGAAATAGTAACCAATGGAGTGGAGGGTGGGTGGAGTAGAGGGTGGGTGGAGTGGAGTTGAGGGTGGGTGGAGCTGGGGTTGCCGTGGGTGGAGTGGAGGTGAGGGTGGGTGGAGTTGGGGTTTCTATGGGTGAAGTTGGGGTTTCCGTCGGTGGAGTGGAGGGTGGGTGGAGTGGAGGGTGGAGTTGAGGGTGGTGGGGTGGAGGGTGGGTGGAGTTAGGGTTTCCGTGGGTGGAGTGGAGTTGAAGGTGGGTGGAGTGGAGGGTGGGTGGAGTTGTGGGGGGTGGTGGGTGGTGTGGATGGATTTGTGGGAGGTGGTGGTTGGTGTGGGTGGTGTCGGTGGAGTTGCGGGGGGTGGTGGGTGGTGTGGGTGGTGTGGAAGGAGTGGTGGGAGGAGTGTGGTTGGAGTGGTGGGAGGTGGTGGGTGGTGCGATTTGGGTTGTGGGTGGTGGTGGGTGGTGTGGGTGGAGTTGTGGGGGGTGGTGGGTGGTGTGGGTTGAGGGTGGGTGGGGTTGAGGGTGGGTGGAGTGGAGTGTAGGGTGGGTGGAGTTGAGGGTGGTGGAGTGGAGCATGGGTGCAGTTGAGGGTGGGTGGAGTGGAGGGTGGGTGGAGTGGAGGGTGGATGGATGGAATTGGGGTGCCGTGGGTGGAGTGGAGTGGAAGGTGGGTGGAGTTAGGGTTGCCGTGGGTGGAGTGGAGTTGAGGGTGGGTCTAAAAAAGATAAACATGAGTTCGTTTCTCTTTTGTGATGCGTAGGTTTTCAAATAGCCATTTATGATATTCCTTCTGTAGAATGTTTAGCATATAAGTGGACACAAAAGAGCTAAATTGTCGGGGGACTTGCCAATCTTCAAACTGTCCGTAATTTCCTACAGATAACCAACAAAGAAGGACTCCATGGCAACCATCTCAAGGGTTGCCCAATCTAGAATCCCACAAAACATGATTTCTCTACTGGATGCAAACATCTCTGAGAATGAAATAATCGAGATTATTGATGCTCTTCCCAATGGGAAAAGTCCGGGCCCTGATGGCCTCACCAATGAGTTTTTCAAGTCCTTCAAACATGTGGTGGTCACTCCACTACGTCTGTTGTGGCAAGAGGCTCTCTCCTTCAATGCCCTCCTTGAGTGTCTTAATAATGGCATCCTCAAATTAATCCACAAAAGGGGAGATAAGATTAATATTGAAAATTGGCGACCGATTACCATGCTCCAAAGAGGATACAAGATAATTGCAAAAGTTATTGCCAACAGAATCTCTTGTCATTTACAGTCATGGCTTTGTGAAGACTAGAAAGGTTTTATCAAAGGTAGATCTATACTTGAAGCAATTGTCGATATTTGGGAAGGCCTTGCGTTTGGTGAGGAGTCTGCACAAGATCAGGTATTCATTAAAGATCGACTTTGACAAAGCGTATGACAGATTGGAATGGGACTTTATTCTCAAATCATTGAAAGACCTTGGATGCAGCCAAAAGTTCACGAAGATGGTTTCCACTCTTCTTGGAAACGCTTCAACTAGAATAAATATCAACGGTAAGCTCTCTGAGCCCATTCGTTTAAAAAGATCAATCAGGCAAGGCTGCCCTCTTGCTCCATTACTCTTTGCTATTGCCTCGAATGGACTCAGACGCCTATTAAAGCATCACATGGATGCTGGCAATCTCAAGGGTCTTTCACTACCTCTAAATCACGGCCAAATGATTGCGAGACTCTTTGTCGATGACATGAATGCATTTGTGCATAACGATATCAACAGCATTGAGATGTTTTGGTGGTGCCTCGACACCTTTTGTGTGGCATCACGCTCAAAAATCAACCATGCTACAACTGCTTTTAGAGCAATCCATGGACCTACACCCCAATTGTTGTTAGATCAAGGGTGTCAAGTTATCCCTAGAGGTCAAGTCTTCCGTCTCCTCGGCATTCCGATGGGATTTGACATCTCAATGGACCAACGTTGGAATTGGGTGCTATCCAAGCTCGATAGCAAACTAAATCATTGGAAAGGTATGCAAGTCAACTTGGCAGGGCGTGCTATGGTTGTCAACACATTTATGTTGTCTACAACTATTTACTTTATCTCATGTTGGAGGCCTAAGGAGAAAGACTTGGCCAAAGTGGAAAGAATCTACAGAAACTTCCTTTGGACTGGGGACCCCAACAGCAGGGGGATTCCCAAAATCAAATGGGAAACTTGCATTAGCCATAAAGACTCACGGGGATTGGGAATTTTAGATATTGGTGGGTTGGCTAACAAGCTGGCGGCAAAGTGGCTTATCAAGGCTTGGAGCAATAGTGAGTCCTCTTGGGCTAAACTGATCTTCAGAAACATGGAAGACCTTACCTTAGTTGGCCATCCTGATTGGAAGGACATTGGGATTCTCACACTTGTTTTCCCCTAACCCACTATCCCCTAAAGGCTCTAGCCTCGTGTGTTCTTTATGGAAGAGGTGGAACAAGGCCAAACAATTCATCAGAATCAGTGATGAGTGGAAGTGGGCAGCTGGGATAAGACAAAATGACTCTATTTGGTTCCTGATTGGCGGCATTAGGGGGGTGGAGTTGTGGAACCTCCAAGCTGCAAAGTGGCTTTGGAACAAGGGGTTCAAACAGTGGAAACAACTCAAAAAACAAGAGACCAGCCAGTGGATTAGGTTTGAAGACTTGGACCCGAGACTTAGAGTTACCCTTGAGGAATGGACTCTTCTTCAAGGCAGGTGTTTAGCTTGGGACCGCTCAACTACACGCCTTCTTTGCGGTCAGGATCTTCCTTGCCTGGAGGGTCTCAAATGGAGCAATGGTATGAAACTATCCAGAATCCCCAACTTCAAAGAGAACTTAGATGTTCATCATACTCTTAACAAGAGATGGTGCCTTTCTTGGACCAAACTTCGATGGAAACTAAAGTTCATGTCTATTTGGCATCCCCTAATTGAGATCAAAAAGTCCGTTCTCATGTGGCAGATCTTGCATAAAGGTATCTCGTCCAATGCAAGGGCTAACAAAATCTGTGGTGTGCCACCATGGTGCAAGCGTTGCCATTGATGCATCGAAGATTTAGCTCACCTGTTCTTCGATTGCCCCAAGTCCCGTGTTATGTGGCGTCACGTGACCTAGGATTGAGACTGACGAACCAAATCAATTGGCAACAGGTGTTGTTGGGTGAGGCGGTCGGCTGCTCATCAAGACTCTGGAATGCCATCAGGGGTGAGACTCTTTGGAAGATTTGGAGGGAGTGTTGTGTTGTCAATTTTGGCCAAACTCCTAAGGAATGGTCAATCGAGAAATCGCTGTTTCTTCTAGGTAAAAGAATCTCCTAAGATAAGAGATCTCCACCGTTTAGACATCACTGTATTTATCTCCTCGAAAACAACAAGTTGAAGCCCAAATGGGTCCTACATGAGGGGGATGATAGATTTATCCGCCTCATTTGTAATGCCCTCTAGCTTGCCATACTCCGCTCCGGCATTGTGGGATTTGGGGGATCCCATGGGCACTAGTCCGACTCACCTGTAACTTATCTTCTCTATTTTAATTAAAGTCCGGGAGAATAGGCTAAGGCCGAACTTCCTTTTATTAAAAAAAAAAGTTCACACTCGTGTTACTGTTAAAAAAAGACGGACCATTCATGAGTCCCAACCGTATGTGGAGGAATGGGTTTCCATAAGAAGTTTTATTTGAACTCAAACATAAAATTTATTATGTTCTATCAACTTGTTATGTTGCAAATAATACTTCTAGGTATGCATTCTTCTTCGTAAAGCCTTTCTTTTAACGAGGGCGGTCAAGGTATATTGCTCTTGATCCTAATGCAAATTTAACTATTCATTCTAACCAAATGGGATCATGCAACCTTTCAATTAGGCATTCATTAAAGTAAAGGGTTTTTAATCAAACATTAAGATGGAGCAGTCCGTCGTTCAATCTACTTCCAAGTTTTTTTCCAAAGTACTAATATACATATATAGCCTACCCAATCCTATACGACTGTGATTCCCATGATTTAGTTTTTCACTCTAAGCGGAGCAAATGTTTGTACATAGGTTCAATAAAATAGTTTACTCAATAATTAGAACCATTCCTTATTTTTTAATTCCACAGATCGTAAATATGAACTAAGGGTCATAGTACCCATGGTACCTCTTGTATCTCACAAAGCAGTGGTCAGAGTTCCCGAAGGAAACACTTAGAGAGAACTTCCCAAAAAAAACTAGTTTTTATATTTTGATTCATTTTAGTGTTTTTCATTTTATGTGCCCCGTCATGAAACTTCCCCCTCAAGCTTATTTAGAATGAGCTTGGATACAAAATGAAATAAATATATATATCCATTCAAGATGCAATCAACATGAAATGAAATCTAGATACGTACTAAAGCTTCCTAACTCCTAAAGCCTCTTTAAAGTGCATGAACTTGTCCTTGGGAAGATCTTTGGTGAAGATATCTACCACTTGTTCTCTAGTGCTGATGTGAATGAACACTTCTCCTTCAATGACCATGTCATGAACAAAGTGATAATGAACTTTGATGTGCTTCGATCTCGCATGATAAATACGATTCTTTGATAGCATGATGCTGCTCACATTATCAAATTCGCTACCACCTTTCCCTCAATGTAGACTCCCACATCTTCAATTAGGTACTTAATCCATGTTTCTTCACAAACGGCTTACGTAATGCCTCTATATTCAGCTTTGGTACTTGACAAAGTGACAATTGGTCGCTTCTTTCTACTCCATGAATTCATTGCACTTCCAAGTGGGAATGGAAATCCACTCATTGACCTTCAATCCATGACCTTTCTTGCAAAGTTGGCATTTCTGTATGCATATATAGATCACTAAACTTTTCTCTCATAAAACAAACCAAAGTTGCATGTTCCTTTCACATATTGTAATATGTGTCTCACTGCATTCAAGTGCACTCTACATGGTTTATGCATAAACCGACTCACCAAACCAACTGCAAGATGCAAATGTGCTCTTTTCTTTGTTACAAATATCAAACTTCCAACCATCTTCCTATACACATTGGCATTATGCAAGTACCTCCCATCATCCATAAGCTAAGGATTAGCATCAAATGGTATATCAATAGGTTTGGAAGCACTCATATCAAATCTCTCAGGCACTTCCAGCATATAATTTTGTTGTATCTTCCAAATTCCCTCTTGCATTGAAATTACTTCATTCCCAAAAAGTATTTGAGCTCTCCCAAATTTGAAATCAAAAATTCAGATTTCAGTTGGTTTCTCAAATCATCAATCCTCTTCTCATCATTGCCATTAATGATCAAATCATTGACATAAATCACTAATAGAATCATTCGTTTCCTTGGTTCCATACAAATAGTGAATAATTAATCTTTGATTGCATCAGTTTTAGATCATGTAACTTCTTTGAGAATTATTCACACCATGTTCTTGGCGCTTATTCCAATCCATTAAGTACTTTCTTTAACTTGCATACATGCTCAGGGTACTTTGGATGCACATAACCTTTTGGTTGCTCCATATAGACTTCCTCATGCAATTTTCCAGTCAAGAATGCATTGTTAACATCCATTTGATAGAATTTCCAATTGTTCATAGCAGCCCATCAAATCACGCTTCTCACCATTGTCATTTTCACCATTTGACTAAACATTTCATCATAATCCAATCAATATATTTGTGGATATCTTTTTGCAACTAGACGTGCATTAAATCTCTCTAGAGAACCATCACTATTGCACTTTGCTTTGTACACCCATTTGCATCCAATATCTTTCTTATTTCGTGAAAATTTCACTAATTCTCATGTATCATTCTTCTTCAATGTGTTCATCTCATCAACCATTGCTTTGCATCAATCTTCACTTTGTGATGCATCATGAAAATTGTTTGGTTCGTCATGCTTGATTCTCTTTGTCATATGTGCATAATGAAGCTTCATAGACTTATTGCATAGGTTCACTATGTCCAAAGGATGCCTTACTCTTGTAGATAATCTAAAAAGTGTTTCTTCATTTGATTTTGAACATGTCTCTTTCCATGCATGTGGAGGAACATATTTTTCTTTCTTGTTTTTCAACTAGGTGGAACTATCTCATCGTCAATATCTATATCAGACATGTACACTCTCATCTTCTCTTTCCCTTTCTCCTTTCTCCTTGCATAGGCTTTTGCATTTTCACTCCATGATGTTTGACGCATAGGAAATGCATATGAAACATAATCTTGTCTTTCTTCATGATTAAAATGTGTGCGACTTGTTTTTGGCCCATCATCAACGTTTTGAATAGAATCATACATATCATTCTCTATCACAACCATGTCTTTGGGTGCATACCATGATGCATTCTCATAAAAAACAACATCTCTAGTCACTATCTAGTCTTTTTTAATAGGTCTTACACATACGCACACATACACATGCATATGCACAAACATTTCTACAACCACATAAAAAGATTTGCATGCATGCATTATTGCATATATATATATATATATATATATATATATATATATATATATATATATATATATATATATATATATATATATATATATATATATATATATATATATATATATATATATATATATATATATATATATATATATATATATATATATATACACACATACACACATTAGCATATACTTAATTACATGTATATGCACATCCACATGCATGCACATGGATGTAAATGGAAATGCATCCACATGCACATACATGTTTCATACATATACACATGCATATACATACATTTGTATATGTTTATACACATACACATATGTTTATATACACACACATACACATATATATATGCACATACATACACACACATATACATATGCACACACACATGCACATACATACATATACACATATACATGCACATGCACACATATACACATACAGTTACACATATACATGCACATACATATACACACACATACACATGCACATGCACATACTCATATACACACATATACACTTACACATGCACATGCACATGCACATACATACATATACACACACATACACATGCACATGCACATACACATACATACACATATACATTTACACATGCACATGCACATACATGCATATACACATATACATATGTAAATACATTCATATACACACACATATTACACACATATACATGCACATACGTACACACACATATTACACACATATACATCCACATACGTACCCACATATGAATGAATTATATAAGTAAAGTACTAAAACACATGCTTAATATAAACAATAATAACAATCAATAAAACAAAACTTTTCATTACTTAATACCATACACACAATTCAAAACATAATTGAAATGAAAAATATATAGATTATATATATATATATATATATATATATATATATATATATATATATATATATATATATATATATATATATATATATATCAATTTAAATACATATAATCCAATGTCATAATCAAGAATCCTAATAATCATCATCATGATCATCATCATCATCATCAGCGTCATGATCATCCTGATCATCCTCATCATCATCATCACCTTGTGATGATCGAGATCATCCTTCCTATGTCTGTCTCTCCACCCCATCCATATCTGCCTCTCCATAATACTCTTGTATTACATATAACAAACATAAATAAGTAAAAAAATTAAAACATTCATAAAAATAAAATAAGTATATAAAATTTAATAATACTCACAAAGGCATCCGGATGATCTCGCATATACTTGCTCAAATGCCGATATCCAAAATGTGTAGCATACTCGATCTCATGTTTTGTAGGATATCCGCCATAATCCTTTTGCTGCGTTGAAACAAATAAAAAAGATTAGTTTCTTGCATTTTAACTAAAATAAAAAATATATTCACAATAACACATATACTTACGAATGTAGCTACAAAACCATGATGACCCATTTGGCTTAGGTGCGATGTGTGGCCCGACTCAACTCTCTTCTTTGCCTGTTTATTTAAGAAAAAAGAAATACATAATATAAATGTAAAAAATTACTAGAATATATGAAAATTATAAATATAAACTATTAATTTGTATAGCTTTTGCTGAGGAAATGACTCCTGAAGATGTCGCTGTCTATGAAAAAATTGCCACGTCTCTCGTGGTATGTTAGGTTTCCTCTTATTTTTTTCCACCATACAATATCTCCTATTAATTTAATCTCAAATAGAAAAAAAATCAGAATACATACACATATATACACACATACACATACACATACCCACATACACATATACATGCAAACATATACGCATACATATATGCATAATAATACACATATACATACATATAACATAAACAAACATATACATATCCACATATATACGTACACACACATGCATGCATATACACTCATTCATACAAAATACATGCATTTCTCCCACAATAATGTATATTTGTGTATACACGAATATGTGTGTATGTGTAAATATGTATATGTGAATGTTTATGTATGTAAATAATTAGATTATTAATATCAAATACCATTATTTGTAGATTCTGATCAATCAGATGGAACTCCACCATTGTCTCCTCATCGTGCAATGAGTATACACTATAAGTATATCAAACATTTAATTTTAAATATATTTGATGGATACATAACTTATATTTTTTTTGTTTCTTACTATAATCAGATTCTGATCAATCAGAGGGCATTCCACCACCTCCTACCCATGCAACCACTCCACATGTGTCCTCCGATAGGAATTATGATGAATTTTACTATCAAGAGCATATTATATGTTGGCGTAACTCTTGTTATGGCATGTATTGAAGACCACGATTGGAATGTATTGAACATGAGGTAGAGTATGGTACTTTTGCGCGTGCACCATCACCTGGTCAACGTGATAATGCTTGGGTATATATTTTTTATATAAATTAATGTCAATCTTTTATTTAAAAACCATAAAAAAAATCAAATTATTGTTGATATACAGGAATACTTGCTCGATGATGATGATGATGCTAATTTTTTTTATAATGTTAATATACCTCGACACGTCATGGACTTGGTGTTCATCAATTACAAGCAGAGGTTTCTAGATATCCTCTACCTCCTAGTTTAGACACTGAAACGGTTGGAGATTATCCATTGCCATCTCGTGATCAGTCTCTAGTACAAACATATGATCAGAGAAGATATGGAGGATGGAATAGAGGACCACTTCCTTTAGATGGAGAGGTTTTCAACTTTTGGGGTGATCACTATATGATTGCTCCATCCACTATTACTAATGTTGGTCGCAGTCTCTTTATTGTAGAGGATTTGTATGTGCCTCCAAACTATGAAGTCGCTCTTATGTCATTTTGTGGTCCTATATATAGATGGGGAGATTGGCATCGATTTTCACGTTATGTCCAAAGCATGAGTACTTATGGAATATGCTTTAGTGCAGCATCCCTTACTAGTAGAAGGATTTTACATGCAGAAAATGAAAGATTATATATTGATGGAAGACCTTACACACATGGAAATATAGCAGGTTTAATAAATAGTACTCAAGGGTTACGTAATGGTTCAAGTACTAATTGCACATTTGAGGAGCGTGAAATAGTCATGAATCACCATACATGAGTAGAGATGTATCAAGATACATAGTTGTCAATGCTATTACTACATTACATGCTGGTGATGAACTTTTAGTGAATTATGGATGGCGTAGACCTCCAAGAGCACCTTTTAGCTAGAGAGAATGAAAATTTTCTATCCATATTTAATAATTTATATATTTAATTTTATGTTTAAAGTTTACTTTTTATTCATTAATGGAATACTAATGAATTTTATTCATATGTGTAGATTCCAACGTATGATGTTGATGATATTCCTCCACACCATTCACAGTTGCCAGTAAGACCTCATTTATTAGAAGCTTCTATGAGGAGGCTACGCAAAAGTGAACCTATGGAATATGCAAGGTTGGAAGATCTATATTCAAGAGAAGATAAATTACAAGATTTGTGCGACAATGATGAAGATGATGGCATGACAGATTTTATTGAGGATTGGTATCAAAATGAGAGTGAGAGCATTGATATTTCTAAAAATGAGAAATATCTTCGAGAGGAATGTCTAAAGCATGTATATGAAGGAAGTCGTTTGACACGACTAAGTGCGAGCTTACTTATTCTCAATCTTCAAAATCATTTTGGATGGAGTAATGTATCTCTTTCGACACTATTAAGGTATAATATATATATATATATATATATATATATATATATATATATATATATATATATATATATATATATATATATATATATATATATATATATATATATATATATATATATATATATATACATACATGAATGTATACACACATATAAACATACACACACATACACATGTTATGAGAGTAAGGTCAAATTATACATATCTATATCGAATGAAGATGTTTTGTCCATCTAGCCTTTAGAATTGTCCACCCAACCTTTAGAATCTTCTTGACACATATGTTTCTCCTATTTTAGTCGACCTAATACATGTGCTGCTAACTCTTTTGCATACAAATATTAAGTATCAATTAGCTATGCAAGTATTAAGTCATCTATAAAATGGGAGGAGCAAATTTACCTCAAAGATTTTGAAGGATGGAAAAATAACTTTAAAGGATGTATGGAAAAAAAGTGTCCATTCAATGCAGGTTTTTATTCTTACTTTAGCTAAGGTAAGGACAAGAACTTGCATTCAATCGACACTTCTTGTCCGCCATCCTTTAAAACTATTCATGCATCTTTCAAAATATTTGCGATAAATTTGATCCTCTCATTTTACAGATGAATTAATACCTTCATAGCTAACAGATACTTAATATTTGTAAACAGCTTAGCAAGACAGGTAATAGATTGACTATAAAATGGGAAACCGCCAGACGATTCAATGATCTAGATATGAAAATCTGCAAACCATAATATACAATAAAAACAATTAAAAACAAAATGAAATATACACAACTACACATGCATACATACATATACATACATACATACACATTCATACATATATACACATGCATACATACATACATACATACATACATACATATGTATACACATGCATATACATATATGCATACACATACGCATACGTATATATACATACATATACACCTTTAAAAGACATATACATACATATATACATATACACATACACATACATATACATATGCACATGCATATACACATCCACATACACATACACATAAGCATACACATATATAAAATTATATGCATATATATATATATATATATATATATATATATATATATATATATATATATATATATATATATATATATATATATATGTGTGTGTGTGTGTGTGTGTATATTTCTTTATTTACTTCTTTTATTATATCGTTTTTTTATGAACTTATAGGTTATTATCTGAAAAGCTTTTACCAAGTCATAATTTTCTTTCTACCTCACATGATGAAATTAAGAAGATAATCAACAATCCTGGTATAGATTATCAATGTATACATGCATGTCCTAACGTTTGTATTTTATATAGAGGTGAATATGCATACGCTTTGACATGTCCCAAATGTCCATCTCCTCGATATAACAACGAAGAAGGTAAAATCCCAAAAAGCGTATTGAAACATTTTCCATTGGCATCACAGATTAGATATATGTTTCAAAGCCTTGAATTATCAAAGCTTTTGACATGAGGACATGATCATAAAAGTACTGATGGAATAATCAAGATTCCTCATGATAGTGTTGCTTTTCAGCATATTGATTCTACATGGCCTGAATTTGCACAAAATCCATAGAATCTAAAGTTAGGAGTTGCATTAGATGGGGTTAATCCATTCTCCATGAAATCCAATAACTGTTCAACATGGCCAGTGGTAGTCATAAACAACAATCTTCTGCCATATCTTAGCATTAAAAAGGAACATCTAATGCTTTCACTTTTAATCCCAAGCAAAAGACAAGTTAAAGATATGAATATATATCTTGATCCTCTCATTGATGATCTCCAAGAGTTATGGAGAGGTATTAATGTCATTGATGTATCGAAAAGCATCAATGAAAGACATATTACAGTTCATGATATTGTGGCTTGGACTATTCAAGATTTTCGAGGATATGGTGTTTGTTCAGGTATTGATGTAATTTTTTATTCAATATGCATATAAATAAATGTGATTTAATCTAATTATATTTTCTATCATTTTCATGATGTAGGAATATCTACTAAGGGTTATAAAGCTTGTCCATATTGTGATGATTGATTGAGATCAGTCTATATTAAGAATCTCAACAAAAAATTTTATCTTTGATATCAACGATTCTTACCTGATGATCACCCATTAAGATCTAAAAGAGAAGCGATACATTCTAATGGAAAGCTTGAAACAGGTCACTTTCCAAAACCTATGACGCCTATGGATTGGTATAAAAATTGGACAGATGGACATCCAGAATCAGAAATCTTCAGTGATGAATAATATAATGAGTATGTGAAGACAGGTAAAGGAAAATTGGCACTCACAAAGAACATATCAATATGTTATTCTTTGGAGTACTGGAAAGAGTTAAAATTATGTCATCTTCTTGATCCTATTCATATATTGAAGAATATTGGTTATTCACTATGGCAATATCTTCTTGGACTAAAAGATACCATAGCATCAAGGAATGATTTGAAAGATCAAAACTCAAACCCAAAGTTATGGCCAGTTTTTGATAGACATCGACAGGAAAGGACTTATGCACCTGCTCCTTGGGTACTTACAACAAAAGAGATACAGGCTATCAACAATTGGATTCAATTGATTAGCACTCCTACAGGATAGGGAACATCTTTTCAAAACATGTTACTATGGATGATAAGAGCTTATCTGGGTTAAAGACCCATTAGTGGCATAACTTTTTTAAACATATTTTACCTTTGGTTATCAATGGATGTACAACGAAAGGAGTATGAGATGTGATCTATTTTCTTGGATTGCTTATAAGATAATTATGATACTTTTATATTTAATATGTATGAATATTGGATATCTCTTATTTTTTAATTAAGTTCATTATAAATTTTTTTATGATATGTATAGGTGGATTACATCAAAAGTGATTGACAAAAAAGGTTCATTTATTAGTCCATCTTGTAGATGAAATAGAGATTGCAGGTGTTGTCAACACTCGATAGATTTTTATTTACATTTGAAGAAAAAAATGATGTTTCTACTTTTGTAGCATATAATAGCGAATGCATGCAAGCATTTCTTAGCGAGTAGGAATAGGAACTTCAAAATATCCCAAGTAAAAGGCGAAGAAACAAAAGATATAGACATAATCTCGATAATAATAAGATTACAAATATATCTTCTTTCACGGATTCGCTATATTGTCATTTGCAATGTGCCAACACGAATAATGAAGAAATCTGCAATGAGCAGAGAGAGTTAATGATAGGTTGTGAACGAAACGTAATTTTATTTTAATAATATTATGTTTTCTTCATATATGTATATTAGTTTCTATTTACTAATTTAATTTCTTTTGCACGCTCAAATGTTCACTAATATGTGGGCTTTTGGACCGCATATTAGAATCAAAGCCATTGATTCTTTACATAAAACAGAGGGTTCTAGTATTGTTGCTTCTTTCAAGCAACTATCACATGCTAGATTAAAAGACACGAACCTTATAGATGGCGAACTTGGTTACATAGGAACTATTGTTGGTATCTATGAAATTTCATTTCGTACATTCAAACAAGTAGAAAAAAAGCTTATATTTTCATTATAGAGTTAGTTATTTTTTTAAGCACCTAATAATGGGTTTCAATTTCTATATATTTTGATAGGTCATTTTGAAGGTTGACTGGTTTTGAGCTGAGTATAAAGGTAGTATATCCACATTAAGAAAGGAATTATCTAGGTTTTGGGCAATTGACTCTTCCAAGGTAATGCGATCTACTAAAGAACCATATATTCTTCCTAGGCATATTGAACAAGCATTTTTTATAAAACCCCAGATGCTCACCCTTGATGGCAAGTCATTCATGTTCAACCTAGAGGTAGGTCTTTGTTTGAACATTTTATTGTTAGAGAGATCGAAGAAAGTCCTCTTGATGATTTAGCATCAGATACTGATACATCAACATCTGAAAGAGAAATTAGAATCATTATACGTGATAATGATACTAATCTTTTTGATGAAGAGGATAATACGCTACATGCTGATTCTACTGATGAGAAAGATGAATTACCAGAAATCAATATTAATCCATCAATAGATGATGTGACTCATGAGAACACACATTTAACAGTAGAAGAAATAACTGAAATCAATAAGGATAATAAAGATTAGACTATATTTATGTCTTACCAAAATGATTAGATAGTAAATTCTCCTCTAGTTATCGACCAATACCTTGAAGCTTCTGAATGGATATCAGATAATAGATTCTTTATTCAAGTTGAATAATGATGAATCCTACTAGAGAGATGAAATCATGCTCTTTTAAGTTAGAACATGAAGCTCGGGGATATGCCTAATTATTTTACATATAGCTTTATCTTTGAGGTGCAATTTTTTATCATTTATGTATGCAGATGTGTGTGTATTAATGTGTATTATATGTATACATGTGTTAGTATGCATATATATGTATTTCATGTATATATATGTGTGTGCATATGTTTGACATATATGTGTTAGTATGCATATGTGTATATATGCATATGCATTTGTGTAAAATATTCATGTATTCATGTAATATATGGAGCTCTTTATAATTGTGTATGCATGTATATGTATACATTTCTGCATCTAGGCATGTATATGTGATGTGTACATGTATATATGTATATGTGTCTATGTGTAAATGTGTACATGTAAATATGTATGCATGTATATATATTTATGTGTGCATTTAGGCATGTGTGTGATGCATAATGTATGTACTCCATTTTATATTTATCTATGTGTATCTACATGATGTGTATATATCTTTATATATATTATGATCCTCGTTGATTCGAGTAGCTATATATAGAGGCATAAGGTTAGGAGGAGAGACATCTCTCTAGTAGGAAGTCGGAGGAATAGATGCAATGTGTACATATACTTCAATCATATGGCTAAAAGGCTGAATTAGAGTTTCTAAATTAGGGGTTTTAAAAACCTAATATCAAAATTAGTATTTTGGAATTAGGATTTCTGAAATAGGATTTATTTATTTATTCATATATAGATATCTAAGTATATATATATATATATATATATATATATATATATATATATATATATATATATATATATATATATATATATATATATATATATATATATATATATATATATATATATATATATATATATATACACACACACACATACATACATACATACACACACACACACATATATATATATATATATATATATATATATATATATATATATATATATATATATATATATATATATATATATATATATATATATATATATACATACATATAGATATATGAGTATGCATGTGTGTATGTATGTGTTTCTATATGTGCATATGCATGTGTGTATGTATGTGTATCTATATGTGCATATGCATGTATTGTGTGTGTGTGTGTGCATATGCATGTGTATATGTATATATGCATGTAAATATGATTATATGAGTCTATGTGTGTGTACATATGATTATGTGTGTATGTGTATGTGAGTATGTGTATGTGTATGTGAGTATGCATATGTATCTATGTGTATTCATTATATGTGTGTAACTGCATGCATGTGTATGTGTGTGTAAAAATGTGCATGTATGTATATGTATGTATAAATGTGCATGTATGTGTATATGTGTAAATGTGCATGTATGATGTATATGTGTGTGTATGCATGTATTTGTACCTCTAGTCTCACTCTTCTCTCTCTCTCATATACATACATACATACATACATAAACACACATACTCATATCCACGTATATATACATAAAAGCAATGTGTACCGTGCATTATCGCGATGATGAGCCATAAGTGTCCGCATCTCCTTTAGACACCACTTATGCGACCATCCTGTCCCAAACTCTATCTCAAGTGAACTAAGTACATATTCTTTATCCCTTTCATCATGATCACTACAAAAATAAAAAAAATCATGTAAATAAAACATAAGATATTTAGTTCAATTTATATGTAAAATTTATGCTTACTTCCACTGTAAGTGGAAAAGGTGCATGTAAGAGTCGTGTAATGCCTGCATTCTTCTCTTGAACTCCAATCCATTCCCTATGTACACAATGTTCCCATCTGGCTCTATATTGCACTCTAGCCCTAAGGTGCCTATGCATTTCCTCATAGGCACCTCTGCTCTGCTATCATGATCTAGAGGTGTTATAGGTGTCCTGAAAATAGATAGATAAAAACAAATAAAAATATGTGTTATAATATCATTAAAAATTTTTATGAAAAAAAAAACATACCTATGAGCAGATAGTTGTCTTCCTGCATGTGGAGCCGCAGAAGAGCACTCCTCTAATCGCTGGGTAAGCATCTGGATCATATAATCGAGCTCATCATCAGGCATCTCTGAGTACTCATACATGATGATCCCTAGAGTATCACGTGAAACTCTTGCTCTCATAAGACTTTTTATGAGAGTGAGTTTCACCTTTCTCTCTCTACTAAGATCCATAATACCTGTACATATAAAACAAAATGGGTTAGAAATCAATATATATATGTGTACATATGTATATTTGTATATGTGTATGTACGTGTATATGTGAGTTTGTATGCATGTAAGCATGTATGTATGCATATGTATGTGCATTATGTATGCATGTGTGTGTATGTGTATGTGTATGTGTGTAAGCATGTAAGTATGTATGTATGCATATGCATATGCATTATGTATGCATATGTATGCATGCATTTGTATGTGTGTGTATGCGTCTCTATGTGTGTGTGTGCATATATATGTGTGTATCTCTCTATGTGTTTCTCTATGCATATATATGTGTGTATGTGTCCATGTGTGTATGTGTGTGTGTCTGTGTGTGTCTGTGTGTATATACGTGTGTATCTCTATATATCTATCTATGCATGTGTATGTATGTGTGTCAATGTGTGTTGATGTGTGTATGTGTCTATGTGTGTATGTGTTTGTATATGTGTGTGTTTATGTGTGTATATATGTGTGTATCTATATATATATGTCTATATGCATGTGTATGTGTGTGTGTAAATGTGTGTGGATGTGTGTATGTGTGTGTGTAAGTCTGTATGTGTCGTTCTGTGTATGTGTTTGGTTATACCTGTGTGTGTGTATCTCTATGTGTGTAAGTTTGTATGTGTGTATGTGTGTGTATATATATGTGTGTATCTCTGTATGTGCATATGTATGCATGTATGTGTATGTGTGTGTATGTCTTTTTACATGCATGTGTATGCATATATATGTGTGTATGTGTGTGTCTCTCTCTACATGTGTGTGTGTCAATGTATGTATATGTATCTGTATGTGTATGCATTTAAGCATGTATGTATGCATATGCATGTGCATTATGTATGCATATGCATGTGCATTATGTATGCATATGTATGCATGTGTGTGTATGTGTGTGTGTATGTGTGTGTATGTCTCTCTACGTGTGTATGTGTGTATGTGTGTATGCATGTCTGTGTATGTGTGTGTATGTGTGTATGCATATGTATGCATGTGTGTGTATGCATGTAATTATGTATGTATGCATATGCATATGCATTATGTGTGTATGTTTCTATGTGTGTATGTGTGTGTATGTGTGTGTATGTGTGTGTGTGTCTATGTGTGTATGCATGTGTATGTGTGTGTAAATCTGTGTGTAAATGTGTGTGTATATATGTGTATGTGTCTATGTGTGTGTATGTGTATGCATGTATCTATGCATATGCATGTGCATAATGTATGCATATGTATGCATATGTATGCATATGTGTGTGTATGTGTATATAGGTGTCTATGTGTGTCTATGTGTCTATGTGTATGTGTATGCATGTCTCTATGCATATGCATGTGCATTATGTATGCATATGTGTGTGTGTATGCATGTAAGTATGTATGTATGCACATGTATATGGTTTATGTATGCATATATATGCATGTATGTGTATGTGTGTGTATGTCTCTCTATGTGTGTGTATGCAATTATGTATGTGCATGTGTATATGTGTGTGTGTCTATGTGTGTATATGTATGTGTGTATGTGTGTATATGTATGTATGCATGTAAGCATGTATGTATGCATATGCATGTATGTGTGTGTATGTGTGTATGTGTGTGTATCTATATATATGTGTCTATATGCATGTGTATGTGTGTGTAAATGTGTGTGGATGTGTGTGTGTGTAAGTGTGCATGTCTATGTGTGTGTGTATGTGTGTGTATGTGTATGTGTGTGTGTGTCTATGTGTTTATGTGTGTGTGTCTATGTGTATATATACATGTGTATCTATATATATGTGTCTGTGTGCATGTGTATGTGTGTGTGTAAATGTGTCTGGATGTGTGTGTGTGTAAGTGTGTATGTGTCTATGAGTGTGTATGTGTTTATGTGTGTGTATGTATCTATGTGTGTGTATGTGTCTATTTGTGTATGTGTATGCATGTATGTATGCATATGCATGTGCATTATGTATGCATATGTATGCATATGTGTGTGTAGGTGTGTGTATGCATTTAAGTATGTATGTATGCATATGCGTATGCATTATGTGTGTGTGTCTGTGTGTGTATGTGTGTGTGTGTGTCTATGTGTGTGTATGCATGTGTATGTGTGTAAATCTGTTTCGCACAGAGAAGGACGAAGAAGAACAGACTCAGAATACGGATAAGGCCTGTGCTCCAAGAGTGGGTGGCACGTCGAGGATCACCGGGCAACCGCCTCGCTTCATGTCAGGTCAGGTGTCGGGAAGGAAGCAAGTGAACGGGAAGAGCCGATGCTAGGGTTGGATCAGGCCCCTCTGATGTGCGCCATTCCCGCCGTCCGGCGAGCAACGTCTATGCGCTGGGTGCCTCGCCCTCTCACTCTCTAGTGTGGCAATCCTCGTAAGGCCCCTGCCCTCTCAGAAGAGATGTGCGAACGTACGTACGTGAAAGACCATAGGCGTCGTGAGAGAAAGAATCCAAGTACAACGCTCAAACATGGAAGTCGTGGGATTGGTGTGCAGACAAACTCAATTGTACAATTGAATTCATCGAATAAAATCTCAGTAATACAAAGGTTTCCACTATAGTGCAGGTCGGTGATACGAAAATCTGCTATAGTGTGGAATAGGTGGATACAAATATATGCCGGCGCTATAGTGCGGATCCACCAAATATAAGGTAGGCCTCCCGCTACAGTGCGAGAAGGCACCCATGGGTCTTGACAGTCTTCGCGGATGGATCCTTCCTTTGCTTTATGTCTTCGGTCTTTGGTCCAAGCTTTACTTCAAATGATCAGCAATATCTTTTCCTTCATTTTACTTCAAAAATCTTTAGTAACCTCCAATCGTGCAGTAACCTGGAGAATAGATGCACCAAGAAGATCCATAGGGTGGGGCTCTTTACTTCAATCTTCAATCACTTTCTGCACTTCATATATTCTTTGAGATCATCAATCTGGACATGGAGGAAGATTCCACAGAAATATGCACGGCGCTGGTATAATTCTTCACTTTAGTCTCCAATCACGTTCTTCACTTCATATAATCTCCGAAATCATCAACCTGGAGAATAGATGCACCAAGAAGATCCACGAGGAGTAAAAACATTAGTACATGTAAAAACACATACATGATAACTCATTAAAAGAACTTGTTGTTTTATTTATTCTTTCTATTTCCTTTTCCTTAATATATGCCACTTGTTTTTATTTATTATATATGTACACTCTCTCTGGCACACATATAGGAAATGAAGTTATGCCTTGTTTATGGCTCAAAAACAATGTAGTCATAATATCCTAAAATGTTCTTCTATAATTTTTCCAATATTTTACTCTTTCTTTGCTTATGTCATCGACTCAGGCATGACGAACATTACCTTGAATCTTCAATGTAAAGAGTATTCCTTCTTTCTTCCTTGAAACAATTTGTTTATACACATTGCTAGGGTCTTCCACAAGGACTCCATCATTAGTGAACCTTACTTCATAACCTTTTTCCACAATTTGCCCTACACTTATCAGATTCTTTGGAATTGTAGGAACATACAAGACCTTAGTTAGGAGTGTACTTCCATCCTTGGCCTTCACTGATTCCAATTGACTTCACATTGAGTTTTGTATTATCACCTGTTTGAAGTACATGATTACTTACCTTATTCTCCAAATCTGTCATCAAAGCTATATTACCACTCACGTGATTGCTACACCCTGAGTCAATGTAGAAGACTCTTTGGTCTTCACATTGTCTTTCACAAGTTGCATTCATAATCAAGGTTGAATCCTCCATCTGATCCAAAGAATAATTGTAGTAGGTATTGTTGTAGGATTGACTTTGGAATCCTCTACCTGCATTTCTTCCAAAATAACCTCTACCTCTGAAATTACCTCTTTGATTTCTGCCACCTCTTCCTCTTGAATTAAAATTCTGATTATATCCTCCATTACTCGCATTACTATGCCAAAAATCATGAGCTAAGTGATTTGTCTTACCACAAATCCAGCAAGCTTTGGCTCCATCTTTATTGCTTCTACCTCTTCCTCTACCTTTGCCACCTCCTCTTCCTCTTAGGAAGTTGTCTTGGCTAGTTGTACCTTCTTCTTCATTTACTTGTAGCTTGCCTTGGTTATTCTTCTTCTTATCATTTGAAAACATTGCTTGACCTACACTCTTATCACTATCACCTTTGACATCTTGGTCAAAAGTTAGCATGTGTCCTAGCAAGTGATTTAAATCAGGAGTGAAGTGATCTAGTCACAATTCAGTACAATGTCCTTCATCCTTGTTACATAATCAAAAATAGATTGAGAGGCCTTCTTCTTGAATGTGGTAAACTCTGCCCATAAGGATGCCTTGCTTGACCTTATAGTGTTTTGGAAATGCTCCTCCAAAGCATTCCATATTTCACTTGCACTTTCAAGACCTGGAATATGAGGTAGCAAGTAGTCATTGACTCCCATGTAGATAATGCTCCTTGCTTGAGAATCCTTCTTCATCCAAGTCTTCAAATCCGAGATTTCATGCCTAGTTGGAACACCAGGATCTCTGAATTGTAGTTTTTCTTCTTCACCTACAATGTAACCTATTAGATCTTTGCTCATGAGATGAGCTTCCATCCTCATTGACCAAGCTGGATAGTTTTCTCTATCCAATTTCTCTATCTGAAGAGAATCTCCTATCCTTTCTTCACATGTGTATTAAATTCCTCAAGCTTTATGAGGAATAAGTGTACCTTTACTTTGAATGAAGTTCCTTTTGATATTCTAGATAGCTTATGGCCTCCTTCTCAAGCTTTATGTCTAAGCTTTCACCTTTTGAACCTTCAAGTATTGATTTTTGTATGACTGCAGCAGTCCGGGTCCTCCTTTCTTCAATTTTGATGATTCTTGCTCTGATACCACTAATGGAGAGTGTTATTCTCCAAAAGAAAAAGCTATCCTTGATATAAGAACACTTCTATATCAAGAATAACTCAAAAACTTTACCAATTTGGAGGATCAATATCAGATTATCAAAATTTTGAACTAACTGTGAAGAGAGTCATTTCTCAGAAAAGTCTGTTGCATATAACTCACTCATTGACTAATCAAATGTGTAAATTTTTTTATGAAACTTTGCACAAAGTGTTGCCCAACGATTATGCACCTTCTCCAAGTTAAATCATCTCAAAAAATTCCTGAGAATGAGCCAAAGAATCCACCTATGTCTAAAATTGTTCTCTTGTAGAGTCGATTTTTACACCTGCAACTTCTAACACATAGTTCTCCCAAACTAGAAGCTCTTTAAGCAAATTCTTTTAGCCATACATGGCTTAACTTCCAAATTAGATTTTGACTCCTCATTTGTGCAAAACTTTACATTGTGCAGTGAGAACTGATCAATTCTTTGACCATCGAGATTGCGACTGTTTCAAAAGACACTCAATACTTGTACACATACAAATGTTCCTACTCATAATTCTCTCAGCCTGTTTGCAATTGGGCTCTCAAATATTAACCGTAGATGTGCTAACTATAGACTTAGACATCTACAAAAGTATTATTGAAATGATCAAGCACAGAAGGAGAACATAGCAAAATATCGGGTGCAACTTTTTCCTTTACTCAAAAAATTTACATCTAAATGATGAGAGATGTTTACTTCACTTCTAATGTGTCTAATGGCTCTCTCAACATCTAATTCATCATCTCTCATGCTCTCTCATACTTGCCTCCACTTTTTACTTGTATATATAGGCATATATGTACAAGCTCATAACCATACAAAAGGTATAATTGAGCTAACTATACGTTTAATATACATGTGTATACAAGCCTTTATTCTCTGATTATACTCTAACTCTAATCTTCATGTATGGATCTTTGCTTCTTCTTTTGACTTCAAATCTTCTTCCAACACATCAATTGATGGTGGTCATGCACCAACATAACACTCATCTGTAGTATGATTTGACAATCCATAAATATTGCATGGTGAGGAGTTATAGGGTCTCCCCCTACCCTACTTACCTCCTCTGCCCCTTCCTCTTCAGGTTCTACCTCTCCCTGCATAGTTGGATTGGGAGTTAGTTCCTTCATCTTCAACCTTTTTGTTCTTCCCTTTCTCTTTGGACTTACTTTTATCAGTGTGTAGGGTAGAAGATCTATTACCTCTTGATGAATCTCCATTCTTTTTGAGCTTGGCTTCATGGGTAAATAGTTGCCCCATGAGTGTGGTAAGGTCTGGAATCTGCATGTCCATGTGCAAGTCCATGGCAGTTGTGAAGCTCTCCCATTTATCATCAGATTTAATACCATTGATTACTTGTCTTACAATATGCTCCTCTTCACTTTCTTCTCATATGCTTGCCAATTGATATGCTACATCTTTCACTTTGATCACATACTCTAAGATGCCTTGCTTGGGTTGCTTCCTTTGAATGGTAAACTCAATCCACAAGGGGTTCTTCGTAGCCCTTGTGTTGGACGAGAGATAAGAAGAAAATGTTTCCCAAGTCTCTTGGGATGACTTACAATTCCTAATATGTGGAAAGAGAAAGTCAAAGATTGAGTTATGTAAGTAGGACCTTGCTAATGCATCCTTGGCACACCATGTGTTGATTTTTTCATACTCCTCTCTTGTAGGTTGTTCTTTGCTTTTGAAAATGGGCATCTCCTCATCTCCTGAGATGTATCCATAGAGGCTCCTTCCTTGCAAGTATGTCTTCATCCTCAAGGACCATGCTTGATAGTTGTTCCTATCCAATTTATCAATGAACAAAGGAAAACCATCTCCCATTTTACCTTAGCTTTGCTCTGATACCACTATTCGGGAAGATTGATGGACACTTCAAGAAATGAGTAGGTACTGCCAAATCCTACTTAGTACCAGCCCCTTGTAGCTTCAGAGTTGAGTTATGGGCCCTCTTAGCTCTCCAATGACACTATACAAGTTCCTATCTACTTTGGAAATGATGTGAGAAATGATTGGACCAAAATAGATTACTTCCAAGTTGAAGGATTAATGAAAACCTTCTATTTTTAGTCACACATGTGCTACTTGTTATGCTTAGTGCTTACAGTACAATAGGAATTAGAAAAATTCCTTTTAGAGGTATCTAATTAGCTTAGTAATATAATGATTCCAAGTGGAATCACTTAAAATGATGCATTATACACAGAGCAATCAACTTAGCAATTGAATCATTACCCCCAATCTTTTAGGACCTCTATAGAGTTTGACCAATGAGTGCTTCGATGCGCTTTTCTCCAAATTTGCTAAATGGATTGTCTTCAAAATTTGTGAGCATGTATATACTATGGAGCTAAAACCAAAAAGCTATAGAATATTGAAAATGGTGAAGAGATAAGTCAGATATGAGCAGTACAAGTTGACTGTTATGAATGATTATAACAGAGAGACCATAGATGAGTAATGTAGATCTATTGTATTAAACAAAAATGTTGTACAAGATCACAGGCTTGCTAATAAATGCCTAATTATGGTGAGTAGTGTAGGTTACAATGTAGACTTCACTCTCTTACAATGTGGCAACGAAGAACTCAGGACGTAGAGTCACATTGTCCCCTGAGTTTTCTAGCCATCTTTTATAGTTGAGTGATTTCAAATTTGAATTTGAATTGTTCATTAGCTCTCACTAAAAGTGGTCCTTCAAGCTAGGAGATATTCTCTCAAATTTGATTCGTGACTTTTCAACTAATACACTCCATGAGTTTAGTGGTTACAATGATTCTTCCAAGTCAAAATGACTTTTACAAAGGGTAAAGGATAAAATCTTCCTAGCAATGGTTTCCATGGAGCTTCAAATATTCATGAACTTCTAGCCAAATGTGAAGGCTTGAACTTTGCACTAACAAATAACACTCTCATGCCAACTGCCACCCAAATTAGATTCTCGCACTCTATATAATCATCATAGAGAGGCCTTAACACATAGCCCACAAGATTTCAACAAGGAGCAAAGAGCGAGCAAAAATACCTAGATAGAGAGAGTACAGGTAAACAATAACCAACACAATACGAGATGACCAAAATGAAAAAGATGATCCCAGAGTGAGTCATGAGTCCCCAAAAAAAAAGCATCAAGCCCCTTCTTATATAGGCATCCTTGCCAAGAGAGTGGCCTTTATAGAATCCAAGCATTTATTGTGCCTTTACTTCTGCATGCACACCAAATCGGACAAGAGTGGGCTAATTCTAGACGAGTGGTACAATTGTGCTAGTGATTGTCAAACAATCTAATGACATCCTTGCCCATAAAATTATGCAAAATAGAGGAACTATCAATATTGAGTTTCCTCACCATAGTAAAATTTTTTGAATTTAATTATTGGTTAGTGTTCTCCATATGAGTAGTGGACATGTAAGAGTTGCTAGAGTGCTCTTTATGGTGCAAGGAAGGGGACAAATTTGGTTAGGGAGGGATGAGGAAGTCGAGAAATTGATGGCGGAGACATGGTGACAAATTTTCCTTGAAAGTGTGGAGAGGAATTTTGCATGGGAGGGGTCAAGGTGAGAAGAGGAATCAACTTCGGAGGGGTGGAGGTGAGAGGAATAATTATGTAGATTCAAAGGCAAGTTGAAAGGATTTTCAAAGGTGAATGTTTAGAAGACTTGAAAGAAGAATTTGGGAAGGCTTTGGAGTATTTGTCTTGATATGGATGCCAAATATAAAGTATCATGGAGGAATTTGGGGAGGCTTGGAATATTTGTCTTGATATCAACACCAATATAAATATTTGTTAATGACTGGCACTCAAGGGAGAATTTGAAGTGGCCCCTTTGGATGAATAGCACTCTAGCATCTCTTGGATGAATTGCACTTTATGATCTTTTGGATGAATTCTGCTTTAGGAACTCTCGGATGAATTCCATCATTTCATGGATGAGTCAAGAGCATCATTTTCACATGACAAGCATGTTAGTGAGAATGTACTAGAAATAGTACATAAAGATGTTTGGGGTCCTACAAAGACAACATATATGGGTGGTCGTAGGTTTTGTGTTACTTTCATTGATGACCATACACGAAAAGTATGGGTACATTCCATGAAAGAGAAGAGTGAGGTATTCACTCACTTCCAAAACTTTAAGCCTATGGTGGAAAAACAGACATGAAAATATATTCAGATATTAAGGTCTAATGGAGGAGTTGAATACATGTCAAATGACTTCAACAAATGTCTTAAAAGTCATGAAGTTCAAGGTTAGTTCTCATGTAGGTACACACCGCAACAGAATGGATGTAACTACCATAAGAAAGAATCTCATGTGCTGGGCAAATTGCATAGAAAGAATTGCAGGTAAGGTCCACAAGGAATGGAGCTTTGTTGAATATCCACAACAAGGATTCAAGAGAATTGCAAAAGGAGAAAAGAGAGGTAGACTCTTTACATTTGAACTCCAAGACACTAAAAATATAGCTTTTTTCAATTATGGTAATCAGACCCTTTTGGAATTAGAAATGTGGCAACAACAATTGGCTCATATAGGTGAAAGGAATTTGAAGCAAATATGTAGGGATCAAAGTGTGCTTGGCCTAGAAAATATCTCCAAGCAACACATGATATATAATCTTGTTAGCTTGGGAAATCACATAGAAAACCCTTCATGAAGAAAGGATACATTCATGGTGACTTGTTGGACCTAGTCCACACAGATGTTTGGGGCTCTAGCAAGGAGCCATCAATTTTAGGATCTAGGTGCTATGTATCTTTTATTGATGATTGTAGAAAATGGACTATCCTATACTTTATGAAGCATAAGGATGAATTCTTCTCATGGTTCAAGAAGTATCTTGCTCTTCTTGAAAATCAAACAGGTAAAAAACTAAAGAGGCTAAGGTCAGATGGAGGGGGAGAATATTTCTCCCATGAATTTTGTACATATCTCCAAGAGAGGGGCATCAAGGGATAAGTTATAACCACGTAGAGCAAAATGGAGTGGCAGAGAGAAGGATTAGGACCATAGTTGAAGCTGCAAGGTCTTTCCTTAATGAGAAAAAAATTAGCAAACCATTTGTGGGGAGAGGCTATATCTATCGCCACCTATCTCATCAATAGATTCCCATCAACAGCATTGGATTGGATAACATCCTATGAAGCATGGAATGGAAGAAGACCTAGCCTTGATCATTGTAGGATATTTGGGTGCATAGCTTATGCACATATTCCATAACAAATTAGAGATAAAATGGATCCTAAAGCAAAGAAATGTGTGTTCATTGAATATGACTTAAATAAAAAAGGATGCAGGATATATGTGTTGAAGATAAATGTACAAGCTCATTTTCATATGAGCCCTGCTTGGATAAATTTACCAAATATAAAGATAAAGGAAAAGTAGAGGAAAAAAGGAAAAAATAAGAAAAGAAAAAGTCTAGTCAAAACTTCATGATGAGTAAGAGATACAATATCTTGCCTTGTAGTTAGTAGCATGTAGTGGAGAAAGTGGTGAGTTAAGAAGGAGGCACAAACTTCTTCACATGCTCATTGGTTATAAAAGTGAAGTGGGAGCACATTCAAAACAAGGAGAGAAAAAGGCAAGAGCTCCCAGTAGTCGGATCTAGCCATTTTGTCATTTTTGGTTTTCCCTTAGACTCCTTCCAGCCGCATGTCAGTTTGTACACATCTCTGTTGCAGAGCTCATATCTCAGTGCATATGTAACCATTTTGTGCGTTTAAACATTCATTGGAAAGCTTAGCTCGTGTACTTTCTGTATATTCAATATCTCTTTGAAAGCTTATGTACTTTGTGAGATATCAGTGAAAGAGTGAAGTCCAGTTTTTTAGTATACCTGTGTAGATAGAAAGTCTATTTTGGTCGATTCAGTTTCCCAACCAAAACATATCCAAATTCCAGGATTTTTGTCTTATTCGAAAGCCCTTGGCATCTACTTTGAGTATCTCAAAAATCTTATTCAGATCATTCATATGCGGTGAGATATCTTTTAGAGAGTAAAGTCCAGTTTTACAGTGTACTTATGTGTGCAGGTGGTATATCTTGATGAGTTGAGTTCCTAATCAAAACTCATCCAAATTACTTGATTTTTAGCTTGTTGGAAAGCTATTTATGTCTACTTTCTCTATACCAAATATCTTTCTCAAAGGATATATATTCAGAGAGCTATCAGTCTGAGAGTGAAGCTTAGTTCTTCAGCATACCTGTGTGGACAGGTAGTTCATCTTTGACAGTTCTGTTTCCTAATCAAAACTTGTCCAAATTAAGTCATTTATAGGTTTTTAGAAAGCTCTCTTTGTCTACTTTGATTGACTAAAGCATCAAGTCCATTTGAGTTTTGTGTTGAGAGCAGCAAGCTATCTAAGGTGCAGATGTTTGTCCAAGTGCTAGACATACAAGGGTTCACTACACACTTTCGTTGCTCATAGGAGAACTCATTCTCCATAGTTGGTATCAGAGGGAACTTGGTGCTGAAGCTTCATCATCAGAGCTGGAGTTGAAGCAAAGCAAAAGAAGAGCTACAAAACAAGAGGGAGCTTCACAAACACAAGAGCAAAGGACTATAACTATTCGAGGTAACTCTCAAAATCTTTGATACTCTTCAATGGCTGACTTGGGTCAACAAGTAGAGAAGTTGGACAAGGATAACTATCCTGTGTGGAAGTTTAGAATGACCAACTACCTAATGGGCAAAGGCTTATGGGGTATTGTGAGTGGCAATGATGCTCAACCTCAAATCAATCAAGCTATGGCCACCGAAGTCCAAAGGAGGCAAGCAAAAGAATGGGAAGAGAGGAATAGGAGAGTCATGTTCCTCATTTCGCAAGTCATTACTAATGCCATGGTAGGGCATATTCAACATCTAAAGAAAGCTAAGGATGCTTGGGAAGCTCTTGAAAGGATGTATTCAACAAATACCAAAGCTAGGAAACTTCAACTCAAGAATGAGTTGAACACAATCAAGAAAAGTTCGAGTCAATCCATAGCTGAATATAGTTTGAAGATTAAGGAGCTAAGCGATGCTTTAGCTTCTATTGGCACAATGGTTGAAGACAAAGATCTTGTGTGTTATACTCTCAATGGCTTGAGAGAAGATGAAACATGGAAGCCTTTTATAACTTTCGTTAACTTGAAAGATGTATATCCAGGTTTTGAACAACTAATCCCTCATCTTGTCACAGAAGAGCTTAGCTTCGGTGGTCCCAAAGGAAAGGACAGCCACAAACAAATGTTATATGCAGGTCGAGGTAAAGGAAGAAACTCAAGAGGAGGCTCAAGAGGAAAAGGAAGAGGTCACAACCACTCCAACTACAATCAAAACAATTCGGAAGACAACAAGGATGCATCAAATGCCAACACACAAGGAAGAGGTCGAGGTAGAAGTAGAGGAAGAGGCCGAAGCTCCTACAATTCTCATAAAGGTATAACATGCTATCATTGTGGTAAAGTAGGACACTATGCTAGTGATTTTTGGCTGAAGAATGGAAGACCAAATGGAGGCAATCAAAGGAACCAAAGCAACTATGCAAGCACCTCAAGTGAAGGAAGCAAGGACACACTACTTGCAATGAGACATGAGTATAGAAGCTCTTGTGAAGATGACAAAAAATGGTACATTGATTCAGGTTGTAGTAACCATATGTCATGCCAAGGAAGTTTGTTCACTAATCTACAGGTACCAAGTGGAAAAGGATGTGTTGAAACAGGTGATGATACTCAACACATGATTGAACACATTGGAGATATAAGGCTTGGAGATACAAGCAGAGCAAAGGTACTATCTAATGTTCTTCATGTTCCTACAATTTCAAAGAACTTGATTTCAGTAGGACAAATGGTAGAGAAGGGTTACCATGTCATATTCAATGAGAATGGGTGCTTCATAAAGAATCCAAAAGAAGGCTTCAAGGTCATTGCTCGAGGTAGAAGAGAAGGAAGGATGTTCACTTTGGATCTCCAACACCACATGGAAAGGTCATGTACATTCAATGTGGGAACAACAAGATTTCAGAGCTGGACTTATGGCACAAAAGAATAGGACACATCAACATTCCAAAGCTGAAGGACATGAGCAAACATGAAGTGGTAAGAGGTCTTCCAAAATTTAATAGCATTGGACTACATGAGTTATGTGAAGCTTGTCAACTAGGAAAGCAAACGAGGCAGCCATTCAAGAGGAGCAATTATGTGGCTCCAAATGTCTTGGACTTGATACATACGGATGTATGGGGACCAACCCAAGAGGCATCAATGGCTGGTAATTGTTTTTTTGTCACCTTCATTGATGATCACTCAAGAAAGGTATGGCTGTTTTGTATGAAGCAAAAATCATAGGTGTTTTCTATATTCAAAAGATTCAAAGTTGAAGTTGAAAAGGAAACAGGAAGGTCTATCAAAACCTTCAGGTCCGATGGTGGAGGAGAATACTTCTCCAAAGAATTTTCAGATTTTCTACAAGAGAATGGGATCAAAAGGAAACAGTGAGGTAGATGCAAGTGAAGAAGAATATGAAGAAGTAATCAGTCCGATGGTAACATTGAATAGGTTAAAGAAGCAACTTTCTAAAGGCAATGAAAGAAGATCTTCAAGGACAAGGTATCCAACTCAAAGGTTGAGTTATGATAGTTTTATGGCGACAAATTTTGCATACATGATGTAGGTTATCAAAGACAAAGAGCCTGAGACATATGAAGAAGCTTGCACAGAAAAGGAATGGAAGCAAGCTATGAAAGAGGAGATCAAAGCTCTCAAAGATAATCACACATGGGAGCTAGTGCCAAAGAAAGAAGGTATGAAGATTGTTCCAAACAAATGGGTGTTTAAAGTAAAGAGGAATGATGATGGTTCACTAGCTAGATATAAAGCTAGATTAGTTGCCAAAGGATTTAAACAAACACAAGGCATAGATTATGATGAAGTTTTCAGCCCCGTTGCAAAGATGGGAACTATCAGAACCTTAATAGCAATTGGTGCTTCAAGGAGATGGCCATTATATCAACTCGACATCAAAAATGCCTTTCTCAATGGAGAACTACAAGAAGAGGTATACATGAGTCAACCGGTTGGATTTGAAGATGAAAACCATCCAGATTTTGTTTGTAGGTTGAAGAAGGCACTTTATGGCTTGAAGCAAGCACCAAGAGCATGGAATCAGAGATTGGTAGAGTATCTAACTAAGTGTGGATACAACCCAAGTAGTGCATATCCTTCGTTGTACATGAAGAAGGAAGAAAATAGAGAGGTATATATTTGCATATAAGTCGATGACCTCATCATAACAGGAAACGATGTTACAGGGATTAAAGATATCAAAAGGAAGCTTGGTAAGGAGTTTAAAATTTCAGATCTTGGGGAGCTGAAATATTTTTTAGGAATTGAAGTTGTTTATGGAAAGAGTGGCATCTACTTGATGCAAAGGAAGTACTTGTTGGATGTTCTTTTCAGATTTGGAATGAGTGAATGCAAACCACTCACTCAACCCATGGACACAAATACAAAGGTTTGTTCAAATGATGGAGAGCCATTGGAAGATGTAACGACATACAGAAGCATTGTAGGATCATTGATCTATGCAAACATTACAAGACCTGATTTGTCTTATGTTGTTGGTGTACTTTCTCAGTTTATGCAAGCCCCAACAAGTGAACACTTAAATTCAGCCAAGAGAGTGTTGAGATACATAAAGCATACAGTTAATCATGCTTTGTTTTACAAGTTTGATGAATAATTGCAGGTCAAAGGCTTTAGTGATGCTGATTGGGCAGGCTCAAAGGAATATAGAAGATCAACCTCAGGTTATGTGTTCATGATAGGAAGCAAACCTATCACGTGGAGCTCAAAGAAACAACCTACTATTGCACTTTCATCTATGGAGGCTGAATACAGAGGATTAGCATTTGCCACATGTGAAGCAATGTGGATTAAAAAGATTTTGGTTGATCTTGGAGTGCAAGTTGGAACCATCCCTATATATGGTGATAACATGTCAAGTATCTACTTGGCAAGCAATCCTATGTTTCATGCAAGGAGCAAGCACATAGAGGTCCACTACCATTATGTAAGGCAGAAGGTGCTGAGCAAAGATGTGGAGATAAAGTTCATTAGAACCAAAGAGCAGGTTGCATATATTTTTACAAAGTTCTTGGATGCTTCTAAACTCAAAGGCTTCAAGGATGTGATAAATTTGCAGGACATGGATGAAGATAACTCCCAAATGAGTTTGAGGGGGAGTGTTTAAGATAAATGTACAAGCTCATTTTCATATGAGCCATGCTTGGATAAATTTACCAAATATAAAGATAAAGGAAAAGTAGAGGAGAAAAGGAAAAAATAAGAAAAGAAAAATTCTAGTCAAAACTTCATGATGAGTAAGAGATACAATATCTTGCCTTGTAGTTAGTAGATGTAGTGGAGAAAGTGGTGAGTTAAGAAGGAGGCACAAACTTCTTCACATGCTCATTCGTTATAAAAGTGAAGTGGGAGCACATTCAAAACAAGGAGAGAAAGAGGCAAGAGCTCCCATAAGTCGGATCTAGCCATTTTTTCATTTTTGGTTTTCCCTTAGACTCCTTCCAGCCGCACGTCAGTTTGTACACATCTCTGTTGCAGAGCTCATATCTCAGTGCATATGTAACCATTTTGTGCATTTAAACATTCATTGGAAAGCTTATCTTGTGTAATTTCTGTAGATCAAATATCGTTTTCAAAGCGTATGTAGTTTGTGAGATATCAGTGAAAGAGTGAAGTCCCGTTCTTCAGTATACCTGTGTAGATAGGTAGTCTATTTTGGTCAGTTTCATTTCCCAACCAAAACATATCCAAAATGCGTGATTTTTGTCTTGTTGGAAAGCCCTTGGCATCTACTTTCACTGTCTCAAATATCTCATTCATATCATTCATATGCTATGAGATATCTGTTAGAGAGTAAAATCCAGGTTTACAGTGTACTTATGTGTGTAAGTGGTCTATCTTGATGAGTTGAGTTTCCTAATCAAAACACATCCAAATTACTTGCCTTTTAGTATTTTGGAGAGCTATTTGTGTCTACTTTCTTTGTACCAAATATCTTTCTCAAAGGATATATATTCAGAGAGCTATCAGTCCGAGAGTGAAGCTCAGTTCTTCAGCATACCTGTGTGAACAGGTAGTTCATCTTTTACAGTTGTGTTTCCTAATCAAAACTTGTCCAAATTAAGTCATTTATAGATTGTTAGAAAGCTCTCTTTGTCTACTTTGATTGACTAAAGCATCAAGTCCATTTGAGTTTTGTGTTGAGAGCATCAAGCTATCTAAGGTGCAGATGTTTGTCCAAGTGTTGGACATACAAGGGTTCACTACACACTCCTGTTGCGCATAGGAGAACTCATTCTCCACAATATAGTCCCAACACAAAAGGTTTTATTATCAGTAGAGATGTTGTCTTTGATGGGAAAAACTCTTGTTTTGAAGATTATTGCAATAAATGCAAGTTACTTGATGACCTAGAAGAGGGCTTCCGAACATTGCCAAAGGAAAGTAATCATTTAGATGAAGAATCAAGTGACTCTAATGATAATCAGAAGACACCAAGGAGGAATATCAACTCCTGGAACATCAAAGGTAAAGAAAAGATACATGAATTTAGATATGTTGCAAAATCTTATCAAGAAACAATAAGGAGATCAATTAGAGAAAGGAGGAAGCTAGAAAGGTATGGATTTGACACATCTCTAGTCACTAGACACTCAATTTATATTGCTCAAGATATTGACTCACAAGAACCATCAACATTTGAAGAAGCTAAGAGGAAATCAGAGTGGATAGAAGTAATGGAAGAAGAAATAGAAGCTCTTCAAGAGAATCAAACTTGGGAATTGGTTCCCAAGAAGCCATCCATGAAGATCATTGGATCTATATGGATCTACAAGGTAAAGAAGAATGGATTATGAAGAAACGTTTTCTCCTATGGCAAAGATGCCTACAATCACAGTAATTATTGTTGGTGCATTTTACCCAAGCCTACATGCTTGATATGCTTGATGTTATCCTCATTTGTAAGTCACATGTGTAGTCATGTGAACACCTCTTGTAAAAGAGTTCATTTTTATCTCTTGTAATTGAAAAAGGAAAAAGATGGCTTACCTCATCCATGATGTAAAAGCAAATTCGTGGGTCTAACTACCTAAAACCATGAATTTTTGAGCTCAGGGAATATCTCCTAACTTTGGGGATCACTTTTAGGTGGAGCCATTCGAATTCGAATTCAAAGCTCCCTCCAAGAATAGCTATAAAAAGAGCAAGAAGGAAGAGCCCATTAGCAAGCCTTGTATGTGACCACTTCATGTCATTTTGTAGAGATTGAAGAGCTTACTCCATAGCTCTATGATTCTACTCCCATTGTGCAAATATTCATTGCCAATGTGGTTGTAATCATATGTGAATCTATACATTTGTCATTATCTACTTCTCTGTTTTGTTCTCTGCTATACTCACTCAGAGCAGTAACTTCAGAAGGTCATATTTTGAGTTCTACTCAACATTTGTCAGTGCTTTAATGTGCGTTGGATAGCTCGTACTGTCTAATTTTTGCCTATACATTTTCATGCTCATTGGATTTACAATTTTGGAGATATCTACAGTTTAATACTCACTGGTCTATCTCTGCAGAGCCCCGAGAATGGTGGGCATGTTCCAAAAATTCATGAATCTTGTTCTCAGTGCTCAGTCCATCATTTGAAGTGTTTTAACTTGGATTGGGAAGCTTGCTAAGTCTATTTTCTATGCCCAAAAGGAATGTATCTAACCTACCAGGTTGAGAGCACTGTTCAATTTTTCAAGTAGGTGTATGTCCAAAAATATTTTGGGAGCTAGTCATTTCGCAACTAGTCTGTCTTCACTTAAAGTTTTGGGATACATATTCCAAAGTACTTGGCTAATATCTTGGTGGATTTAGGAAGCTCAAAGGGTCTACTCATCAACTCTGAAGTCTTAGTTGGCTGGTGTGAAGCCGGTTGTGGCAGCACCAACTCATCTTTGGATTGCATCCACCATCTCTCTTCATAGTGGTATCAGAGCATAGTCAAGCAACATAGGAGATGGATTTCCATCAACAATTGACAAATTGGATCGAAACAACTACCCGGCATGGTCTCTAAGGATGGAGGATTACCTTCAAGGGAGGAATCTATATGGATTCATATCCAGAGATGAAGCAATGCCAACCATGAGGAACAAAGGGCAACCATCACATGCAAAAGTGGAAAGACTTTCAAATTGGTGTTCGAAGGATGCACTTGTAAGGTCCTATATTCTAAACTCAATCTCTGATTTTCTTTTACCTCATATCAAGGGATGCAAGACATCAAGATAGACCTGGAATGCACTTGATTCTTTCTTCTCTTCTGTAGTGTTTCCTCAATCACAATCTATCCCCAATCACAATCTTTCGATTACTCAGAAATAACAGTGGAGAGAAGAACGCAGAGATTGCACAAGGTAAAAGAAAATCTGATGCAGAAGAGTAGAACAAATATGACGCAGAGAAGGAAGAATTTTGATATTATAGATGTGAATCAATGGTTACAGTAGCTTTGGACAATAGCTTCTTGACGAAGCCTATACCTCCCGACCACCCCCGAGCTATCACAATCGCATTCTCACTCGCACTCTCAATCACACTCTCACTCTCACTCTCACTCTCAATCACACTCTCAATCACAAGGTAATTCTCAGATTTATGTGTGTCCTCCGTGTTGATGCGCAGGCCTTCTTATCTTTTTCCGTTTGATCGCAGCCGTGCTCCCCAAAGAAGTGTGTGATCCACCAAATTTAGAAAAAGTCGAGTTTCTCCAAAACTTTCGCAAAAAAGCCATGCGATCGTAGTGTACTTCCTTTCTTTAGCATACCTGTCAAAAATAGCAGAAAAACACCAAGAAGACATATCCAAAAACATACATAATTAGACATGGTGACACGTGAGCATGAGAATCACGGATTCGAATAGAATTAGATAAGCCCTCGTTTTTTTTTTTTAAGTGTTGGAAAAAACGGCACTTTTCAAAGCCCTATAACTCAAAAACAATGAGGAATTAGGTTAAGCTTGTGAGAGACACTTTTATTCAATTTTTCGATCATCACAATAGTGTTAAAGACGTCCGAGGTCCAAATCCACCTCCAAATGCCACTTTTGAGCCCTGCAAGGTTTAAAATTCTAGAGAGAGAGTAAAATCAAGGCATTTTCTTACAATGAACTAAACGTAGGACCCTGAACGAGGTACTTATAACATGATTCACAAAAATCTCACACAGGCACTTTTATTCTCTTCTACTTGCTCTACCTTTCCCTCATACAGAGTTTTCCTTAATTCTTTAATCTTCACCTTCAAAATCCCACTAGAAAACATGATGCAATTAAGGTCTAGAGAGAGAATATGAAACTTGTCAACCCAAAATTTTTCCTACATGCATAAAATGACCTAATTATTCGTTATAAGCATTATCCCCACAATGAAATTCAGAAAGTTCAAAATGAATTATTTCACTAGAAAAGAGGCCTATTACATCTTCCAACACTTGAGCAAGGAAGAACCAATTGTGGATAGAGTTCACAACAATGAAGAAAAGCCCGAAGCAAAATGTGACTGATTACGTCACAAAGATGAAGGAGATTTCCGACCAACTTGGAAGCATTGGAGAGGTAATTGAAGAGGAGAAAATCATGTTGGAAAACAATGTCCCATTGGTCAAGGATTGGTCAATTTTGTCCATTCTTTAAAGCATGTGTCCAGAATCTATTCACTCCCTTGTACAAGAAAGGACGACGGGCGCAGTGGATAAAGCATTGTCCTCCCATCCAAATGACCCGAGTTCAAATCCCATCCTCAGCAGCGGGCGCAGCGCAAAGTTTTTATAATTTGTGCTTTTCAAAAAATTATCGACGGACGCGTTTTTTAATACGACGGCATACGGCATTTTCTCCCGATTATGACCAATAGATTTTTATGATTACGATTGCGATCGTAAAGATTTATGCTTTTGAAGGAGCTTTTGGAGGACAATCAAACACTATATAACAAGAGCTTGAGCTCATTGTTATTCATCCTTCACCTAGGATCAACACAAGCTTTCTAGAGCTTGGACCTCAGTAGAGGTGGTGTTTCTTCTAGCACATGGGGCAGCCATGATGCTAACTTGAAGCATGTTGAGGAGCAGCTATGGAGTTCTTCTTGGTGATTCTTCTTGGAGAAGATGAAGGGTGTGCTCACACTCTACCTCATGGAGAGGAGGTTATCTCTTGTTCATGGCAAGAAGACTTGATTATTAGCAGCTTGATGGTGAGGATCGCCCATCTACATGATGTATTTGAAGATTATCTTCTACAAGAAGATGTCTGGCTACTTCAAAGACATTGGATGGGACCATCTACATGATTTTGAAGATTATCTTCTACAGGAAGATATTAGGTTGAAGATTGTCTTCTACAAGAAGATATCGGGCTACTTCAAAGACATTAGATGGAGTTTAACATAAGATTCACATCTTATGTTAAAGTATTCAGGTACATATTCTCTTTATGCACACAGGTACTACTTGAAGTTTATGGAGGTCGTGGTGTTCATATCAGGAGGAGTCCTATTTGGCATAGGTACAAGAGAATCAGTACTTATATGCTTTATGCATATTTTATGAGGTGTTTAAGAAGGTGTGTTCACATGAGTTTGAGGATTTCTGTTCACACTGATCCTTCCTCTTTCAGTCACTCATATTCACTCTTCTATAACCTATAAAGTCACACATCTCATACATATTCAGATTACTGCCCATACATCTGAATATGTTTGTTACATTGTACATTCACTCATTCATCTATTTCTCATCACATAGAGTGGTTGAGAGTTTTGCTCCCACATTGTACATTGAACATTGGTATATATGATACTATGAGTAAGCGCTGGCTTACGTAACACCTTACACATGATGTCTATTCTTTCTCTATCTTTATCTCATCATTTGTATGATTAAGTTGTGGTATGTTCATGTTTTGTCAATATGGAAGATTGCTGGAATTAATGTTGTACATAACTGGAACTATGGAACCATGGACCTGTGACATGAGCCTAAGGGCCTACCTCACTTCCAACAAATCATTAGACAAATCATAAATGGAATCAAAGCAGACGACAAGTGGGAGTCATTCACAACAGCCATGGATTTATACATGGATATGCATGTACCTGACCTCAACACACTCATGGGCCAACTCTTCACTCATGAAGCAAAGATTAGCAAAAGGTGGTGAGTCCTCAAGAGGTAATCAAACTTCTGCCTTATATTCTGATAAAGCTAAGGTCAAGGATAAGTCAAAGAATAGGAAGAATGAAGATGAAGGTAGCTCTTTCCAAGCAAACTTTGCAGGTAGAGGAAGTGCTAGAGGAAGAGGGAGAGGTGGAAAGCAAGGCAGGGGGAGATTCCAATCATCTCAAATCCTGCAAAATATGTGGCTTATCTAATCATACTACTGAAGAATGTTTCAGGAACCCAAGGAACTCAAGATGAAGAGGCTTCAATAGAGGTGGCTATGGATCAAATAGAGGCAGATACAATGGAGGCTACAACAACAACAACTACTACAACAACAATTAAAACAACAACTATCAAAGTGGCCATAGAGGAAGAAGAGATTACAATAACTATGCAGAGGACCAAAGTCAAGAAGATTCATTATTGATTATGCGTATATCAGTGAAGAAGGGTAAGGATGATGATCACATATTTTACATTGATTCGGGATGCTCAAACCATGTAGCAAGAAATGTGGCTTTACTTTCTGACTTGGAAGATCCTCATAACAAGCATGAAGTGCAGACAAGAGATAACACAAAGCACTCAGTGGAGAAGATAGGTAATGTGAAGACATCAGATGGGAATATGAACCTCTTAAGCAAAGTCTTGTATGTCCCTACAATTACCAAAAATTTAATAAGTGTTGGACATATTGTTGAAAAAGGATTGCAAGTTAGATTCAACCGATTTGGAGCATATATTGAAGACCCAAGGCAAGGCTTTTGAAGGATTGCCAAAGGAGAAAAGACAAGAAGGCTTTTCACTTTTGAAGTGGAAGATACAAAGAACATAGCTTTGTTTAGCTATGGATCTCAAACTCTAACAGAGTTGGAGATATGGCACAAAAGGCTTGCTCACATTGGTGAGAGGACACTCAAACAAATTTGTAGGGACCAAAGTGTACTTGGTTTGCCTAATATCACAAGGCAACACATGATTTATAAGTGTGAAGCTTGTCAACTCGGCAAGGCTCATAGACAACATTTCAATAAGAAAGGATATATGTATCAAAATCCTTTGGATCTAGTGCACACGGATGTGTGGGGTCCAAGTAAGGAGCCATCTATATCAGGCTCAAGATATTATGTGTCTTTCATAGATGATTGTAGCAGGTGGACCATTCTGTTTTTCATGAAGCACAAGGATGAAGTGTTTAATTGCTTTAAGAAGTATATTGCTCTTGTTGAAAACCAAACAGGTAGGACTTTGAAAAGACTCAGATCAGATGGTGGAGGAGAAGACTTCTCTTCTGAATTTGATGCCTTCTTGCATGAAGAGGCATTAAAAGGGAAGTCACTACAAGTTATACACCTGAACTCAATGGTGTAGCAGAGAGGTGTTGGGGATGTAAGAGTCATGTGACCTTACCCCCATATTCATATATATACATCATATATAGAGCATTGCCTCAAGAGAGATCATTATGTGGGTTTCGAGGCTCCCACGTGTCTTTCCTCTCTTCTCTCTCCCTCCATCTCCTCCTTCCTCCTCTTGTTCTGCACACCAAAGCCCTTCATTGGTATCAGAGCATGTTGAAGGTTGGTGTGCAAGAAGCTTCAATGGAAGCTTAGGTCAGAAGGGGTAGAAGTGCAGGTCGGCATCTCTTGACAGCGGTTCAGTATTTCGGTCATAATTCGAGCTACAAAGCTCGGATTGATGCGTTTTAAAGTTCTGTGCGTAGCTAACACAAAGAGCTACAACTTCACAGAAGGGTGCAAAACCTGGTTCGGACGTCTGAACTGCAGAAAATTCGAAAAACGTAAAGAATTGTAGAAGGCGAATCTACATTGAGTAGGACAATAGGTCGGTTTTTTTGTCATAACTTGAGTTCTACAGTTCAGAAAGAAATGATTCAACTTGCTGCTCGTAGCTTGGAAAGATAGCTACAACTTTGCAGAAGAACGCAAATCCAGATTCTGAGTTTTAGGTTGCCGAAATTGCAGAATACAGAGTAGTACTGTTGCAAGTGAAAGTGAAATTGACAACAGGTGCTTGTTTTGAGCATATCTTGAGCTATGCACCTCCGATTGAGGTGTTCTTTATGTCGTTACGTAGCCAAGAAGTAGGTCTTCAAGTTTGCTGATGACCAAAAGTTCAGATTCAGAGGTTATCACCTCTGAAACAGAAAAACAGAGAGCAGTACAGTTTTGCCCAAACAACCTTAATTGCACTTGGAGGTTGAATTTGCTTTGGAACTTCTTCGAGAGAGAATTTTTGGTGTGCAAGCTCTTATTTTTAGAGCTTCAAGGCATTGTACATGTATGATCACTCTGGTAGCTCCTCCATATGAGAGTAGAGCATGATCTTGTCACGTGTTTGGCATGTAAGATGACATTGTGGTATACTCTTCTTTGAGGTTTATGTTATCATGAGTTTGATCATGGATGTATAGTGGCATTGTGGTCTATATCTTGCTTATGCCACTTGGTTATGGATTTAGTTATCGGTTGCATACAATTCTGTGAGAGTTGATTGTGGATCTTGGTTGGTACTTGTATCTTTGTTTTCTTTGCAGGTACATGATCCAGATTGGAGGCTCAGTTACACATTCGTTTGTCATCATTATTAGCATTTGGTCATTGATTGATATATATTTGCCAGTGTGATTCTTTGCATATGTGGATGGTGATTCCCACATGGTTTATTTGGTTCAGAGTTCGTTTTACAGAGGAGATGCTGTCGAAATTTCATCGGCTTTTATGTTAGAAGATAGCTCTAGTGGATCTTGAAGCTTGTGAGATAGCTTTGGATCATTGTTTATCTCCATTCATTTGGACTTAGTCACAGGTTATTTGTGATAGGTTGGACTATCTTGCAGGATTCATTCTTGAGTGGGAGGTGCATCACCATTGTATTGGCATGTATTGCCATTAGTTTTTTGGCACATGTAGTTGCCATTATGTTCTTGATTTGATCAGTGATAGGTGGTGACAGATTACTTATTGTTCTTTCGTTATTGGTTATCTTGTTTGATTGCTCAGTTTACAGGGGATACTTTGTCGAATTTTTCCCAGGATTCTTTCACATCTACTTGGTCACTTTGGAGACTTGGTGAGCAGGCTTGTGCTCGTGTTTTTATATGCATGCTAGATGCATGGTTATGTGACAGGTGGTTCACATGGTTCTTTCTCCATCGAGACATTTGTGATGTGAGTTATGCATATGGATATGCAGGTGTGATCCTATTGAGGATAGAGTATTGTTCCAGTCTCTTGTTACATTGCTAGTCTTGGATTGTCAGCATGGTGTTTTCTCGATTCGATGGTACTGACTTTCCGAGATGGAAAGCTTAGATATGGCATACATTGGTTCGTGCAGGGTTACACATGTATGTGCATAGAGATGCACAGAGGCCTCGTGACATGCCCGATCACGTATGGATGGATATGGATGCATTGGCCAGCTCCACTATCCGATTACAGCTTGTGGATTCTATATATGAGTCTGTTATGTATGAGGAGACGAGTAGTGCATTATGGCAGAGACTACATGATATGTATGCGAGTCCATTGACTCATGTGAGACATAGATCACATCGACGACTTCGATGTTGGCATTGTGGTCATGAGGGCCATATTCGACAACGTTGCTTCAGGCGGATGCAACGACGATGTCAGAGATATGCACGTGATGCAGGTCAGGTAGTGATTTCAGGAGAGTCTATGGCTATTGATTATGCTAGTGATGGTGATATCACTTTCTCCTATGGTTCATCTCAGGATTCCTCTTGTTCATTGGATAGTACGCATATGGCTTGGTTGCTTGATGCATTAGCCACTTTTCATGTTACTCCATATCGTGAGTGGTTTTGTCGATTCTCAGATGAGAGTCGTGGATGTGTGCACATGCCTGATGGTACGACATACGACATTGAGGGTGCAGGAGATGTATGCATTATGCTACCTAGTGGAGCATCACTTATACTCAGACATGTACGTTATGTGCCTTCATTCCCTATGAGCTTGATTTTAGTTAGTCAGTTACAGGAGAGCAAGTGTTATGCATTCCTTGGTGAGCATCATTTTCAGTTGCAGTTGGGATAGCTTATGCTTGTCAAAGGTGCTAGGATTGGGCAGAGGTATCCACTGCAGGTACTTCATGTGCGAGATAGTCTCGTCTCAGTGGGAGTTCAGCCTTATGTGTGATGTGAGACTCGTCATGTCTCATTTTGTCTACCTACACATATGTCTATTGACATTCATGATGCACATGTATGGCAGGATTCAGATGCTCAAATGGATGCATATATAGAGCATGTTTTAGATGCTCATGATGCTTATATAGAGCATGATTTTATTGATCATATGGATGCTCATATGGAGCACACTTTGGATGATCATTTGGATGCTTTAGATCATGATATGGATGCTCATATAGAGCATTGTGATGATACTCACTTAGAGTTTGATCATCAGTTTGATCTTGGTATTGATGTTGTGCAGTTAGCTCATGTGGAGCATGATGATACACTTGGTGTGGTCGAGCAGGATAGCTCTTATGATACACAGTGTATGCCAGAGCATACTAGCTCTCAGGGTGCATAGCTAGACACATCCTTGGTTGAGAGGATGACTGATTTAGATGTTGATGAGTCAGCGATCATGAAGTCGTTCTTGGATTCGCTCATGCCAGATGTTGACATAGATATGTCAGGACATATTGTTCTTGATGATGGTGCTTTGGATGCCTTGGATACAGGCATGGCCAACATACTTAGGTTAGCCAAGATAGCACATGTTTCGTCAGCATTCGGGAGTTTGATGTACGAGTTGTTATGCTCGAGACCAGACATTGCAGTTGCTATTGGAGCATTTGCACTTGGACTTGTCAGTCGTTCGATGATTGACATAGGCATAGAGCGAGTGGGAGCTTTGCAGGAACTTCACCAGTTCTTGCATCAGACAGATATGAGCTCGACTCTTGTCGATATGAGTCTAGAGCAGTTTGAGGTGCATGGATACACCTTGTTCGAGGCGGTTCGTGTAGGCTGATCAGTATGGGTTGAGATCCGAACTCTTCCTGTACATTATTGTATAGTCCTACATCATTCTTTGTATATGTTACCACTTATGGTCACATTGACCCTTAAGTGGGAGATTGTTGGGGATGTAAGGGTCATGTGACCTTACCCCCATATTCATATATATACATCATATATAGAGCATTTCCTCAAGAGAGTTCATTATGTGGGTTTTGAGGCTCCCATGCATATCCACGCGTCGTTCCTCTCTTCTCTCTCCCTCCATCTCCTCCTTCCTCCTCTTCTTCTGCACACCAAAGCCCTTCAAGAGGAGGAACAGAGCTATTCTCGAAGCTGCAAGGTCCATGCTCAACGAAAAGGGATTGCCAAGCTACCTATGGGCAGAGGCTGTGTCCACAACCACATATCTCATAAATAGACTTCCACCTAAGTCCCTCGATGGAACCACTCCACATGAAGTGTGGAATGGAAGAAGACCTAGTCTAGAGCATTGTAAAATCTTTGGATGCTTAGCCTATGCTCACATTCCTTCTCAAGTAAGAGGGAAATTGGATCCCAAGGTAGAGAAGTGTGTATTCATTGGTTATGATCAAAACCAAAAAGGATATAGATTGTACAATCCAACCAATAAAGGATTTTGTGTGAGTAGAGATGTAATTTTTGATGAAAAGAAATCATGGTTTGATGATGATAGGAAAGTGAAGCTGCCATATGACTTGGATGAAGAATTTCCATCACTTCAACCAAAGGAGCCAAAGCAGATTAAAGAAAGTGATTCGGAGTTTGACCTAGAAGACTTGGAAAGACTAAAGCTATGGAAGAACAAAGGTAAAGCAAAGATGCAAGATGCTACATATGGACCTAAGAGCTCACATCAACCACCTAGAAGGTCTTCAAGGGAGAAGAAGAAACTAGAGAGGTTTGGTTATGATACTTCTTTGGTCACCAAGCACTCAATCTACATTGCAAAGAATTCAACCAATGAAGAACCTACCACATTCGAAGAAGCACAAAGCAAGAAAGCTTAGAGAGATGCAATGGATGAAGAAATGGAAGCCTTGAAGGAGAATGACATTTGGGAGCTTGTACCTAACAAGCCATCTATGAAGGTAATTGGATCTCGATAGATATACAAAATCAAGAGGAATCCAGACGGAAGTATAAATAGACACAAAGAAAGGTTATTTGCTAAAGAATTTTCTCAAACCCATGGTATTGATTATGAGGAGACTTTCTCTCCTATTGCAAAAATGCCTACAATTAGGGTTCTCATTAGTCTTGCTGCATCTAGAAATTGGAATCTCTATCAACTTGATGTAAAGAATGCTTTCTTGAATGGATGGATTTCTGAGGAAGTGTATATGGCACAACCTCCTGGATATGAGGATGCACATCATCCTAACTATGTATGCAAACTAAAGAAAGCTTTGTATGGATTGAAGCAAGCTCCAAGAGCTTGGAATTTCATATTGGTGACTTATTTGCAGGACCAAGGACTCAAAGCTAGCAAGGCAGATACCTCTTTGTTCATAAAGAGGAATGGATCTGAAGTGATCTATTTATGTGTGTATGTTGACAATATTATTATCACAGGCAATGATCTTGAAGGAATCAAACAGGTAAATAGTCAAATGAAGGAGGAGTTGAAAATAAGTGACCTCGGACCACTCACTTATTTTCTTGGATTGGAGTTGATCTACACAGATTCAGGTATATACATCACACAAAGGAAGTATGTCCATGACATGCTCGTCAAGTTCAAGATGGAAAATACCAAGTGTGCAGGTACACCTATGGAGCAAAATCATAAGCTTAGTGCTTATGAAGGAGATCCAATTGAAGACATCACAAGCTATCAAAGCTTGGTTGGAAGTTTGAACTATGCAACACTCACAAGGGTGGATATATGCTATAGTGTTACCATATTGAGTCAGTTTATGCATAAGCCGAGAAGACCACATATGGAAGCGGCCAAGAGAGTTCTCAAGTACCTAAAGGGGACTATGAATGAAAGTTTGTTTTATTCATTTACTTCAGATATTGAGCTAAAAGTCTACTCAGATGTAGATTGGGTCAAATCTAGAGATGATAGAAGAAGCACATCTGGGTATATATCATTTGCAGGTTCGAAAATCATTTCTTGGTCATCAAAGAAGCAACCAACGATGGCATTATCTTCTACCAAAGCCGAATATAGAGGTTTGGCTAATGCAACTCAAGAAATCATGTGGTTAAAGTCTTTGTACACAGATCTTGGACTTCATTATTCAACACCTCACATTTTTGGTAACAACACAAGCTCACTACATCTAGCAGCTAATCCGGTATACCATGCTAGAACCAAGCATATTGAAGTCCACTACCATTATGTAAGGGAGAAGCTAATGAGCAAGGATATTCAACTATCCTATGTCTCTATGGATATGCAATGTGCAGACATGTTGACTAAAGCTCTTGATGGTACAAAGTTAAGTAGATTCAAGTTGATGATTGGCTTGCAGGAAATCAAGGACAATTGAAGACTTATTTGGAGGCCAAGCATGTTAGGCTTGAGGGAGACCTGTTGGTGCATTTTAACCAAGCCTACATTCTTGATATGCTTCATATTATCCTCATTTGTAAGTCACATGTGTAGTCATGTGAACACCTCTTGTAAAAGAGTTCATTTTTATCTCTTGTAATTGAAAAAGGAAAAAGGAAAAAGATGGCTTACCTCATCCATGATGTAAAAGCAAATTCGTGGGTCTAACTACCTAAAACCACGTATTTTTGAGCTGAAGGAATATCTCCTAACTTTGGGGATCACTTTTAGGTGGAGCCATTTGAATTCGAATTCAAAACTCCCTCCAAGAATAGCTATAAAAAGAGCAAGAAGGAAGAGGCGATTAGCAAGCGTATGTGACCACTTCATGTCATTTTGTAGAGATTGAAGAGCTTACTCCATATCTCTATCATTCTACTCCCATTGTGCAAATATTCATTTCCAATGTGGTTGTAATCATATGTGAATCTATACATTTGTCATTATCGACTTCTCTGTTTTGTTCTCTGCTATACTCACTCAAAGCAGTAACTTTAGAAGGTCCTATCTTGAGTTCTACTCAACCTTTTTCAGTGTTTTAATGTGTGTTGGATAGCTCTTACTATCTTCTTTCTGCATACACATTTTCATGCTCATTGGATTTACAAATTTGAAGATATCTGCATTTTACTACTCACTTGTCTATCTCTACAGAGCCCCGAGAATGGTGGGCATGTTCCAGAAATTGATGAATCTTGTTAAGTCTATTTGCTATGCCCAAAAGGAATTTATCTAATTCCTACCAGGTTGAGAGCACTGTTCAATTTTTCCAGTAGGTGTATGTCCAAAAATAGCAAGTTTTGGGAGCTAATCATTTCGCAACTAGTCTGTCTTCACTTAAAGTTTTGGGATACATATTCCGAAGTACTTGGCTGATATTTTGGTGGATTTGGGAAGCTCAAAGGGTCTACTAATCAACTCTGAAGTCTTAGTTGGCTGGTGTGAAGCCGGTTGTGGTAGGACCAACTCATCTTTGGATTGCATCGACCATCTCTCTTCACAGTTATGAGTTTAGCCACATCAAAGAATTGTAACATCTATCAGGTGGATTTCAAAAATGCATTCTTGAATGGTTGAATTTCATAGGAGGTGTACATGGCACAACCTCCTAGATTTGTAGATGAATCACATCATGAATATGTGTGTAAACCCAGGAAAGCTCTATATGCATTGATGCAAGCTCCTTTCTTGCAGGGCAAAGGATTTCATTTAAGCAAAGCAAATCCTTCACTTTTCATTAAGAAGATTGAAACTCAAGTGATATACTTATGTGTTTATGTAGATGATAAAATCCCTAGAGGTGATCGCTGATGGGATTGGAAGAATCAGAGCCCAAATGAAGGAGGAATCTAAGATAAGTGATCTTGGATTTCTCAACTACTTTGTGGGATTGGAAGTAGTCTATAAAGGTCAAGGGATGTCCCTTGCACAAAGGAAATATATAAAGGACATGCTTGAAAAACTCAAAATTCAAGAAGCTAAAGTTGTAGGTACTCCCATGGAGGTCAGCCAAAAATTAAGTGCCCATGAGGGAGAACGTATTCAAGACATCACAAGCTATCAAACCCTAATTGGGAGTTTAAACTATGCTACTCTAACTAGGGTTGATCTCAACTATGGAGTAAATGTGCTTTGTCATTTCATGCATATAAAGAGAGATGGGTGATGCAATCCAAAGATGAGTAGGTGCTGCTACAACCAGCTTCACACCAGCCAACTAAGACTTCAGAGTTGATTAGTAGACCCTTTAAGCTTCCTAAATCCACCAAAATATCAGCCAAGTACTTTGGAACATATATCCCAAAAGTTTAAGTCAAGACAGACTAGTTGCGAAATGACTAGCTCCTAAAACTTGCTATTTTTGGACATACACCTGCTGGAAAAAAATGAACAGTGCTCTCAACCTGGTAGGAATTAGATGAATTCCTTTTGGGCATAGCAAATAGACTTGTCAAGCTTCCCAATCCAAGTTAAAACACTTCAAATGATGGACTGAGCACTGAGAAGAAGATTCATCAATTTCTGGAACATGCCCACAATTCTCAGGGCTCTGGAGAGATAGACCAGGGAGCAGTAAAATGCAGATATCTCACAAACTATACATTCAATGACCATGAAACTTTATATGCAGAACGTAGACAGTAAGAGCTATCTAACGCATGTTACAACACTGAAAAAGGTAGCGTAGAACTCGAGATATGACCTTCTGAAGTTACTTCTCTGAGTGAGTATAGCAGAGAACAAAACAGAGAAGTAGATAATGATAAATGTATAGATTCACATATGATTACAACCACATTGGCAATGAATCTTTGCACAATGGGAGTAGAATGATAGAGCTATGGAGTAATCTCTTCAATCTCTACAAAATGACATGAAGTGGTCATGTACAAGGCTTGCTAATCGCCTCTTCCTTCTTGCTCTTTTTATAGCTATGCTTGGAGGGAGTTTTGAATTTGAATTCGAATGGCTCCACCTAAAAGTGATCCCCAAAGTAACGAGATATTCCCTCAACTAAAAAATGTGTGATATAGGTAGTTAGAGCCACGAAATTGCTTTTACATCAAGGATGAGGTAAGCCATCCTTTTTTTTTTCTTTTTTTCAATTACAAGAGATAAAAATGAACTCTTTTACAAGAGGTGTTCACATGACTACACATGTGACTTACAAATGATCATAATATCAAGCATATCAAGCATGTTGGCTTGGGTAAAATGCACCAACAGCTCCCCCTCAAGCCTAACATGCTTGGCCTCCAAATAAGTCTTCAATTGTCCTTGATTTCTTGCAAGCCAATCATCAACTTGAATCTACTTAACGTTGTACCATCAAGATCTTTAGTCAACATGTCTGCACATTGCATATCGGTAGAGACATAGGATAGTTGAATATCCTTGCTTATTAGCTTCTCCCTTACATAATGGTAGTGGACTTCAATATGCTTGGTTCTAGCATGGTATACCGGATTAGCTGCTAGATGTAGTGAGCTTGTGTTGTCAACAAAAATACGAGGTGTTCAAGAATGAAGTCCAAGATCTCTGTACAAAGACTTTAACCACATGATTTCTTGATTTGCATTAGCCAAACCTCTATATTCCGCTTCAGTAGAAGATAATGCCACGGTTGGTTGCTTCTTCGATGACCAAGAAATGATTTTTGAACCTGCAAATGATATATACCCGCATGTGCTTCTTCTATCATCTCTAGATGCGGCCCAATTTGTCACCCATCTGAAATTCCAAGCTCTTGGAGCTTGCTTCAATCTATACAAAGCTTTCTTTAGTTTGCATACATTGTTAGGATGATGTGCATCCTCATATCCAGGAGGTTGTGCCATATACACTTCCTCAGAAATCCATCCATTCAAGAAAGCATTCTTTACATCAAGTTGATAGAGTTTCCAATTTCTAGATGCAGCAAGACTAATGAGAACCCTAATTGTAGGCATTTTTGCAACAGGAGAGAAAGTCTCCTCATAATCAGTTCCATGGGTTTGAGCAAACCCTTTAGCAACTAACCTTGCTTTGTGTCTATTTATACTTCCATCTGGATTCCTCTTGATTTTGTATATCCATCGAGATCCAATTACCTTCATAGATGGCTTGTTAGGTACAAGCTCCCAAGTGTCATTCTCCTTCAAGGCTTCCATTTCTTCATCCATTGCATCTCTCCAAGCTTTCTTGCTTTGTGCTTCTTCGAATGTGGTAGGTTCTTCATTGATTGAATCCTTTGCAATGTAGATTGAGTGCTTGGTGACCAAATAAGTATCATAACCAAACCTCTTTGGTCTCTTCTTCTCCCTTGAAGACCTTCTAAGTGGTTGATGTGAGCTCTCAGGTCCATATCAAGCATCCTGCATCTTTGCTTTACCTTTGTTCTTCCATAGCTTTACTCTTTCCAAGTCTTCTAGGTCAATCTCCGAATTGCTTTCTTCAATCTGCTTTGGCTCCTTTGGTTGAAGTGATGCAAAATCTTCATCCAAGTCATATGGCAGCTTCACTTTCGTGTCATCATCAAACCATGATTTGTTTTCATCAAAAATTGTACAATCTATATCCTTTTTGGTTTTGATCATAACCAATAAATACACACTTCTCTGCCTTGGGATCCAATTTCCCTCTTATTTGAGAAGGAATGTGAGCATAGGCTAAGCATCCAAAGATTTTCAATGCTCTAGACTAGGTCTTCTTCCATTCCACACTTCATATGGAGTGGTTCCATCTAGTGACTTAGATGGAAGTCTATTTATGAGATATGTGGCTGTAGACACAGCCTCTGCCCATAGGTAGTTTGGCAATCCCTTTTCGTTGAGCATGGACCTTGCAGCTTCGACAATAGCTCTGTTCCTCCTCTCTACTACGCCATTGAGTTCGGGTGTATACCTTGTACTGACTTCCCTTTTAATGCCTCTTTCATGCAAGAAGGCATCAAATTCAAAAGAGAAGTATTCTCCTTCACCATCTGATCTAAGTCTTTTCAAAGTCCTACCTGTTTGGTTTTCAACAAGAGCAATATACTTCTTAAAGCAATTAAACACTTCATCCTTGTGCTTCATGAAAAACAGAATGGTCCATCTGCTACAATCATCTATGAAAGACACATAATATCTTGAGCGTGATATAGATGGCTCCTTACGTGGACCCCACACATCCGTGTGCACTAGATCCAAAGGATTTTGATACATATATCCTTTCTTATTGAAAGGTTGTCTATGAGCCTTGCCGAGTTGACAAGCTTAACACTTATTAATCATGTGTTGCCTTGTGATATTAGGCAAACCAAGTACACTTTGGTCCCTGCAAATTTGTTTGAGTGTCCTCTCACCAATGTGAGCAAGCCTTTTGTGCCATATCTCCAACTTTGTTAGAGTTTGAGATCCATAGCTAAACAAATCTATGTTCTTTGTATCTTCCACTTCAAAAGTGAAAAGCGTTCCTGTCTTTTCTCCTTTGGAAATCCTTCGAAAGCCTTGCCTTGGGTCTTCAACATATGCTCCAAATCCGTTGAATCTAACTTGCAATCCTTTTTCAACAATCTGTCCAACACTTATTAAATTTTTGGTAATTGTAGGGACATACAAGACTTTGCTTAAGAGGTTCATATTCCCATCTGATGTCTTCATATTACCTATCTTCTCCACTGAGTGCATTGTGTCATCTCTTGTTGCACTTCATGCTTGTTATGAGGATCTTCCAAATGAGAAAGTAAAGCCACATTTCCTGCTACATGGTTTGAGCATCCCGAATCAATGTAAAATATGTGATCATCATCCTTACCCTTCTTCACTGATAGATTCATAATCAATAATAAATCTTCTTGACTTTGGTCCTCTGCATAGTTATTGTAGTCTCTCCTTCCTCTATGGCCACTTTGATAGTTGTTGTTATTGTAATTGTTGTTGTAGTAGTTGTTGTTGTAACCTCCATTGTATCTGCCTCTATTTGATCCATAGCCACCTCTATTGGATCCTCTTCCTCTTGAGTTCCTTGGATTCCTGAAACATTCTTCAGTAGTATGGTTAGATAAGCCACAAATGTTGCAAGGTTGAGATGATTGGAATCTCCCCCTTCCTTGCTTTCCACCTCTGCCTCTTCCTCTAGCTCTTCCTCTACCTGCAAAGTTTGCTTGGAAAGAGCTACCTTCATCTTCATTCTTCCTATTCTTTGACTTGTCCTTGACCTTAGCTTTATCGGAATATAAGGCAGAAGTTTGATTACCTCTTGAGGACTCACCACCTTTGCTAATCTTTGCTTCATGAGTGAAGAGTTGTCACATGAGTGTGTTGAGGTCGGGTACATGCATGTCCATGTATAAATCCATGGTTGTTGTGAATGACTCCCACTTGTCGTCTGCTTTGATTCCATTTATGATTTGTCTAATGATTTGCTCCTCTTCAATTACCTCTCCAATGCTTCCAAGTTGGTCGGAAATCTCCTTCATCTTTGTGACATAGTCTGTCACATTTTGCTTCTGGCTTTTCTTCATTGTTCTGAACTCCATCCACGATTGGTTCTTCCTAGCTCGAGTGTTGGAGGAGAAGAAAGAAGCAAGTGCATTCCAGGTTTCTCTTGATGTCTTGCATCCCTTGACATGAGGTAAAAGAAAATCAGAGATTGAGTTTAGAATATAGGACCTTGCAAGTGCATCCTTCGAACACCAATTTGAAAGTCCTTCCACTTCTTCATGTGATGGTTGCCCTTTGTTCCTCATGGTTTGCATTTCTTCATCTCCGGATATGAATCCATATAGATTCCTCCCTTGAAGGTAAGCCTCCATCCTTAGAGACCATGTTGGGTAGTTGTTTCGATCCAATTTGTCAATAGTTGATGGGAATCCATCTCCCATGTTGCTTGACTATGCTCGGATACCACTGTGAAGAGAGATGGTGGATGCAATGCAAAGATGAGTAGGTGCTCCTACAACCAACTTCACACCAGCCAACTAAGACTTCAGAGTTGATTAGTAGACCCTTTGAGCTTCCTAAATCCACCAAAATATCAGCCAAGTTTGGAACATGTATCCAAAAAGTTTAAGTCAAGACAGACTAGTTGCAAAATGACTAGCTCCCAAAACTTGCTATTTTTGGACATACACCTGCTGGAAAAAAATGAATAGTGCTCTCAACTTGGTAAGAATTAGATAAATTCCTTTTGGGCATAGCAAATAGACTTAGCAAGCTTCCCAATCCAAGCTAAAACACTTCAAATGATGGACTGAGCACCGAGAAGAAGATTCATCAATTTTTGGAACATGCCCACAATTCTCGGAGCTCTGCAGAGATAGACCAGTGAGCAGTAAAATGCCGATATATCACAAACTGTAAATCCAATGACAATGAAAATTTATGTGCAGAAAGTAGACAGTAAGAGGTATTGAACGCACCTTAAAACACGGAACAAGGTTAAGTAGAAATTGAGATATGTTCTTCTGAAGTTACTGCTCTGAGTGAGTATAGCAGAGAACAAAACAGAGAAGTAGATAATGATAAATGTATAGATTCACATATGATTACAACCACATTGGCAATGAATCTTTGCACGATGTGAGTAGAATGATAGATCTATGGAGTAAGCTCTTCAATCTCTACAAAATGACATGAAGTGGTCATGTACAAGGCTTGCTAATTGCCTCTTCCTTCTTGCTCTTTTTATAGCTATTCTTGGAGGGAGTTTTGAATTCAAATTCAAATGGCTCCACCTAAAAGTGATCCCCAAAGTTAGGAGATATTCCCTCAGCTCAAAAATGCATGATTTAGGTAGTTAGAGTCACGAAATTGCTTTTACATCATGGATGAGGTAAGCCATCCTTTTCTTTTTTCTTTTTTTTCAATTACAAGAGATAAAAATGAACTCCTTTACAAGAGGCGCTCACATGACTACACATGTGACTTACAAATGATCATAATATATCAAGCATATCAAGCATGTAGGCTTGGGTAAAATGCACCAACAATGCACACCCCAAGGAAACCTCACATGGATGCAACAAAGAGGATATTGAAGTACTTGAAAGGAACAATAAATGAAGGTTTATACTACCCCTACACATCGGATTTGAATGTAAAGCTTTTCATTGATGCAGATTGGGTAGGTTCCAAAGATGATAGAAGAAGCACATTAGGATACCTCTCATTTGAAGAAACAAACCTCATATCTTGGTCATCAAAGAAGCAAACTACACTTACTCTCTTCTCAATTGAGGTTGAATACACAGGGTTAGAAAATGCAATGCAAGAAGCTATGTGGATCAAGACCCTACACATAGATTTAGGGTTGGATTTTTGCACTCCATCCATATTTGGAGATAATATGAGTTCACTTCATCTAGCTGCTAATCCTATCTTTCATGCAAGGACCAAATATATAGAAGTCCATTATCATTTTTTTAGGGAGAATATTGTGAGTAAAAAGATACAACTCTCCTATGTATCTACTCATATGCAATGTGCATATATGATGAGCAAATCCTTGGATGGAAGCAAAATAAACAAGTTCAAATATATGGTTAGATTGCATGAGATACCAAAGGATTGAAGAGGAGAGCATCTTACGCTTGAGGGGGAGATGTTGGTATATTTGGAAAGCATAGATGCTCTAAGGACTTCTCACATATTCATTTGGATCACTTATGAAGTGCATATGAATACCCCTTGTAAAAGTCATGGACTTTACCTCAATGGATAAACAAAATTGGAAATGAGTTTAAGGAATCTCATGATTTTAGAAGCCAAGAAGCATGACTACTTGGTGGTTGGAATCAAATCAATCAACACCTAAAGTGTAGGAACACTTTTAAGTGAGGGAGATTCAAATTTCAAAAACTTCTCTATGTGTATAAATAGATGTGAATTTTAGTCATGGGATATGATAGGGGAAGAGCGAGCCATTGAGCCTCATGGTTGAGTGTACATTGAGCTCACATAGGTGTGAGTAATTCCACTAAATCTCCTTTGTATCATACATTCATTAGCACATACAAATTGAGTCATTACTTCATGATTATCATTGTCTACTATTAATTCTCTCCTATAACCTCTTCCTTTTAGTGATTTTGTTTGATCACGTTCTCTGCATATACTTGATCATTTTACTTTCTTTAACTTGGGGTGGGTAGAATGATCCTTCTAGTTGCTACATATCAATTTTCAGTACACTTGATTCACTAATTCTTTAGTTGTTTATCATACAAGCTACTTGTGTTTGCATATTGTCTTCCTCATGAAAACTTGGGATGACAGTCTGAGTTCTTAAAATCATTATTCAGTGTATACTCACTCTAAATTAGAAAAATAACTTGTAATAGTTAGCTAAGCTCTTCAAATAGATGTGCCTAAAAGGTCTTGGGTCAATTGGTATCAGAGAGTGAGAACTCACAATTTTTTGAGAGGTTCAAGTCCAAGAATAACAATGATGATTTCATCCACAAGATGGATCATTAAATTATAAACCCAAATATCAAAACATGATGTTTAAAGCCCTTTCTCCATCACACATAGTAGCTCCTTCAATTCACATTTTTTTTGTGGGATTGATTATTTGCCAATATCTTTTGATGTAATCTGCCTATTTTCAATCATCAATTAAATTATAAAGAAAATAATTTGTAAAGAAAAAATAAAACTATTCTTATATATGGAATATAAAAGTATGATAATTACCTTAAATGTGATCCAAGATGATAGATCATGTCCCGCACTCCTTTCATTGTGCATGCATAGATAAAAACAGGTAGAATGTGCTTCAGAAAGATATGCCAATCATATGTCCTTAACCTTGATAAGGTCCTATCATCCAAAGTAAAGTTTTTCTGGAAAGATGCTCCTCTTTTCCTTTGTCGTAGTATCCAAGGATCAAGTTCATAAATTCACTACAACATATCAGGGGTATACCGAGGCTTCTACCGAGGAAAATGAACGGGTGCAATTTTTCCCCGACTTCGGTGTAAGGGTCGGTGTAGGCATCGGAACCAAAGCGCCGGTATAAGCGTCGGTATAAGCCTCGGTATTAGCGTCGGTATAAGCATCGGTATAAGCGTCGATATAAGCGATGGTATAAGGGATAGTATTCTCCTGGGCAAAATAGTCAGTATAAGCATCGGTATCTACCTGGGGATACCGACGCTTATACCGTCGCCTATACCGACGACCATATCTGCAAATTTTTTTTTGGCAGAGTATGTTGTCTCTTGCTACAGCAACATTCCCATGCTGCTGTGTAGCAAAAGACAATACACTCTGCCCAAGAAAAACCCGATTACATGTGACATGTATGACAGGCAACAGAAACATGATTTGATAAAGCAAAACATACTGTCAAATATAAAAGACATGGGAGAAATCAATCATGAACCATGTACAAAGAAATGAGACACATTGACATGATATTTATAAACAACAACCAGAACACATGTATATGTGTGTATGCCTATGTATATACATGTGTATGTGTATATGTATTATGTGTCTATATTTGTATATGTGTAAATATTTGTATGAATTTTAAAAAACCCTAGAACCCTAATCCTAATGACGTAGACATAAAACATATGTATGTGTGTATATATATGTGTATGTGAATATAAATAAATATATATATATGTGTGTATGTGTGTGTATGCATATATGTATCTATGTAAAAACATTAAAACCCTAATCCTAAAGACCTAGACCTAAAACGTGTATATGTGTATGCATGTGTGTATATAAGTAAAAGCCAAAAACCCTAATCTTAAAACCCTAACCCTAAAACATGCATATGTGTGTATGTATATGTCACATGTGTGTATGTATGTATGCATGTGTGTATATATCTATGTGTGTGTGTATGTATGTATGTATGTATGTATGTATGTGTGTGTGTGTCTTTGTGTGTGTGTCTGTATGTGTATGTGTGTGTATGTGTATATGTATTATGTGTTTACATGTGTATATGTGATGCATGTGTGTGTATATGTAAAAGCACAAAACCCTAATCCTAAAACCCTAACCCTAAAACATGCATATGTGTGTATGTATATATGATGTGTTTGTATGTGTATGTATGTATGCATGTGTATATGTGTGCATGTGTGTATGTGTTATGTGTGTATATGTGTAAACATCAAAAACCCTAATCTTAAAACCCTAACCCTAAAACATGTATATGTGTGTGTGTATGTATGCATATGCATATGTGTATGAAATATGTATGCATGTGTGTGTATGTATCTCTATGTCTCTCTCTTTCTATCTATCTATATCTCTCTCTTTATCTCTCTCTCTCTCTCTCTCTCTCTCTCTCTCTCTCTCTCTCTTTCATCTCTCTCTCCCTCTTTCATGTCTCTCTCTCTCTCTCTTATTATCTCTCTCTTTCATCTCTCTCTCTCTCTCTCTCTCTCTCTCTCTCTCTCTCTCTCTCTCTCTCTCTTATTCTCTCTCTCTTTCATCTCTCTCTCTCTCTCATTCTTTCTCTCTTTCATCTCTCTCTCTCTCTCTCTCTCTCTCTCTCTCTCTCTCTCTCTCTCTCTCTCTCTCTCTCCCTCTCTCTCTCCCTCTCTCTCTCTCTCTTATTCTCTCTCTCTTTCATCTCTCTCTCTCTCCCTTTCTCTCTCTCTCTCTCTCTCTCTCTCTCTCTCTCTCTCTCTCTCTCTCTCTCTCTCTCTCTCTCTCTCTCTCTCTCTCTCTCTCTCTATCTCACTCTATATCAATTGAAAACAAAACAATCACTTACATCAATGTAATTGTTTGGAGCGTTGTCATCAAAGTCCACTTAATGTTTTCCTTCGTTGAATTCCAAAGAACTGATGCCAAAAATCTCCTGCAAAACAAAAGAAAAGAGAAATTCATAAACCCTAATCCTAAAACCCTAACCCTAAAACATGTATATGTGTGTATGTGTGTATGTATATGTGATGTGTGTGTATGTGTATGTGCATGTATGCGTGTGTGTGTGTATACATATGTGAGTGTGTATACATATGTGAGTGTGTATATATATGTGTGTGTGTATGTATTATGCATGTGTGTATGTATGTATGTGTGTGTGTACATGCATATGTGTGTGTATGTATGTATGCATATGCATGTGTGTATGCACATATGTGTGTGTATACATATGTGAGTGTGTATGTAATATGCATGTGTTTATGTATGTATGTGTGTGTGTACATGCAAATATGTGTGTATGTATGTATGCATACGCATGTGTGTATGTATACATATGTGTGTGTACATGTGTGTATGTATATGTGTGTATACATGTATGTATGTATATGAGTATGAGAATGAATATGTGTGTGTATGTATATGCATGTTTGTATCTAATATGCATGTGTGTATGTAATATGCATGTTTGTATGTAATATGCATGTATGTATGTATATGTATGTATGCATGTGAGTATGTAATATGTATCTGTATGTATATGCATGTGTGTATGTAATATGTATGTGAGTGTTTATGTAATATGCATGTGTGTATGTAATATGTATGTGAGTATGTGTATGCATATGTGTGTGTATGTATGTATGTATGCATCTGTCTCTCTATCTCATTCTCTTTCTATTTCATCTCTCTCTCTTTTGTCTCTCTCTCTTTCACTCTCTCTCTATCTTTCTCTTTCATCTCTCTCTCTCTCTCTCTCTCTCTCTCTCTCTCTCTGTCTCTCTCTCTCTCTCTTTCTCTCTCTTTGTCTCTCTCTCTTTATGTTTCTCTAGATCTCTCTCTTTCTTTCATCTCTCTCTCTCTATCTCACTCTATATCAATCGAAAACAAAACAATCACTTACATCGATGTAATTGTTTGGAGCATTGTCCTCAAGGTCCACTTAATGATGCCCTTCATCGAATTCCAAAGATATTATTCCAAAAAGCTCCTGCAAAACAAAAGAAAAGAGAAATTCATAAACCCTAATCCTAAAACCCTAACCCTAAAACATGTATATGTGTGTATGTGTGTATGTATATGTGATGTGTGTGTATGTGTATGTGCATGTATGCATGTGTGTGTATACATATGTAGGTGTGTATACATATGTGAGTGCGTATATATATGTGTGTGTGTATGTATTATGCATGTGTGTATGTATGTATGTGTGTGTGTACATGCATATGTGTGTGTATGTATGTATGAATATGCATGTGTGTATGCACATATGTGTGTGTATACATATGTGAGTGTGTATGTAATATGCATGTGTTTATGTATGTATGTGTGTGTGTACATGCAAATATGTGTGTACGTATGTATGCATATGCATGTGTGTATGTATACATGTGTGTGTGTACATGTGTGTATGTATATGTGTGTATACATGTATGTATGTATATGAGTATGAGAATGAATATGTGTGTGTATCTAATATGCATGTGTATGTAATATGCATGTTTGTATGTAATATGCATGTATGTATGTATATGTATGTATGCATGTGAGTATGTAATATGTATGTGTATGTATATGCATGTGTGTATGTAATATGTATGTGAGTGTGTATGTAATATGCATGTGTGTATGTAATATGTATGTGAGTATGTGTATGCATATGTGTGTGTATGTATGTATGTATGCATCTGTCTCTCTATCTCATTCTCTTTCTATTTCATCTCTCTCTCTTTCACTCTCTCTCTGTCTTTCTCTTTCATCTCTCTCTCTCTCTCTCTCTCTCTCTCTCTCTCTCTCTCTTTCTCTCTCTCTCTTTATGTTTCTCTAGATCTCTCTCTTTCTTTCATCTCTCTCTCTCTCTCTATCTCACTCTATATCAATCGAAAACAAAACAATCACTTACATCGATGTAATTATTTGGAGCATTGTCCTCAAGGTCCACTTAATGATGCCCTTCATCGAATTCCAAAGATTTGATTCCAAAAAGCTCCTGCAAAACAAAAGAGAAGAGAAATTAGAAAAGGGAAAACACAAAGAAAGAGAAATGGTGCTACAGTATGTGCAACTCTTACAAAAGTTCCAGATCTAGAGAAACAGAGATGTAGAGAAAGAGAGAGACAGAGAGAGAGAGAGAGAAAGAGTGAGAAAGAGAGAGACCTGTGTACACAATAGGTGCAGAATGTAGTTCGCGCGCACAAACTGGATAGTAGCAAAGCTTGGTTCAAAATGCAAGAAAATGTCAAATTATTGCTCTCGGGCCTAGTTAAAACGTTGCCTCCGTATAAGCGTCGGTATAAGCGTTGGTATACGCGTCGGTATAAGCGTTGGTATAAGCGTCGGTAATTTACAGTAAAATACCGATGCCTATACCGGCGCTCATACCGGCGTCTGTATACCGACGATTAAATGACAGTCGGTATTGCATCCGTGGTTTTTCAAGCATTTTCAACGGTCATACCGACGCCGGGGCGTGACCGTCGGTATGGGCAACGTCGGTATGCCCCTGATATGTTGTAGTGATTGTTTCCTATTGCTTTTTATCAAAACTTGGCCATAAATTTGGTTTTGAGTTTTGATCCTTTAAATCATCTCTTGACGTTGTTGTGTCTTTTAATCCAAGAACATGTTGGCATGATGAATAACCAAAATTCTCGAATATACCTTCTGGATATTTAAAACATTAAAAATCCATTTAGCCTTCCATGATTCCATAAAATACAACATGCCTCCTAGCTGACAAGCAACTGGCCTGAGTTGATAAAAATAAAAATAGACATGGATGATCAGTCGCATGTCCCATCACTGGACAATATTAAGCATGAACCATGTAAAACACATGCATGGAATCGGAAACTTGAAAGTTTAATGTAATTGGGAATGATATTCAAAAATTAAATGATCATAATGAGGTGATAAGGAGGTCTTATGTATCCATTGTGATTCCTCAAGTGAGTGATTTTTATATTTGAATAAATACCTATGATATTGCTTACTTATTCGTGTAGTGGTAACCTCATAATCTATTAGTTTCTCATGAATCAATATTCCCGCGTCCTCTTCAAGTAAAGGAGGATCATCTAAAATAGGCATGAGTGGTAAAGTACCTTGAAAAGATTTCAACAAACTTATATGGAAAGAATTATGTATACCCCAATGAGAAGGTATATCTAATCGAAAAGAAGTTTCATTTATTTTCTCAATAATGCAAAAAGGTCCATAATACCTTGGGGCAAGTTTTACCTTAGGATGTTGAGAAGTATTTTTTAAATGCCTTTCAAGGATTCGTAACCAAACTAAATCATTTTCATTAAATTTTATGGCTATGCGCTTCTTATTAATACTACGCATGTAACGTTCTTGACTCTTCCAAATATGCTTATGCACTTCAGCAAGTGTAGAAATATGATCTTGTGCAAAAGAATCAGCCATAGGAATGTCAGTTTGAGTGAGATTCATGGAGTGGGAAGCTTACTAGAAACAATTTCATATGGTGCAGGACCAGTAGTAGAGTGTGGGGTGTTATTATATGCAAACTAAAGTAAAGGGAGTTTTTCATCCCAATTACTTGGATTATCTAAAGCTAACAACATAATAAATCCAAAATAGTACTATTTCTAGCCTCACTTTGACCATTACTTTCATGATGAAATGCAAAACTAAAGTCTATTTTTGATCCTATATGTTGATATAATGACACCCATAAATGATTACAAACACAAACATCTCGATCTAAAAGAATAACTTTAGGAATAACTTGATGTGGAAATACATTTAATAAATAACTTAGCAGCTTGAGGTGCAGTTAAAGTGTTTTTAGAGGGAATGAAGTATGCATGTTTACTAAATCTATCAACAATTGTCCAAATCATATCATTGTGAGATGGAGCTGTAGGGAGACCAGTAATGAAATCCATAGAAATCTGTTCCCATGGTCCGTCAGGTATAGGAAGTGGCATTAATAATCCAAATGGTTTACCATGATGTCGTTTTACACACTGACAAACAATGCAGTGAGAAACATATTGTGCAACATCTTTTTCCATGTTAGGCTAAAAAGAAGAAATCTTTACATGCAAAAATAGTACTTTTATGCCCCTATGACCCATATATGGTGGTTCATGCATCTCTTTCATAACAAACTCTTTGAATACTTGTGTAATGCATAACTTGTGTTGGAAATACAAGAATCCATTATGAAATGTGTAATGATCCTCATGATGTGATGTGGAATTATTGAAAGCAATCCATGCTTGTGAACAATACAGATCATATGCATAAGTGGAAATCATATCATAAAATGAATGAATCTGAATAGAAAAAATATTATTAATTGAAATAGTAGTTGTTTGTGGGGATGGGAGATGACTTAAGCATCAGCTACAACATAAGCTTTTCTTGGGTGATATTGAATCAGAGGTTGGAAGTTTTGTAGAAATAAAGCCGATTTAATATCTCGATCGGAAATCAATGGTTGATGTAATAAATGCTTAATAGCTTGTTGGTCCGATTTAATTAGAACTTCCGAACCCATAAGGTAATGTTTCCAAATTTTTAATGCATGCACAACAACTTAAAATTCCTTATCATATGTACTATAATTGCGTTCAGAAGGTTTGAGTTTCCTACTTTCAAATGCAAGAGGGTGATCTTTTTGCATTAAAACAACACCTATAACATAACCACTAACATTTGTAAGTACGTGAAATGGTTGTGCAAAATCAGGTAATTGCAAAACAGGTGCATGGGAAAGTGCATACTTAAGTTTATCAAAAGATTGTTGTTGAGCTACTACCCATACAAAATTTAGATTTTTCTTCAATAATAAAGTAAGGGGAAGGGCTATATAAGAAAATCCCTTTACAAACTTTTGATAAAAGCTAGCTAATCCTAAAAAAGAATGGACATCATTCACTGATTGAGGTTTAGGCCATTCTTCAATTACTTTAATCTTCTTGGGATCTACATGAATGCCTTGACTAGAGAGGATATGTCCAAGATACTTTATCTCATTTTGGAAGAAAAACCTCTTTTCAGAATTAGCATAAAGTTTATTTTTACGTAACGAATCAAAGACTGTTGCTAAATGAGTTTCATGTTCACTGTCATTCCTACTATAAATAAGTATATCATCAAAGAAGACAAGAATGAAGTCTTGGTATTCAAGGAAAATATTATTCATCATATGTGCAAAGGTGGCGGGTGCATTGGTTAGTCCAAAAGGCATTACCATGAATTCAAAATGGTCGTGTTGAGTTCTAAAAGCAGTTTTATAAATGTCATGCGATGTCATTCTTATCTGATGATACCCAGATTTGAGGTGGATTTTACTAAAGACACAAGCTCCATGAAGTTTATCTAGCAAGTCATCTATCCTAGGGATAGATACCTATTCTTAATGGTAATTTTATTAAGTGCTCTATAATCTATGCACATTATATGCGTCTTGTTCTTCTTTTCAGCTAAAAGAACAAGGGCTCCAAAAGGAGAAGATCTAGACTGTATTAGTCCTTTGTTGAGTAAATCTTTAACTTTTCTAGCTATTTCATTTTGGTGTAAAGGTCCATGCCTATAAGGTGCTTTATGAGGAGGAGAGCTACCAGGAATTAAATCAATCCTATGGTCAAGAGATCCCCTAGAAGGTGGTATTGCAGAACGAAAATCAGCCATAAAACAATCCTTATACGAGTCCATAAATGACTTATGTGCACTTGGAAGTGTATGTGTATAATCAGTTATATTATTCACAAAGACAATACATGAGTTATAACCTTTCCTAAAAGCTTGTTTGACTTGTGTATGACTAATGAACGGGAAGGGTTGAAAATCATGCATCATAGACAATGAAACATCTTTATTTCCAAATTTGAAAGTAATCATGTGTGTATCATAATCAATGCAAGGGTTGTAATTATGTCAAAACACCATGCCAAGTATAACATCATATGACTGCAATGGAGCAATTAAAAATAAACGTTCATCTAAATATGAGCCTATACAAATTTAAACATTATGCACCTCATTCGTAACATTATACATATTCCCTATAAACACAGCCTTAACCTTATACAAAGAAGGATGAGTAGTAAGGTTAAGATTTTTAACTAGCTTATGAGAAATAAAATCATGCGAGCTACCATCGTCGTGTAAAACATTTACTACTATGTCATTAATAGTGCCATGCATGCAGAGTAGAGAATGGTTAGAAATTCCATTACCCAAGGTACTTAGTTCTTGCTCTAATACTTCTTCAAACAAGTTAGGTTCAGTGTCAGTAGGAACAACCTCCATGTTGTGTACTTTAGCTTCAATGGGTTGTCTATTAGTAGGTCTCATACTACAAGCAGCTTTGGTATGAACAATCTTTCCACAATTCCAACAAGTTATATGGGGTCGTTTTTCTTGATCGTTCATCATTGTATTTTGAAGACTGGTAGGTTTCTGAGGCTCGCCAAGGGTTGATTTGTTGGATGGTACTAAATGGGATTGAGGAGAGCGTTGGAAAGTAGGTGAATCGAACATAGTAAAAGGAGGCTTAAAAGGAAAATTGGCTTTGACAGGTGGTTGACATTGACGAATTTGCTGTAAGCAAAGTCTTTTGGTGATAGATTGGAACTCCTTTTCAGCATCATGCACGAAAGAGATAGCTTCATACAAGGTTGTAGGTCAGAGGGTATGGAACTTTGCTTGGATTCCCATCTCCAAGCCATCTTCATATTTTTGTTGCAAACTTACTTCAGGAACCTGCTCAAGTGAATGAAGTAATAAAAGACATTGCCAAAAACGTTCAGTATAAATGGATACATTATCTCGTTTTCTCCATCCAAAAGTTGTCCATACACGACTCGCATGTAGATGGAACTAGGAAGAAAGGAAAGCCTCCTTAATTTTTGCTTGAAATGCGTCCCATGTGGTAGGATGGTTGGTACTATTCCATAAAACATTCCACCATAGCTGAGCTCTTCCTACCGAAATCTTGACTTCTCACTTTCTGAATATGACTCATCAAAGTACTGTTGGTGCATTTTTACCCAAGCCTACATGCTTGATATGCTTGATATTATCCTCATTTGTAAGTCACATGTGTAGTCATGTGAACACCTCTTGTAAAAGAGTTCTTTTTTCTCTCTTATAATTTGAAAAAGAAAAAGGAAAAGGATGGCTTACATCATCCATGATGTAAAAGCAAAGTCGTGGCTCTAACTACCTAAAACCATAACTTTTTGAGCTGAGGGAATATCTCCTAACTTTGGGGATCATTTTTAGGTGGATCCATTCGAATTCAAATTCAAAACTCCCTCCAAGCATAGCTATAAAAAGAGCAAGAAGGAAGAGGCGATTAGCAAGCCTTGTACGTGACCACTTCATGTCATTTTGTAGGATTGAAGAGCTTACTCCATAGATCTATTCTACTCCCATTGTGCAAACATTCATTGCCAATGTGGTTGTAATCATATGTGAATCTATACATTTGTCATTATCTACTTCTCTGTTTTGTTCTCTGCTATACTCACTTAGAGCAATGACTTCATAAGGTCATATCTCGAGTTCTACTCAACATTTTTCAGTTTTTTAATGTGCGCTAGATAGCTCTTACTGCCTATGTTTTGTATATACATTTTCAAGGTCATTGGATTTACACTTTTGGAGATATCTGCATTTTACTACTCACTGGTCTATCTCTGCAGAGCGCCAAGAATGGTAGGAATGTTCTAGAAATTGATGAATCTTGTTCTTAGTGCTTAGTCCATCATTTGAAGTGTTTTAACTTGGATTGCGAAGCTTGCTACTTCTATTTGCTATGACCAAAAGGAATTTATCTAATTCTTACCAGATTGAGAGCACTGTTCATTATCTCCAGCAGGTGTATGTCCAAAAATAGCAAGCTTTGGGAGCTACTCATTTCGCAACTAGTCTGTCTTGACTTAAACTTTTGGGATACATGTTCGAAAGTACTTGGCTGAGATTTTGGTGTATTAAGGAAGCTCAAAGGGTCTACTAATCAACTCTGAAGTCTCAGTTGTCTAGTGTGAAGCTGGTTGTAGTAGCACCTACTCATCTTTGGATTGCATCCACCATCTCTCTTCAGAGACTACCATGTTTGGCCTCCAAATAAGTCTTCAATTGACCTTGATTTCTTGCAAGCCAATCATCAACTTGAATCTACTTAACTTTGTACCATCAAGAGCTTTAGTCAACATGTCTACACACTGCATATATGTAGAGACATAGGATAGTTGAATATCCTTGCTCATTAGCTTCTCCCTTACATAATGGTAGTGGACTTCAATATGCTTGGTTCTAGCATGGTATATCGGATTAGCTCCAAGATGTAGTGAGCTTGTGTTGTCACCAAAAATGTGAGGTGTTGAAGAATGAAGTCCAAGATATGTGTACAAAGACTTTAACCACATGATTCTTGAGTTGCATTAGCCAAACCTCTATATTCGGCTTCAGTAGAAGATAATGCCACGGTTGATTGCTTCTTCGATGACCAAGAAATGATTTTTGAACCTGCAAATGATGTATACCCGGATGTGCTTCTTCTATCATCTTTAGATCCGGCCCAATCTGCATCTGAGTAGAACTTTAGCTCAGTATCTGAAGTATATGAATAAAACAAACCTTCATTCATGGTCCCCTTTAGGTATTGGATGACTCTCTTGGCCGCTTCCATATGTGGTCTTCTTGGCTTATGCATAAATTGACTCAATATGCTAACACTATAGCATAAATCCACCCTTGTGAGTGTTGCATAGTTCAAACTTCCAACCAAGCTTTGATAGCTTGTGATGTCTTCAATTGGCTCTCCTTCATAAGCACTAAGCTCATGATTTTGCTCCATAGGTGTACCTGCACACTTGGTATTTTCCATCTTGAATTTGACGAGCATGTCATGGACATACTTCCTTTGTGTGATGTATATACCTGAATCTGTGTAGATCAACTCCAATCCAAGAAAATAAGTGAGTGGTCCGAGGTCACTTATTTTGAACTCCTCCTTCATTTGACTCTTTAACTATTTGATTCCTTCAAGATCATTGCCTGTGATAATAATATCATCAACATACACACATAAATAGATCACTTTAGATCCATTCCTCTTTATGAACAAAGAGGTATCCGCTTTGCTAGCTTTGAATCCTTGGTCCTGCAAATAAGTCACCAATCTGAAATTCCAAGCTCTTGGAGCTTGCTTCGATCCATACAAAGCTTTCTTTAGTTTGCATACATAGTTAGGTTGATGTGCATCCTCATATCCAGGAGGTTGTGCCATATACACTTCCTTAGAAATCCATCCATTCAAGAAAGCATTCTTTACATCAAGTTGATAGAGATTCCAATTTCTAGATGCACAAAGACTAATGAGAACCCTAATTGTAGGCATTTTCGCAACGGAGAGAAAGTCTCCTCATAATCAATAACATGGGTTTGAGCAAACCCTTTAGCAACTAAGCTTGCTTTGTGTCTATTTATACTTCCATCTAGATTCATCTTGATTTTGTATATCCATCGAGATCCAATTACCTTCATAGATGGCTTGTTAGGTACAAGCTCCCAAGTATCATTCTCCTTCAAGGCTTCCATTTCTTCATCCATTGCATCTCTCCAAGCTTTCTTGCTTTGTGCTTCTTTGAATGTGGTAGGTTCTTCATTGGTTGAATTCTTTGCAATGTAGATTGAGTGCTTGGTGACCAAAGAAGTATCATAACCAAACCTCTCTGGTTTCTTCTTCTCCCTTGAAGACCTTCTAAGTGGTTGATGTGAGCTCTCGGGTCCATATGTAGCATCCTCCATCTTTGCTTTACCTTTGTTCTTCCATAGCTTTAGTCTTTCCAAGTTTTCTAGGTGAATCTCCGAATCACTTTCTTCAATCTCCATTGGCTCCTTTGGTTGACGTGATGGAAAATCTTCATCCAAGTCATATGGTAGCTTCACTTTCTTGTCATCATCAAACCATGATTTTTTTTCATAAAAAATTACATCTCTACTCACAAAAAATCCTTTATTGGTTGGATTGTACAATCTATATCCTTTTTGGTTTTGATCATAACCAATGAATACACACTTCTCTGCCTTGGGATCCAATTTCCCTCTTACTTGAGAAGGAATGTGAGCATAGGCTAAGCTTTCAAAGATTTTACAATGCTCTAGACTAGGTCTTCTTCCATTCCACACTTCATATGGAGTGGTTCCATCTAGTGACTTAGATGGAAGTCTATTTATGAGATATGTGGCTCTAGACACGGCCTCTGCCCATAGGTAGTTTGGCAATCCCTTTTCGTTGAGCATGGACCTTGCAGCTTCGACAGTAGCTCTCTTTCTTTTCTCTACTACACCATTGAGTTCGGGTGTATACCTTGTAGTGACTTCCCTTTTAATGCCTCTTTCATGCAAGAAGGCATCAAATTCAGAAGAGAAGTTGTCTCCTCCACCATTTGATCAGAGTCTTTTCAAAGTCCTACCTGTTTGGTTTTCAACAAGAGCAATATACTTCTTAAAGCAATTAAACACTTCATCCTTGTGCTTCATGAAAAACAGAATGGTCCACCTGTTACAATCATCTATGAAAGACACATAATATCTTGAGCCTGATATAGATGGATCCTTACTTGGACCCCATACATCTGTGTGCACTAGATCCAAAGGATTTTGATACATAAATACTTTCTTATTGAGAAGTTGTCTATGAGCCTTGCTGAGTTGACAAGCTTCACACTTATAAATCATGTGTTGCCTTGTGATATTAGGCAAACCAAGTACACTTTGGCCCCTGCAAATTTGTTTGAGTGTCCTCTCACCAATGTGAGCAAGCCGTTTGTGCCATATCTCCAACTCTGTTAGAGTTTGAGATCCATAGCTAAACAAAGCTATGTTCTTTGTATCTTCCACTTCAAAAGTGAAAAGCCTTCCTGTCTTTTCTCCTTTGGCAATCCTTCTAAAGCCTTGACTTGGGTCTTCAACATATGCTCCAAATCGGTTGAATCTAACCTGCAATCCTTTTTCAACCCTCTGTCCAACACTTATTAAATTTTTGATAATTGTAGGGACATACAAGACTTTGCTTAAGAGGTTCATATTCCCATCTGATTTCTTCACATTATATATCTTCTCCACTCAGTGCTTTGTGTCATTTCCTGTCTGCACTTCATGCTTGTTATGAGGATCTTCCAAATCAGAAAGTAAAGCCACATTTCGTGCTACATGGTTTGAGCATCCCGAATCAATGTAAAATATGTGATCATCATCCTTACCCTTCTTCATTGATAAATTCATAATGAATAATGAGTCTTCTTGACTTTGGTCCTTTGCATAGTTATTGTAGTCTCTCCTTCCTCTATGGCCACTTTGATAGTTGTTATTGTTGTAATTGTTGTTGTAGTAGTAGTTGTTGTTGTAGCCTCCATTGTATCTACCTCTATTTGATCCATAGACACCTCTATTGAATCCTATTCCTCTTGAGTTCCTCGGGTTCCTGAAACATTCTTCAGTAGTATGATTAGATAAGCCACATATATGCAAGGTTGAGATGATTGGAATCTCCCCCTGCCTTGCTTTCCACCTCTGCCTCTTCCTCTAGCTCTTCCTCTACCTACAAAGTTTGCTTCGAAACAGCTACCTTCATCTTCATTCTTCCTATTCTTTGACTTGTCCTTGACCTTAGCTTTATCAGAATATAAGGTAGAAGTTTGATTACCTCTTGAGGACTCACCACCTTTGCAAATCTTTGCTTCATGAGTGAAGAGTTGGCCCATGAGTGTGTTGAGGTCGGGTACATGCATATCCATGTATAAATCCATGGCTGATGTGAATGACTCCCACTTGTCGTCTGCTTTGATTCCATTTATGATTTGTCTAATGATTTTCTCCTCTTCAATTACCTCTCCAATGCTTCCAAGTTGGTCGGAAATCTCCTTCATCTTTGTGACATAATCAGTCACATTTTGCTTCCAGCTTTTCTTCATTGTTGTGGACTCCATGCACAATTGGTTCTTCCTTGCTCGAGTGTTGGAAGAGAAGAAAGAAGCAAGTGCATTCCAGGTCTCTCTTGATGTCTTGCATCCCTTGACATGAGGTAAAAGAAAATTAGAGATTGAGTTTAGAATATAGGACCTTGCAAGTGCATCCTTCGAACACCAATTTGAAAGTCCTTCCACTTCTTCATGTGATGGTTGCCCTTTGATCCTTCGAACACCAATTTGAAAGTCCTTCCACTTCTTCATGTGATGGTTGCCCTTTGTTCCTCATGGTTGGCATTGCTTCATCTCCGGATATGAATCCATATAGATTCCTCCCTTGAAGGTAAGCCTCCATCCTTAGAGACGATGCCGGGTAGTTGTTTCAATCCAATTTGTCAATTGTTGATGGAAATCCATCTCCCATGTTGCTTGACTATGCTCTGATACCACTGTGAAGAGAGATGGTGGATGCAATCCAAAGATGAGTAGGTGTTGCTACAATGAGCTTCACACCAGCCAACTAAGACTTCAGATTTGATTAGTAGACCCTTTGATCTTCCTAAATCCACCAAAATATCAACCAAGTACTTTGGAACATGTATCCCAAAAGTTTAAGTCAAGATAGACTAGTTGTGAAATGACTAGCTCCCAAAACTTGCTATTTTTGGACATACACCTGCTGGAAAAAATGAACAGTGCTCTCAACCTGGTAAGAATTAGATAAATTCATTTTGGTCATAGCAAATAGACTTAGCAAGCTTCCCAATCCAAGTTAAAGCACTTCAAATGATGGACTGAGCAGTGAGAAGAAGATTCATCTATTTCTGGAACAAGTACCACTGTTATCAGGTTCTTGAGGGCATGCACACACAAAGGCAGAAAGAAGATGAAACAAGAATCAGAAATAGAGAAACAATTGACGCGATATTGGGTGCAATCTCCCCCATGTACTCTGATGGACGAGTCTCTCAGAGTACATGTATTTATAGGTTTATTTCTATTACATCCTGAAAATAGAAGTTACGTGAGGTCCGTCACTTTTAGAAGCGTCTTTTAGGAAAAACTACTTTATTTACAAAAGGCGTCGCTTCCTAAAGTGAACCACTACTTTTACAACAACATAAACCTAAATATAACTATTCTCGAATTCTTCCATTCAGTCTTCAAATTTATTTATTTACGTGCATCCACTTGTATCCATGCCCTCATGCTTCTTCACTTGTTAAAAATCCATTTAACCTTCCATGATTCCATAAAATACAACACAGCCCTTTTTTGGTCTTTTATCCATCTTGAAGAGTGTGTCCCTCTACATACGATGCCTAACGAGCTGATCCCCTGAAAGAAAAAAATCCCTATGGGGATTGAACCCTTTTCATGCGCATGCCCTTTTTTCCTCCGTTGCATGTTGTGGCTCCACGTTACATGTTCCAGAAAAAAAACAAATAGGGAAAATCAACCCCACATTCATGTATCATGCATTTCTTATTAATATAAATATTATAGTTATATATACATTTCACAATACATAGATACTCACATAAGAATGAGTACACACACTTGCAACAATAAACACGCACACACATATAGATATATTTGTATACATACGTATATTTACACACTAACACACATAGGAACGCACAATTTATACATATGATATTGGCATTCATACACATTGGTGCTCTCACATGCACAATATATGCACAAAAAAACATATACATATGCATTACCACAATGCATACAAACATATGCTCAGTTCAAGCACACATTCGCATATCACAGAGTGTTGCAGACACATTCACATTGCATAGGTACATGACATATTCTTGTTCATCACACAAATGTACACACATAGAAACATATTAATAAATCAACTTGCACTTATGCACATACATTGATACCTTAACTCTTTATGCAGGTACATACACATTTAAAGTCAAGTAACCTCATATTTGTTGCAAGTCAACCATACCTCAAGTCATAAGGATGAAGGATATACTAATGAGTAAGTTTCACTTGGCTTAGGTCATGTCTATACCATTCCATATAATTTGAATGTCGTTGTCTAACTTACCTGCAAAAATAGCACTTTTAACCATTTCATTTGATCTTAGCATACCTTTAGTGGAGCTTTAAATTGGTGCTTAATGCTTGATTGTTGAGCTTCGCTTTGGATCAGGACGGTATCCATCCCCTCTAAACCTGTGCATCATTCGGATGTGCCAATCTGCATACATAACATCAAACCCAAAGTGAGCATCAAGTAGTCTTAGAAGATAAACAAAACTTAAAGAAAATCCAACTATATGCATAAAATCTTAAAATGCATTCAATTTGGCATAAATTAAGACAAGAAGGTAGACACAAGCATCGCATACAATCTCTCAAGATACAGTAACACATTCAGACTAGTAATCACCTGAGCAAATTGAAAACTTCTAAGCTATTTTGTTATCTTAACATAGTCAGATCTAGTAGCCCATTCTAAGCATATACATATACGAGTCCTTACTAAATGGATTTATGAAACTACAATCTCGCTTCTCTGTTGATCTCCCACCGTCTAGACCCCCATCAAACCTTTTCTTATTTTTCTTTTACTTTTATTTTGTTTTTCTTTGCTTTTATTCTTCAGCCTTGCTCAACCTTTATATTTTTGTTTTTGTTTTTGTTTATTTTATTCTTTATTTACACATGTCAGCCTATGCCAAATTCGGGTGCGAATCATGGACCTATCCACCCGGCCAGCTTTAGCCCACTCATCTATCGACCCGACATAGCGCATGATACACAATATCAGCCTCATACAAAATTGACGCCACCTCATTGCTCTAACCACCCGATCATAGTTTCTCCACATGCCTATCAACCCGTATGAGTCAATGGCCATATATAGGTCAGGACATACGACAGAACTAGCATCAAGTCATAGCCCTGATCACCCGACCAAGGTAGTTCCACCCGCCTACTAGCTCATCGCAGCGCCCAAGAGTACATACATATACACATGTAGCTGACTGGTGTATGAAGAATTTTTTTGAAACATAATCTTTCGAAAGGTCAGATCAGACGAGAGATCAAAAGCAGAATTCAAAGCATCTCACTCATGAAGCCCCCATGAATGCCAAAATATACATGTGGTCAGTGTAGGTGTTCTCTTTACCTTCCTAGGTCTTGTTCTTTGTTATCATCTTGACTTCCCGTAGATATCTTTAAATCTTGGTTATTATCATATCTTGCTTCTTTGTTTGTTTGATTATCATCCCTTAGAAGTGAGGAGTCTATTAGATTATGGGAAGCCTCATGTTGTTTTCTTGGTGTGTTTTGTTTATTTTTGTTTTGTTGTATGTTTGATATGGGTTTGACTTTGATTTGTTTAGCTTCTACATATTCCTTTGCTCCTCCCATCTTTGGGGTTTGTGCATATATAGTATTTGAAGATGTATGTTGGTGCATTTTACCCAAGCCTACATGCTTGATATGCTTGATATTATGATCATTTGTAAGTCACATGTGTAGTCATGTGAACACCTCTTGTAAAAGAGTACATTTTATCTCTTGTAATTGAAAAAGGAAAAAGGAAAAAGATGGCTTATCTCATCCATGATGTAAAAGCAAACTCGTGGCTCTAACTACCTAAAACCACGAATTTTTGAGCTAAGGGAATATCTCCTAACTTCGGGGATCACTTTTAAGTAGAGCCATTCGAATTCGAATTCAAAACTCCCTCTAAGAATAGCTATGAAAAGAGCAAGAAGGAAGAGGCGATTAGAAGGCCTTGTACGTGACCACTTCATGTCATTTTGTAGAGATTAAAGAGATTACTCCATAGCTCTATCATTCTACTCCCATTGTGCAAAAATTCATTGCCAATGTGGTTGTAATCATATGTGAATCTATACATTTGTCATTATCTACTTCTCTGTTTTGTTCTTTGCTATACTCACTCAGAACAATGACTTCAGAAGGTTCTACCTTGCGTTGTACTTAACATTTTCCAGTATTTCAATGTGCGTTGGATAGCTCTTAGTGTATATTTGCTGCCTATAAGTTTTCATGCTCATTGGATTTATAGTGTTGGAGATATCTGCATTTTACTACTCACTAGTCTATCTCTGCAGAGCCCCGAGAATGGTGGGCATGTTCGAGAAATTAATGAATCTTGTTCTGAGTGCTCAGTCCATCATTTGAAGTGTTTTAACTTGGATTGGGAAGCTTTCTAAGTATATTTGCTATGACCAAAAGGAATATATCTAATTTGTACCAAGTTGAGAGCACTGTTCATTTTTTCCAGCAAGTGTATGTCCAAAAATAGCAAGTTTTGGGAGCTAGTCATTTCGCAACTAGTTTGTCTTGACTTAAACTTTCGGGATACATGTTCCAAAGTACTTGTCTGATATTTTGGTGGATTTAGGAAGCTCAAAGGGTCTACTAATCAACTCTAAAGTCTCACTTGGCTACTCGTCTTTGGATTGCATCCACCATCTCTCTTCACAGTGGTATCAGAGCATATTCAAGCAACATGGGAGATGGATTTCCATCAACTATTGACAAATTGGATCGAAACAACTACCTGGCATGTTCTCTAAGGATGGAGGCTTAGCTTCAAGGGAGGAATCTATATGGATTCATATCCGGAGATGAAGCAATGCCAACCATGAGGAACAAAGGGCAACCATCACATGAAGAAGTGGAAGGACTTTCAAAATGGTGTTCGAAGGATGCACTTGCAAGGTCCTATATTTTAAACTCAATCTCTGATTTTCTTTTACCTCATGTCAAGGGATGCAAGACATCAAGAGAGACCTGGAATGCACTTGCTTCTTTCTTCTCTTCCAACACTCGAGCAAGGAAGAACCAATTGTGGATGGAGTTCACAACAATGAAGAAAAGCCCGAAGCAAAGTGTGACTGATTATGTCACAAAGCAGAAGGAGAGTTCCGACCAACTTGGAAGCATTGGAGAGGTAAATGAAGAGGAGCAAATCATTAGACAAATCATAAATGGAATCAAAGCAGACGACAAGTGGGAGTCATTCACAACAGCCATGGATTTATACATGGATATGCATGTACTCGACCTCAACACACTCATGGGCCAACTCTTCACTCATGAAGCAAAGATTAGCAAAGGTGGTGAGTCCTCAAGAGGTAATCAAACTTCTGCCTTATATTCCGATAAAGCTAAGGTCAAGGACAAGTCAAAGAATAGGAAGAATGAAGATGAAGGTAGCTCTTTCCAAGCAAACTTTGCAGGTAGAGGAAGAGCTAGAGGAAGAGGCAGAGGTGGAAAGCAAGGCAGGGGGAGATTCCAATCATCTCAACCTTGCAATATATGTGGCTTATCTAATCATACTACTGAAGAATGTTTTAGGAATCCGAGGAACTCAAGAGGAAGAGGATTCAATAGAGGTGGCTATGGATCAAATAGAGGCACGTACAATGGAGGCTAGAAGAACAACTACAACAACAATTACAACAACAACAACAACTATAAAAGTGGCCATAGAGGAAGGAGAGACTACAATAACTATGCAGAGGACCAAAGTCAAGAAGATTCATTATTGATTATGAATCTATCAGTGAAGAAGGGTAAGGATGATGATCACATATTTTACATTGATTCGAGATGCTCAAACCATGTAGCAAGAAATGTCGCGTTACTTTCTGATTTGGAAGATCCTCATAACAAGCATGAAGTGCAGACAGGAGATGACACAAAGCACTCAGTGGAAAAGATAGGTAATGTGAAGTCATTAGATGGGAATATGAACCTCTTAAGCAAAGTCTTGTATGTCCCTACAATTACCAAAAAATTAATAAGTGTTTGACAAATTGTTGAAAAGGGATTGCAGGTTAGATTCAACCGATTTGGAGCATATGTTGAAGACCCAAGGCAAGGCTTTAGAAGGATTGCCAAAGGAGAAAAGACACGAAGGCTTTTCACTTTTGAAGTGGAAGATACAAAGAACATAGCTTTGTTTAGCTATGGATCTCAAACTCTAACAGAGTTGGAGATATGGCACAAAAGGCTTACTCACATTGGTGAGAGGACACTCAAACAGATTTGCAGGGACCAAAGCCTACTTGGTTTGCCTTATATCACAAGGCAACACATGATTTATAAGTGTGAAGGTTGTCAACTCGGAAAGGCTCATAGACAACCTTTCAATAAGAAAGGATATATGTATCAAAAACCTTTGGATCTAGTGCATAGGGATATGTGGGGTCCAGGTAAGGAGCCATCTATATCAGGCCGAAGATATTATGTGTCTTTCATAGATGATTGTAGCAGGTGGACCATTCTGTTTTTCATGACGCACAAGGATGAAGTGTTTAATTGCTTTTAGAAGTATATTGCTCTTGTTGAAAACCAAACAGGTAGGACCTTGAAAAGGCTCAGATCAGATGGTGGAGGAGAATACTTCTTTTCTGAATTTGATGCCTTCTTGCATGAAAGAGGCATTAAAAGGGAAGTCACTACAAGGTATACACCCGAACTCAATGGTGTAGCAGAGAGGAGGAAGAGAGCTATTGTCGAAGCTGCAAGGTCCATGCTCAACGAAAAGGGATTGCCAAACTACCTATGGGCAGAGGATGTGTCTACAGCCACATATCTCATAAATAGACTTCCATCTAAGTCACTAGATGGAAGCAATCCATATGAAGTGTGGAATGGAAGAAGACCTAGTCTAGAGCATTGTAAAATTTTTGGATGCGTAGCCTATGCTCACATTCCTTCTCAAGTAAGAGGGAAATTGGATCCCAAGGCAAAAAAGTGTGTATTCATTGGTTATGATCAAAACCAAAAAGGATATAGATTGTACAATCCAACCAATAAAGGATTTTTTGTGAGTAGAGATGTAATTTGTTATGAAAACAAATCATGGTCTGATGATGACAGGAAAGTGACGCTGCCTTATGACTTGGAGGAAGATTTTCCATCACTTCAACCAAAGAGCCAAAACAGATTGAAGAAAGTGATTCGGAGATTGACCTAGAAGACTTGGAAAGACTAAAGCTATGGAAGAACAAAGGTAAAGCAATGATGCAGGATGCTACATATGGACCCGAGAGCTCACATCAACCACTTAGAAGGTCTTCAAAGGAGAAGAAGAAACCTGAGAGGTTTGGTTATGATACTTCTTTGGTCACCAAGCACTCAATCTACATTGTAAAGGATTCAACCAATGAAGAACCTACCACATTCGAAGAAGCACAAAGAAAGAAAGCTTGGAGAGATGCAATGGATGAAGAAATGGAAGCTCTGAAGGAAAACGACACTTGGGAGCTTGTACCTAAAAAGCCATCTATGAAGGTAATTAGATCTGGATGGATATACAAAATCAAGAGGAACCCAGATGGAAGTATAAATAGACACAAAGCAAGGTTAGTTGCTAAAGGGTTTGCTCAAACCCATGGTATTCATTATGAGGAGAATTTCTCTCTTGTTGCAAAAATGCCTACAATTAGGGTTCTCATTAGTCTTGCTGCATCTAGAACTTGGAATCTCTATCAACTTGATGTAAAGAATGCTTTCTTGAATGGATGGATTTTTGAGGAAGTCTATATGGCACAGCCTCCTCGATAGGAGGATGCACATCATCCTAACCATGTATGCAAAACTAAAGAAACCTTTGTATGCATTGAAGCAAGCTCCAAGAGCTTGGAATTTCACATTGGTGACTTATTTGTAGGACCAAGGATTCAAAGCTAGCAAAGTAGATACCTCTTTGTTCATAAAGAGGAATGGATCTGAAGTGATCTATTTATGTGTGTATGTTGATGACATTATTATCACAGGCAATGATCTTGAAGGAATCAAACAAGTAAAGAGTCAAATGAAGGAGGAGTTCAAAATAAGTGACCTCGGACCACTCACTTATTTTCTTGGATAGGAGTTAATCTACACAGATTCAGGTATATACATCACACAAAGGAAGTATGTCCATGACATGCTCGTCAAGTTCAAGATGGAAAATACCAAGTGTGCAGGTACACCTATGGAGCAAAATCATAAGCTTAGTGCTTATTAAGGAGAGCCAATTGAAGACATCACAAGCTATCAAAGCTTGGTTGGAAGTTTGAACTATGCAACACTCACAAGGGTGGATATATGCTATAGTGTTAGCATATTGAGTCAGTTTATGCATAAGCCGAGAAGACCACATATGGAAGCGTCCAAGAGAGTCCTCCACTACCTAAAGGGGACCATGAATGAAGGTTTGTTTTATTCATATACTTCAGATATTGAGCTAAAGGTCTACTCAGATGCAGATTGGGCCGGATCTAGAGATGATAGAAGAAGCACATCCGGGTATATATCATTTGTAGGTTCAAAAATCATTTCTTGGTCATCGAAGAAGCAACCAACCATGGCATTATCTTCTACCGAAGCCGAATATAGAGGTTTGGCTAACGCAACTCAAGAAATCATGTGGTTAAAGTCTCTGTACACAGATCTTGGACTTCATTCTTCAACACCTCACATTTTTTGTGACTACACAAGCTCACTACTTCTAGCAGCTAATCTCGTATACCATGCTAGAACCAAGCATATTGAACTCCACTACCATTACGTAAGGGAAAAGCTAATTAGCAAGGCTATTCAACTATCCTATGTCTCTACAGATATGCAATGTGCAGACATGTTGACTAAACCTCTTGATGGTACAAAGTTAAGTAGATTCAAGTTGATGATTGGCTTGCAGGAAATCAAGGACAATTGAAGACTTATTTGGAGGCCAAGCATGTTAGGCTTGAGGGGGAGCTGTTGGTGCATTTTACCCAAGCCTACATGCTTGATATGCTTGATATTATGATCATTTGTAAGTCACATGTGTAGTCATGTGAACACCTCTTGTAAAAGAGTACATTTTATCTCTTGTAATTGAAAAAAGGAAAAAGGAAAAAGATGGCTTATCTCATCCATGATGTAAAAGCAAACTCGTGGCTCTAGCTGTCTTAAACCATGAATTTTTGAGCTGAGGGAATATCTCCTAACTTTTGGGATCACTTTTAGGTAGAGCCATTCGAATTCGAATTCAAAACTCCCTCCAAGAATAGCTATAAAAGAGCAAGAAGGAAGAGGCAATTAGCAAGCCTTGTACGTGACCACTTCATGTCATTTTGTAGAGATTGAAGAGCTTACTCCATAGCTCTATCATTCCGCTCCCATTGTACAAACATTCATTGCCAATGTGGTTGTAATCATATGTGAATCTATACATTTGTCATTATCTACTTCTCTGTTTTGTTCTCTGCTATACTCACTCAGAATAGTGACTTCAGAAGGTCATATCTTGAGTTCTACTTAACATTTTTTAGTGTTTTAACGTGCCTTGGATAACTCTTACTGTCTACTTGCTGCTTATAAATTTTGCGTGCTCATTGCATTTAGAGTGTTGGAGATATCTGCATTTTACTACTCACTGGTCTATCTCGCCCCAAGAATGGTAAGCATGTTCCAGAAATTGATGAATCTTGTTCTCAGTGCTCAGTCCATCATTTGAAGTGTTTTAACTTGGATTGGGAAGCCTGCTAAGTCTATTTGCTATGCCCAAAAGGAATTTATCTAATTTTTACCAGGTTGAGAGCACTGTTCATTTGTTCCAACAAGTGTATGTCCAAAAATAGCAAGTTTTAGAAGCTAGTCATTTTGCAACTAGTCTGTCTTGACTTAAACTTTTTGGGATACATGTTCCAAAGTACTTGGCTGATATTTTGGTGGATTTAGGAAGCTCAAAGGGTCTACTAATCAACTCTGAAGTCTCAGTTGGATGGTGTGAAGCTGGTTGTAGGAGCACCTACTCGTCTTTGGATTGCATCCACCATCTCTCTTCACAATGTAATCATTATAAAAGTATCTATAAGTTCTACATACCTTGGATCCTTAGAAATTGCATCATTTATGCTTATAGGTTCTTTATGGCGATCCTCTTCATAAGCATGTACGTGTATTCCATGCATATCCTCTTTATGCCCAACTCGGGTTTCTATTATTCTATGGATTTACAAGTTATTCTTAGTTTCAAAAATGCATGGAATTTGTGCATCTTCTTCATTTGCATGAATGTCAGCTTTCCAATCATTTAAATTTTTTTCTATTGTTTGTTGTTTCTTCACGTATCTCCTCTCACCTTCATGGATGAGCATCCAATCCTCTATAAGCCCCGAGTCGGAGTCTATAACTTGGAGAAGTTGAATTAGCTTCTCTCTGGCTTTAACGTCTATTGCTCGAAGAAACAAGGACATGTTTTCATGTCTTAAGCCTCTCTTTCCATTTTTTGATAGATCATCAAATTACTGGTCAAAATCTCTTTTGATCTCTAGGATTGGTTGGGCTTTGGCCATATGAACCCACCTCAGGAAAAACCTATGTGTCCTCTAGGATGTATTGCTTGAGGAGCACTGATTTGTATTGCAACCATGTCGTTTGCTTTATTCCCATGAGTTCACTGCACATATCGAATCCAAACATGTAGATAAAGTTTCCACATAGCTCTAGATGAATCATCAGAGTCAATCTGACACCTAAGTATTTCGCCTCAAGTTCATACTCTTTATAGAACTTGGATACATTCTTTCCATCAAAAACCCACATCACTTTACTAGTCGCTCATGAAGCGATTGGATGGCTTTTTGATGCCTATCCTCATGCTGAAAGCGTAAGAACTGAGCTAAAAGATCATCCAAGTTTGAAGTGCTAGGTTCATCAATTTTTTATTGTTGGTTCGACACGTTTTGTGATAAAGAGAGAGGAGCTTTGTTGGTTTGTGCATGAGGATTGAAAAAGACAAACAATGAAGCATGTGACTCCAACCAAGTCATTGACAAAACGGATTATATTATAACTCTCTTAGTCTCTTTTGCATTCACCCGCATATGGAAGTGTAACAATATACAATCGCTTACAAAATCTAAGCCAAATGTTCTTCAACTATGTGAAACGTGAAACACACAATTAGAGAGATACTCCCATTGTAAGGCGAACATTTAATTGATTCACTCGGCCATGCAGTTTTAGAATTTCAAAAGTGCAAGTATCAAATTGTAGCTCAAGCGTAAGCACCACCTCCTTTACTTTTCAATCCGCGGAGACGTGAGGACTGGTATGAAGACCACGAGCAAGTGAAGGCACAAGTGTGTGAGTGAAAGCACACAAATATGCACACACATACACACACACACGCACAGAAGGTAAGATCAAAGAGAGGAACAATGGAAAGCTTTGATTGCAAAAGAGTTCTCTTACAAAAGCTCTATTCTCTAAGAAGCTAACCTCAAAAATGAGATCTCTAGCTCTTTTTATAGTTTTTTTACTAGTTTTGGCCCTATCCAGACCTAGTGTTCGGCCTAGTTAAAAATTAGGTTCCAGGGCTTATTTGAGGGCTCAAATGAAATCTAAAAATTATGAAAATTGGTAGGATGATACTTGTAATACTCCTTAAGCTCAAGGACTCCTTGGCTTGAACAAAATGGAGTTATAAAAATAAAAAATGGTATTTACAATGGTTTTTAGTGATGAAAATCACTATTTTTATACGGATTTCTGAAAATTTGACATACACTTCTTGGAGCTCCCTACTTGCTCCTTCTTCTTGTGTGTCCACCTCTTTGATGTGCTCCTGTGCTTTGTCCTTGACTTTCAGCTTCAACACTCCCCGCCCCTCTCGAGTTTGTCGTCCCTGACAGACCCTTGTTGTAGTGGTTGTTCCAAGTAGTGCTTTTAGAGGGAGTGTCCCTTTTGTATGAACGAAAGTCGTCTAGCTTCTAGATGTGGCAAGGTTGGTTGTCTGGTTCTTCATCTGTCACTGCGAGCCTTTGCAAGTTGTAGTGTCTGGGTATGTACTTCTTTGTTGGATTCCAGCATGACTGTGTCATTGTGAGTCTCTGTTGATGTCCTCTAGATCTTCCAAAGTTGATGTTCCTATGTAGCTCATGCCCCGTCCTCCTAACCCATAATGAATGATGGGTAAGTGTGTTCGTGCATGGGTTGAGTAAAATATGTGCCTTGTGCACGGCCTTGTAATGTAGCCCTATGCATGCTTACTTGGAAAAATGTAGTGGAGGAAGTATGGTGCAAAAATTGGGGTCTTGAGCTAAGTGCTCAAGGGTATGCTACCGAAGAGGTTTCCTAATCTATCATGGTTATGGTGCTGCCAAAGTGAAGATACTTACCATGGTGAAGGGTCGATTGATGTGTATCTCTACGTGTTGTACACCCGACATTTGTGATGGAACATTATCGATGAATGTCCATGTTGAGGGGCCACTAATGAAAATTCCTTTGAGTGCTTGGCTTGTTTCCTCTTTCAAAGCAACATTTGGCAAATACTGAGAATTGAATTTCTTTATATTTCTTGACAAACAACATTGGGTAACTACACCAAGCTTAGTTTCACATATTCTCTTTAGCTCACCATAAGCATGGGTCTTCTCACCTAGTATACATACAAGGATTTGCAGTGTACCCGAACTACCTCTTGCAGATATCTCCTTGGATGCTCACGTACATACAGTAGTGAAGCATTGCTCAAGTTGTGGAACTTCAAGCTCTTCCCTCCTAGCATGGTAAGGGGAAACAATAGTTGTGGATGCCATATTCATGCAAAGTTCTTGACATCTACCAGATAAGGCAGCAATTATATCATCTGCTAGCCGAGGCACACTTCTATCCAAACTGATAAATGCCCAATAATCAACAGCTCCACCTTCAACTAAGCATGACTCATTCATGTTTCATGAGCCAAACCTGGGAACAAGTTCTTTCTCTCTCTCTCTCTCTCTCTCTCTTTTTTTTTCTTTTAAGGAACAATGTCACCAAACAAGAAGACAGATGTTAGTATAAAAAAAAATGATTGACATATGTCAGTGTGCTCTTGTGCATGGGACTGTCAAATGTGTCTATGCACAGCCGTGTAATGTGGCCCTATATTAATGCATACTTTGCAAATGCATAACCTGAATGGTGCAAAAGACAGGGTTGTGCAAGAAGCACATGGTTGTCGCTCATTGAGGCTTTCGATGTTACTTGTAGATGTTGACGCCGGCTTTGTTGGAGGTATCCATTGGATCTTGAAATGATGTAATCCTCCTTATTGGGGTCCATCTTAGAACAGCATTTGGCACTGTAGAGATCACTTTAGGCATCTTCATCTTTGGATGGTTTCTTAAATTTTGTATCCCACGTGGTTGGTTCCTTGGTTTTGTGGGGGCTACTAGTGCTTTTGGCTTCCATACCCATACCCTTGTGGCTGGTATTCTAACCCTCGTTGAAGAGGCGAGGTGATCTGGTTTTAGTCTTGGTCTTTGGTTCTGACCCTTGCTCCGCCTTGGCTTCTTTGTTGCGACTTTTCTCATGTGGGAGAGCATAGATTGTTGTGTATGTAAGAGCTTCTTGGGTACCCATATTTGCAATTGTCCTTGTTGAGCTGTAGCTCATTTCTTAGGCACCCAAACTTGTCGGATATCTTGTGGTTGAGTTTGTCCTAGCTTCTTCAGTCGTCTTCTGGCCTAGTGGGGGTCCCTGGAGGGGAATTGTGGGATTAAGGCCGGTGGTTGTTCTCCTTTACGTACCCAGATTTGCTTCATGCCCGGCACTACTTTCCTTTGGAAATCCCATTGTCTATTTGATATAGCAGTTGTCCTGTTCCGTTGTGCTTACCTTGTTGGTTGAGTTGTAGTGGCGGCATTAGTCCTTGCACCAGAGGAGGAGTCCGCTTGTCTTTGAGGATGTTCTTCCATGATTGAGCTCTCCTACAACATAGAGCTTTCGACGCATACAACATCTCTTTTGCTAAGATTAGTCCTAGGAGAACTACAAGATATGACATCTGGATTTGTGAGCATGCCATTTTCTAGTTCTAATGTAAAGCATTGTCCCTGGACCCAATAGGTTCAAGTTGACTGCATTGTCATAAATCCAATCTTGTCCTAAGACAAGTGGTTCTGTAAGTTTCTCATCTCGGCACACTAGCACTTTGACTTTCATTGGAACATCTTGAAGGTAGATGGGAAGTTCCACCTCGCCCAAACAAGGTGTTTCCACACCTCCCAATCCTATGAGATAAGCTTCTATGGGATTGATGTTCAACTACAAGTTTTGGCAGTAGGATAGTCTAACTGCACTACTTGCTGCACCTGAGTCAATCAATGCTTTCATAGTCCTTGCACCCTTTCCTTGTCCTATCTCTATGGTCACAAAGGGATGTCGGTCAATGAATTGAGAAGTAGTTACGCCCGATTTTTGGCACATATCCATGTGATATTTTGGAGCTTTTGAGTTGACATCTAGGCCTAGTCGCCTTAACTTATTTCGCCTAATACGCTCTCTGGCCTTTGCATGTGCTTCTTCCCTCACCCTTAACTCCTCTTCTTTTCGCTTCTTAGCAGTGTTGAGTCTCGTAAGCATATCCTCTATAAGAGGTTCTTGGTATAACTTGACTCTACATCCACTAATATAGTTTGGCAAGATATCTCCTTCTAGAGTGGCCAATTGAACTGCACCACTAGTGGAAATTCTATTAATGATCATGGGTCCGTATCCTCTTTTTTCCAACTTATGGGCATGTTGCTTTAGTGTGTTAAACAACACTAGATCACCCTCTTTCAGTCCCTTATCCTTGATGTGTGCATCAAAGTATGCCTTTTGTCTTTTCTTTGCAGCATAGATGCCTGCCGCCACGCGTAGCCTTGTCTCACCTAAGCGTTCTAGATCAAAGATCCTAGAGGACAATTCATGTCCCTTCCACTCATGCTCTTGTGCTACTTTTAAGGCTGGGATGAGGAAGTCCAATGGTAGAACAACATTCTGTCTAAAGACCATCTGAAATGGGGTGGCGTTGAGTACCGTTTTGTAGGCAACTCAGTAAGCCCAAATAGCATGATGAAGTTGTTTGTCCCAATCAGAGCGTTTATTATTTACCAGTTTTGTCAATATGTTACAGAGGATCTTATTGGTGCTCTCGGCTTGTCCGTTAGCTTGTGGGTGATAACGGGCAGACTTCTTATGTATCACCAAGAATTCCTAGAGAAGATTTTCAATGACCTCATTCAAGAAGTGTGTGCCTCTATCGCCCACTAACTATATTGGTAGTCCATATCTCGTGAACACATTCTCAAATAAGAACTTAGCCGTAGTCTGAGCATCATTCTTTGTTGTGACTTTCACTTCTACCCACTTTGTAAGGTAATCTATGGCTACAATAATATAGTCTGCATGGGAGTTTCTAGCTGGGGGGGTTAATAAGACCTATGAAGTCTATGCACCACTTTGAAAATGTACGCCGTCCCATCATTGGCCTCAAAGGCATCTCGTCTTTTCTAACTGGATATTGTGCACATTGGCATGTGTCACATTTCTTCACATAGGTATGAGCATCCATATGAAGAGTGGGCCACCAAAGTCCTGAGAATAGAATGGTCTTGATTACTCCATCAAGACCAAAGTGTCCACCTGCAACACCACTGTGTGCAGTTTCTAAGACTTTCAAATAGTCTGATTCATGAACGCACAGTCTTAAGTAACCATCTTTGCCTCTTCGGTATAGGTTGTCTCCTACTAAGGCATAGCCTTGAGCCCCTTGCTCCATGCTTCGTCTTCTTGCTAGACTAGCCTCTTTGGGTAATCTTGCCGACCTCATAAACTCTACCAATGGAGCACTCCAATCTGGAATTAATGACACTTGATAAAGGGTTGCATGCTCCACCAGGGGTTTTTCCTGGCAGATTGGACAATTCTTGATCCACTCATGTATTTCTTTGTCCATGCTAGGCCAATACACTCCTAAATGCTTCAGATTCTGCAATGTTCGTTGTTTAGAATAGTGATTTCCTAGAAATCCTTCATGGGCTTGCTGCAACCAGCTAGTATGTTCGTCATCCTCGACACAAAAAGCTAATACACCCTCAATATCTTGTTTGTACATGCTTCCTGCCAGTATGTGATCTTTTTGTGATTTTACAATTTCTTCTTGTGATGTTTTCACATTCTTATTTGCGGGTCCAAAGGTTAGGACTGGCACCAACTTATTTGCCCATTTAGGAACAATCCAAATTGAACAGATAAGCATCAGGTAGGTCATCAGACACTCCTTGAGGTGACTCTCTTGAAGTAATGCGAGAAAGGTGATCCGCCCGAAGGTGGGTTCTACCTTTTCTAACAATAACTTCAAAGTCATATTCCATTAGTAAGAGAAACCATCTTACTAAACGTCCTGTATTCCAAGGTTTATTGACCAAATATAACAAATCTTGATGATCAGTGAAAAACTTGAACTTATTGGCCAATAAATAGTGTCGAAACTTCTTCACAACATATACCATGCCTAAGCCCTCTCGCTCAGTTGTGGTATATTTTCGTTCAGCTACGGTGAGCTGTCTACTAGCATATGCTATGGGCAAATCTAAGTTTCCTTCACCTGTGGGTTGTGCTAGCACACATCCTATGGCGTGATTGGATGCATCCACATGGACATGGAATGGCTTATTCCAATCAAGAGTGGTCAGTATTGGTGTTGTGCACAAACGTCTTTTTAGCTCATTGAAGGAATTCTCGCATTCATTGTTCCACTCAAAATTTGTCAACAAACCATAAAAAGGTTTAGCTATGATCGCATACATGTGGATAAACCTACGGTAATATCCACAATGGCCCATAAAAGCTTGTACCTCTTTAACATTCCTTGGCCTTGGCAGCTCCGCTATGGCTCGTACCTTATCTTCATCTTTTGAGATTCCATTCTTAGAAACAATATGACCTAAGATTTTACCTTGACGCACCATGAACACACACTTTTCTGGGTTCAAACACACTCGATATTCTCTACACTTGTTGAAGATTTGTCTGAGCTCAGGGATGTGAAATCTTCTTTCTTGCGAATGAGCACATAAGTCATCCACATATACTTCTAAGCTCTTTCGCAAGAACTCTTTGAAGACATGACACATGAGCCTTTGGAATGTTGTAGGTGCATTGGTGAGCCAAAATGGCATCACACGAAATGCAAAAATTCCCCAGTCTATGGCAAAGGCCGTTTTGTGTTGATCTTCTGGGGCTATGGCTACTTGGTTGTAACCAGAAAATCCATCAAGAAAGCTATAAACTTCCTTGCCTGCAACACGCTCCAATAGGTGTTCTGTGATTGGAAGCGGATAACTATCTCTAATTGTAGCGGCATTAACTTTTTTAAGGTTAATACACACTTGCAACTTCCCGTTCTTCTTGGGCACCACTACAATGGGGAACACCCATTCAGTATGCTCAATCTCATAGATGAATCCAGCTTCAATCAGCCTATCAATTTCTTCTTTTATTTTGGCTGCATATGTATCATTATATGTGTAGGGCTTTTGTTTGGTGGGCTTGGCATCAGTAGTCATGGGGATAGTATGAGAGCAAATTCTTGGATCTACCCCTTTCAAGTCTCTATAGTGCCAGGCAAACACATCCCTATATTCCCTTAATAGAGCTACGAGCTCCATTTCTTCTCTTGCACTTAGGTCATCTCCTATGTACGTGCATCTCTCTTCGTTCTCTTCAATGGTCACTAAAATCTTCTTGGTCTTTTCTTTATTATCATAAGATTCTCCTATGATGGCCTCTCTCTTAGGCATTCGTACCAAAATTTTGCGATTGTCAACTTCATATTTCTTGAAGTTTTCTGGTACTTCAAACAATGATTCCTCCTCTTCGTGTTTCACTGCTTTTCTTTTCTTTTTCTTTTGACTACTCTCACTTCCATCCTTTGAATTTACTGTTTTAATGCTTGTGAGAGGTTCTTCTTCTTTCTGGTTAAACAGGCCTACATCTTCTAAATAGTGCTTCTCTGAGTTAAAGCAACTATCCATCACAATGGACTCTAGATCATCGTCATTCTCTTCTTCTTCCATGACATCACTAGGGTCACATTCTTCTAGCAAGGGCTGACACATAAACACTGAGATATCATAACCCTCCTCATCACAATGAGGTGTCCACTGTTCCTCGTCGACAACAATGTCCATGGTGGCTAAAATTTCTGGCCAGCCATGAGGCTCAAATTCCTCATCCGGAAAGATCATCGGTGTGTAGGCTGGGTCTCTAACTGGTCTATCTCCTGGTGAAGTTCCTTCTTATCTTGCCTTTAAACGTTTTTCCTCTTCCTCTGCGACCTTGCAAATCCACAAATAAGTATCTTCATGCAGCCATGATGGATCAGGTGAACTTTCAGAATGCACAGAGATGGAATCTTCTTTCGTTTTGTGGATAGGATTCCACTGTAGGGGTGGTACATCTCTGAAGGAGTAATCCTTCAAATTGACCTTGGTGGTGACCCCTAAGTGTTGTAAGTATAAGGAGTTGGTTCCACAATCCTGTACTATTTGCAATTGGCGTAGGAAGGGTCTTCCTAGGATCATCTCATAAACATTATTTTTCTAAAAATCACATATAGCAAATGTGTGCTCAAACTCTACACCACAAGTGGTTAGAGTTATCCCTTCTAGCAATCCTAGAGGTCTTTCAAAATGACCATCGGCCATTTGAAGCTTCATTCTAGTTGGTCTTAACGTGGGTTTGCCCCATTGCTTCCACAAGGAGGTGGTTACAATAGCAACACCAGCACCTGAATCTATGATTGCTTTGGTTGTGTAACCTTGCTAGGTGATTGGAAGATAAGTGTTACCTTCTTCACCCTCACACACATCCCCTATTTTCTCTAGAGGTATCTCTGGTACTTTCTGCTTAGAGCCTACTTTTGGCATATTGGACTCAAGTTCTGGGACCTGATCCTTCACATGATTCCATAGCTCACGTTTTGCTTTGAGCAGCTCTTCTAGAATAAGATGACATTGAACCTTAGTGTTCTTCACGACATCAGTGTTCCTTGGGACCACTGAGTCTTCATGTCTTACCAGTTTTGTGGGAGCTCTAATCTGAAGAGATTTAGATTTGTAAGGGCCTGTAAATTGAGGCAGTTCTTTTAAGGTATTAGATTCAAAATCTAACCTTTTGTCTTCTTGTTGTTCTGCTTCATCTCCGTAAATAGATGAAATGTCTTGGGTAAATTGATCATGAAGGTCATCAATCTCATGAATAGGAGGGAAATTACCCTTCTCCTTGGCCCATTTCTCCTCTTGTATTTCCCACAGGAACTCTTGAGAGTAATTTTGAATAGAAAGAGGTGTTCCAACATTCGTAGAATTAGGAACATAAGCTGCCATTGGTGGTGAGCTTCCTCTCTCAATAACTAGTTGAGCCTGTGGAGGTAAACAAACTTGTGGTTTGTTTACCAACTGCTCTAATCTCTCTAGTAAGCCCTGGAAATGCAAATCCGGTTTGATAGAGTTTGTCTGATTGAACTTTTGACTAGTCTCAAGTATAGCTTGAGCTTGTTCTACCATTTTCATGCACATTTTCATCCGTTCAATCTCTAAATCCGCTCTAGGGTAACTCTTGTCTAGGTTTGTAGCTGTAGGACCTCCTTGAAGTTGAGCTTGGTAGGCCTTGAATATCATGTCCAAGCCTTCTAGGGTTGGATCTGCAAGAACAGACCCTGGTTGTGGCCTATTTACAATCGGTGGTGGGGTGGGATGAGGTAGAGTGGATGGAGTTTCGGCATGCGAGGGGTTTTGAGATGCAATGTCTTCTATCTTTGTTTTTGCGTCTTTCAAGCTTTCTTCTAGTTCCGATAACTTTTTATTCCACTTGCGATTCGCCTTCTCTCTACTATCCTTCCATATTCTTGTTTTCCTCTTACTAGGTTCTCCCGATTCGCTCGACTCCGATTGCTCTACTGGTTAATCCTGTTTTAAGGCTTGTGCTCTAGTGACAGCTTGTATAGGAGCCACATTACTGCTACTTGAACTTGAATCCACCACTAAGCCTACCACATTAATGGGTGTCATCTTGGGTGCACTGGAGGGGTTTCTTGGACAATCTCTGGGAAGATGGTCTTTGCCACATTCAGGACAAAAAGCTTGTATTGTGATAGCCTGACCTTGACTCGGAGATGGTGGGTGGGGACAATCATGAATGAAATGGCCACCTTGACATCTGAAACAAGATCCTCTAGGGGCTTGTAGTCTCATTTGTCTCAATTGGGGCCTATGGTTAGGATTTGTGTACATGACATTGGAGTATTTTGGCTCCCAATTTTGCTCCATAGGTGGTGCCTCATATTGATACGAGTAAATCTCACTATGCTTAGGTGACTCAGTGTAATAAGCATGTGGACTACCTTCACAGGAGTAGTATGAGCTATGAGCATGAGAGTCATTATCTGGTATCAATGGGGTTAGTGGCACCAATGCCCTATTTGGATTTTCCTCTCCCACAACATACTTGACTGGAATCACGTTAGCAGGAGTTGGTGGTTGGTTTCCCAAGACTGGTTGTGGCCTATATTGTGCCTCATATTGCTATTGTGGTCAATAATATGGCTGTTGGTATTGGTTCTGATACCTACCTTGTTGATAAGGTTGTTGATAAGTTTGTCTAACAGCCTGCCTATTGTAGGGACAATCTTGAGCCGTGTGGTTTGTGTATTTTCTCTCAATAGTGCAGTATGGGGCATTTCTTTCTCTAATGTTTTGGTTTTGCGTTGGGCATACGTTAGCCATGTGGTCCCCTCCATAGGTATAACATCGGTTCAATGAGGTGACTCTTTGTGTTTGTCTATTTTGGACTCCCAGCTTCTTGGCAACTTGCTCAGCTATCTCATCTATTTCCGTGGAGATTTTTGAAGTATGACTAGTAGAACTATCAGAATCCTTATAGAGTTTGGACAATACTAACTCCTCACCCAAGTTATCTTCTATGTCAATGCAGGTCCGCACACACTCTTCTATGGATCTAGGCTCTTTCAAGTACACATATGATCTTAACTTTGTGCTCAATAAGCCATCTAAGAACAAAGCCACTTGTTTGGCTGATGTGGGTAACTCTAGAGCAGGGCATCTTTCTACGTACTGTCTGAACCTTCTTCCTGCTAGTCGCGCTGTTTCTTGGGGTGTATGCTTGAAACTGTGGATCAAAGATGATGTATTATGCCTGATACCACTCTTGGAAAATTCTACAATGAATTCCTCTAGCAACTGACCTATATCGCGATAGTTTCGACTACTTAGTGGTTGAAACCAAGCCAAGGCAGTGCCCTTAAGAGTCAAACCAAATGCCTCGTACTGGGTGAACAAATCCTCAACCTGTTCAACTCTTAACACTTGTTTTAACTCAGTGACATGATCATAAGGATCTCTTGATCCGTCAAAATAATTGTTCATTGCCTTGATCACTTGAGTGGGTCTAAGGTTTCTTGTGTGCTCTCGGGGTCTAGGCAATGGAAAATCAAGTTCATCTCTTTGTTGCCTATGTGCTTCATGTCTCTCTCTTTCAGGTCTTTCATTTTCAAACCCTGCTCTATTTTTTCCCACAGTGTGTGCAAAACTTACCTCAGGTCTCTCTCTAGTTCTTTCTCTCTAGGCTTCATGAGCTTGGGATGATCCTACTCCTTGGAGGCCATGGGAAACATTGGATCTTGATGGAGGGAAAATCAATTCACTCTTCCACGTATATGCATGTCTATCATGTTCTGTTACCAAGAAAATTTTCTCTGATGTGTTATCTAGGTAGACAACTTTGCCTGGTGTCTCTGGATCCTTGAACTCGTAGATGATGACTATGCCCAATTGGCTAGGTTGATCTGGCTTGAATCTCTAAAAGGCTTCCTTTGTTTCTCTATTCAAGAATAGTTCTATGCTTTTGTTGTCTTGGGGGATCCAGTCTGGAGTGATCACTCTGGTCAAGACTAACTTACCTTTAGGAGTCTGGGGTCCTTGTCCTACATTTCCTTGTTCTAGGTCTCCTATCTCATTCTCATGAATGATATTTCCAAACTCATCAGTCCTATCTAGTAGGCTGGTGACCATATACATGGTTCCTTCCTTATCAATGTATGAACCCTATTCGAACTTGACCACAGGGTGTTCAAGTCCAAAGGTTTGATCTGGATTTTTGAGTTGGATCACTGATCACCTCAGGCCATCCTCATAGATGCGAGCACCTAATTGGTTGGTCCAAATATATTCCAATTGTGTCTTATAGGAACCTTTTGGTGTTTGTAGATGGGTAGGTTTCCCCATGCTAAAAGACATTTCTGAGTCACTTGTGTCAGAGTTTAGTATGTAAGGACAACCACTTAGTTGTTGTGCCCAAGACTTAGCTGTATGGTTGACACTAGACTGAGAAGATCTAATGCTTTGTCTATCCTTGCCTAGGTGTCTACCAGATCTCAGGTTCATAAGCTTGGGTTAAGAGTCCCAAATTTCCCCTTGGTATGGTTCAAAATCTTTTGGAGTCCCCTTGGTTCCCTAGTCCCATTTGAGGGTCAACTTGAAATTATCCTATCTGGAAGTCAACTTGAGGATTCGAAACGAGCTTTCCAAGGAGCTATAGAGCTCAAAAAATGGACTTTGGATGATAAAGTTATGTCAAATCGGGCTCCTGGGGGTCAAAACAGGGAGAAAGATCCGCCCTTCAATTCCTAGTAGCCATCCTCAACCTCCAAAAGCGTACTTATGGCATTTCCCGTCCATTCTACTCAGCCATAGATCTAGCAACCCGAGAACCAGTAAACTTCGCGTCTTACTTCTTCCACAAAATCCACAAAGAATGCGTCGCCATCATGAAACAGGTAAACAAAGGAGGTTCGCCGAGATCCAAACTACCACATATCATCTCATTCCTCTTTCCGGCCATACTCGCAGCGCAACCACCACCGCAAGGACCAGTTCTGCGACACGAAAAATCAGTACAGTTTTGGGACGACGAAGAAGAAGATGAAGAGGAACTCAACCAGCTTTTCCGCAGAAAAAGGATCAGAATTAGCTCATCTGAGAGTGAAGCACAAGGCTCTGCTGAAGGAAACAAGGACGACAACAAAGAAGATGATAAACAGGATGAAGAAACATTCCACGACACCACAACCTCCATGCAGAATGAGTCCTCTGCGTAATCTTCCCAGGAGCAACAACAAGAAACTCGTACTGAAGCTGAAACAACATTGACCAAAGAAACATCAAATTTGTAGTCTGAAGAAGAACAACAAACAGAGGAAGAACAAGCTGCTAAAGACGCATTGGACAGACTACTTAAGGCAGTGGAATCCACATTTGCGGAGCAGGAACAACAAAATATAAATCAGGTAACAACTCAAACCGTAACTCCCACTCCCCCACCGGAACCACCCATCATCCCCATCCAGCCCATTCACCCTACCGAAACCACCGAGTCCTCATCCTCCTCCCTCAACTACTCTCCACCAAACTCCCAACAGCTCCTCAACGCATCCTCTTCCCAACCACAACCCCAGCTACCCCTTCCTTCCATTCCCATGCTTTCCGAACTGGCCAATATGGGTCAAGTTCTGATCAATTTATCTCAGCAACTGCCCATCCACATGAAGGCAGCCACAGACAGTATCCGCAACACGCTACAACATAAAGTTGACATGCTAGAAGCTGACATCAGCCCCCTATAGGAAGAAGTACTAATTGCTAAAGCCGAAAACCAATCCCTGCAAGAGCAATTGAATGAATTACAGGCAAAACTCACCGAACAGGAGATGCTGATCAATGAGAGAGATAGAGCCCTGGCAGAGCTCACCGAAAAAGACAAGTTATTAATCGAAACACAGGCAGAAGTCAGTCAATTAAAGCTAGACCTGCAGGATAAGAAGGATGCCAGAGTTGCATTAGGAAATTTGCTGGAAGAAACAAGACAAACACTGGATGAAGTGGTATAAAAAGGACAAGAGCAGCACGAGCTGGCGATGAGAACCACTGAGGAACTCCAAAGATTTAAGTTAGATTTCGATCAGGTAAACAACATTTTACGGCGAAAGCTAACACAAGAAGCTCAGACACAGAAGCTGATAACAGATTAAAAAAGAGAACGCGATGCATACTCCAGAACTATACAGTACCAAAACCAGGAGATTGAACGAAAAGAAAATCAGCTTGAAAATCAAAAGGACAGAGTCATCAATATGCAGAAGCAACTGGAAGAAATGAAGGTCTCAAGAGATGTAGCCCTGTCCAACGAGTTCTACCTACAGGAGGCCTTTTTGCAAACACAGGCCGAGATTTTGCTCATCGAAGCTATAGCTCTAAGCTCTGTTAGAATAGATGCATAGCTAGTAGAGCCGGAAACTCTAAAACAGATAGTAGAAACTCTCAAGAAAAAAACAGCCTGTACTTTCCGATTAGCTAGGAATATGTATTTAGAAGGAATAATAGACGAACAATAATTTTATACAACTTGCAGGTTCGAGTCCACCAAGCATGCCAGTGTTAGTCGGCCGTCGGATTGGGACAGATGTAATGGAAATCTTGGCAGAACACGCGCAAAAGGTGGTTACGCAGCTATTTGTACTTTCTATATAAAGCAATGAAAAGAAGTGCTCAAAAAAAGGGCGATGTGATTTTGGCCTATTGTCGTGTTATCACCAGACGGTTTGTCTGGTTGTCTGTCTGAGTGTTGAGGTAGTGTTCGTTTTTGCATAACCTCTGTGTTCTACGTTCTTGTTCGTATCTGGCTTTGTCTATCGTTCTTGTTGTCTGCCGACGATCTTGGTTCTGTTGATAAACTTCATAACGTTCGGGAGATAACTATATTATCAGTCTGAATGTTACTGTGTAACGATTGGAGTACTCAGAGTATCTTGGCGATCTTCTACGTAGACTAATGGTACTGTGTATATCTGTATTTGTTACCTAGTGAACTCCATTGAGGTTGATAGTTCCATTACTGTTGTCTGAGTAAGTTGTTTATGCATCTCTGTTGGATTGTGCTCACGCACTGTGTATTACGACTTCTTGAACATTTTTTGTCAAGAATTGGCGAAATCCGAGCAACTGTGTTAGTGTTCTGATATTCGGATCTACTCTGTGTTGTTGTAAATATTGGAATTTGTCTGCTTGCGGCAAAGTTAAGTGCAGTAAGGATCTGCTAAGTTGATTACTGAGTTTCCAGTACTGTGTGTTGAACTCTCAAATTCTGTGCGTTACGGTGTTGTTTGATCATTGAAACCCGTTCTGTGAAGTTGATCGAATACTCTTGTTTCTGGTAATTCTAGTAAGTTTATGCGTAGATGCAATATGGCATCTTAGTGCATTTTGTACGTTTGGTTGAGCTAAGACTGTGACGGTAAATTCTAAGTACAACAATTCGATGGAGTTCTCAGCATTATTACAGTGCTGAGTGTGAATAGTACCTTTGGGAACTAAGTACAGGGCCTCCGTATAACAGACCCCTACCACTCCCAAGAACCCCCCCAAGAGTCGGTTAAATGCCCTTCTAATAGTTAGAACGAAGCGTTTAACATTTAACACTACCTTATGATCTTGAAGAAGATTTTCCAAAACTTGTTAAGGATAGTTCTTCTAAAGATGAAGAGCACGATACCTTAGAAGATGATGAAGCAACTCAATATGAAAAAATCAAAATGTGGAAGTCTAAAGGTAAAGCAAAAATACAGGAACTTGGACAAGAGGCAGAATCATCACATCATGGCCTAAGAAGGTCCATGAGGGAGAAAAGAGAGCCAGAAAGGTATGGGTTTGATACTTCTCTAGTCATTAAGCATTCAATTTATCTAGCACAGGACATAAATCAAGAGGAACCTTCAACATTTGAGGAAGCAAAGAAGAAATCATAATGGAGGCATGCAATGGAAGAAGAGATTTAAGCTCTTGAGGAGAATAACACTTGGGAGTTGGTTCCCAAGTCTCCATCAATGAAAGTGATAGGCTCAAGGTGGATCTACAAATTGAAGAAGAACTCAGATGGGTCCATTAACAGGTATAAGGCAAGGCTTGTGACAAAAGGCTTTGCACAAACTCAGGGAATTGATTATAAGGAGATCTTCTCTCCTGTGCCAAAGATGCCTACTATTAGGGTTTTGGTTAGTATTGCCTCTTCCAAGAATTGGAAGACACTTCAATTGGATGTAAAAAATGCATTTCTTAATAGATGACAACCACCTGGTTTTGAGAATCACATATATACTGATTATGTGTGTAAGCTTAATAAAACTTTATATGGACTCAAACAAGCCCCAAGGGCTTGGAATCATAGGCTTATGTCATTCTTGCAGGAAAACCGATTTCAACCTAGCAAGGCAGATCCATCACTATTCATAAAAAGGAGTAATTCTGAAGTCATCTATTTGTGTGTATATGTAGATGATACTATACTTACAGGAGATGATACAGCTGGCATGTAGAGAATCAGAGAATAGATGAGAGAAGAGTTGAAGATAAGTGATCTGGGTTCACTTACCTACTTCCTAGGATTGGAAGTTGTCTACAAAGATCATGGTTTGTTTCTTACTCAAAGAAAGTACATTAAAGACATGTTGGCAAAATTCAAGATGCAAGATTGTAGGATTGCAAGTACTCCAATGGAGGTTAATCATAAATTGAGCTCACATGAAGGTGAACTCATAGAAGATGTGACAGGTTGCCTTGTGGGTAGTTTGAACTATGCAACATTGACAAGGGTTGATATATGTTATAGTGTGAGTGTGCGAAGTCAATTTATGCACACACCCAGGAAACCTCCCATGGAGGCTACCAAGAGGATACTTAGATATCTCAAAGGGACCATGAATGAGGGGTTATATTACCCTTATGTATCTGATTTAAGTTTGAAATTGTTCTCTGATGTAGATTGGGATGGCTCCAAGGAAGACAGAAGGAGCACCTCAGGTTATCTTACCTTTGGAGGTTCAAAACTTGTCTCATGGTCATCCAAGAAGCAACCCACAGTTGATCTCTCTTCTTATGAAGCTAAATACACAGGGTCTTGCCATAGCTACTAAGAAGCTATGTGGATGAAGACACTATTCACAGATCTTAGATTGGAATTTGGCACTCCAACTATTTTTTGTGACAATATGAGCTATATTCACTTAGCTGCTAATCCAATTTTTCATGCAAGGACTAAACATATTGAATTTCATTATCAGTATGTAAGAGAGAAGATTGTGAGCAAGGAGTTTCAAATACCATATGTGTCCACTCATCAACAATGTGGAGATATTCTAACCAAAGCATTGAATGGTACAAAGCTTTGAAAATTCAAGGCTATGATAGGTTTACAAGTAATCTTGGAGGATTGAAGACCTCAAGCATACTTGGCTTGAGGGGGCCTTGTTGGAGCAAGTCTATGACAATCCTAAGTATTGGCTTGAGTCCCACGAAGTCATAGAAGAAGCTTTAAAATGAAGACAATGTAAACTTAACTTGTGAACTACCTCTTGTAACATTTTGAAGTTTTACTTGATGTAAAAGTGAAAAAATCTTAAGAGGTTGACTCCACTTGATCAAACGAGGAAAGAGAAGCCAAGAATTTGTGATTAATGGTAGTTGGAGAATCAAATCAATCACTAATAGATTGAAGAGTGATTGAGGGGAGTTAGGCTCCCAAGGTCAACTATAAATACAAGGTTGTTTTAGTCGTGGTTAAGAGAAGACCTCCAAGAGTTGAGCTTTATGACATATCAAGGTGTGGTTTCAAGGCACACATATGTATTAGTAAGTCCATTGTACTCTACAATCAATATAATTTAATTTTCATGATCATTTGAGTTCATATCTTTATGTTCTTGTGAAGTGTACTGTTCACAACCATATCTCTCAGTTTTCTCAGTCAAATTGCAGAGATGATTTCTCTGATCTTAGTGAATCATTTTCAGTGATTTAACTTGGTAAAGTCAGCTCTTTAACTCTACTATATGCTCATCAATTTACCATTACAATTGGATGTTTCAATCTTCAACTATGATCATTTGACATCAACTGTGTCACTTGGTTTTCTTCTTCTTTGGCAGCACTCTCTAAGAATAGTCATTTTGTCAGAGCTCTTTCTCCGTGTATACTTCACTATTTTCTTTGATTTAATATATATTAGATTCCCCATCCTATCTTGTATATGCCTACTAAATTTCATAATCATTTGATGCTTAAAGTATGAGATATGGGCACTTTACTGATCAGAGGTCTGAGTACTGTTGCAGCCTAGGGAAATCGGGGTCATCCTATGACTTGCTAAGTTCTTTTCTCTTTGTGTAGTTCATCTTTTTTGATAGAGCTACTCATGGTTGTTATCTTACTTAGTGCATAAGAGTTCCCCAAAAGGAATTAAGTTAATTGCTGCTATGGCTAGAGAATTGTTCAAAACTTTGGACATGTGTATGAACATAAATAGCAAGTTTTCGGCTCTTGAATCTACACCAACTTATCTGTTTTGATTCAACTTTTTCAGAGTGATCTTCCAAGGTACATAGGGTGTATAATACATCCTTTGGAAAGATAAAAGGGCCCACCACATATCCCTTGAAACAATTTGGCTGGTGTAGTGCAAAGTTTTTGCAGCACCACTTCATCTTCATCAACTACAAATCCATCTCTTCACAATGTCTACAATAGACTCAGATGATTGGCACTTTGATAGTGGGGTGACCAAACATATTACTTAATAGCACAGTTTCTTCACTTCACTTGAGTGTGACCGTATAGGGAATAGTGTCACGTGTGCCAAAAACTCCTCTTATACTGTCATGGGATTCGATAACATCATTTTGACTACTGCTCATGGGAGTTCTTTTACAATGTCCGATGCTTTATTTGTGTGAGGGAAACATTAGCCAAGGTCTGCTTGGTTGTGAAGTTTTTTTATGAAGGATGTACAGTTCTTGATCTATCAAATGGCAATGTTAGTATGGATGCTGATATTTTATGTCATGTTTTGTATAAGGTTATAGATTATGCAAAATCTTTGAATGATTCAACATGTGCAATTCAAGATTCTCAAGCTATGTTAGATGCAAAACTTTGGCATGCACACTTTGGTCATCTGAATTTTGCTAATTTGCTATGCCTGCTGAAATTTGAATTGATGTTCTCTCTATCCAAACTTGAGGCACCTAGTAAACATGTCTATGAAGGCTATATTTTGGGCAAAATGTAGTGTCCCTCCTTCCCAAAAGATGGTTCAGTATGAGCTACTCAAAAATTGCAGCGTTCATAGTGATATTTACTATCTTTTGGGAACTATCTTTACTTCATTCATTGATATTTTTCTAGGCATGCATGGATATATCCACTAAAAGCAAAGTCTAAAGTATTTTTGTGCTTCAAACAGTTTCTCCTTTTGGCTAAAAATCTATCATCATGAAAAATGGGCAGCCTTTGTTCTAATCAAGGGGGGAGGATATATGTCTTCTGATTTTAATGCATTCCTAGCTCAATGTGGGATAAAACAGAAATGTATAGTGCCACATGCACCTCAATGGAATGGAGGTTCTGAAAGGAAGAATAGGTCATTCATGCAGATGGAAAGGTGTATGGTCAAGAGTCAAGCTTTGCCACATAGTTTTTGGCTTGAGGTTGTTATGTGTGCAGCATATGTACTTAACAGGTGTCTCACTAAAGCATAGTAGTCTATCACCCCGTATAAGGCTTGGCATGGTTTCAAGCCATCTGTTGCTCACCTACATGGCTTTGGTTTTCTCGCATATGCATTAGTGCTTGAACAACAACATAGGAAATTGGATGATAAAGTAGTCAAATGTATTTTTCTTGGGTACAGATCTGAAAGCAAAGGCTATCATCTATAGACTAAAGACATTTTGGTTATTCATGATTTTTTTTTGGTAGAAGATGCTTTTAATTCATTACTTTCATGTACTACAAAGACATCTGTTAGCTCCAAAGAGGTGTACAATACTTTGATGCCTATTTTTATAAGTGAACAGTCTAGGGCTAGTCCAAATGATGCAATTTCTTAGCCTTTATAGGTTTCACATGATGATGTAGGTCACTCCATTTTTTATGCAGAATTACATTATGCACTTGTTGATGAAAGAACTAATATAGAGGAGGAAAAAACTTGCCTAAATGGTTGGTGGAGACTTTGCCACATAGGAAATAAGATGCACCTCTGCCATATCATACTCCTTCAGGCTCTAATTGTGCTTCATTTGAATTAGATTTCTATGCTATGGATGCCTCTAGACTTTGTGATGAGAATGAGCCTCTTTTATTTAATGAAGCACAAAAGTTCAAAAATTGGATGGCTACTATGCAATTAGATTATGATGCTATTATGAAAAATGGGACTTGATCTCTATGTGACTTTCCTTTTGGCAAGAAGGCCATTGGCACTAAGTGTGTATACAAGATGAAGTGTAAGCCTGATGGAGAAATTGATAGGTATAAGGCTAGGCTTGATGCAAAAGGTTATGCTCAAGAAAGAGGCATTGATTTTGATGAGACCTTTGCACCTACATGCCAAATGAATATTGTTCATAGCATCTGTGCACTTGGAGCTCATCATGGTTGGAACATACATCAGTTGGACATTAAAATTGCATCTCTGAATGGTGACTTGCATGAAGAAGTATATGTTTTTCAAGCCTATGGTTTTGTGCAAAAAGGGCATGAAAACAAAGTGTGCAGACTAAAGAAGGCATTATATTGTTTGAAACAAGCACTATGTGCTTGGTATGAAAGGATAAATGCCTAACTGATTGCACATGGTTTTGAGAATAGACCAACTTAGAGAACCTTATATGTTAAGCATGAAAATGATGTGCTCTTGATCATTGTTTTTTTTTTCTTGATATGCTACTCACTAGTCCTAATGAGAAGCATATTGCTGATTTTAAGGCTGACTTTCATGTCTCGTTTGAGATGTCAGATTTGGGGCATTTGCATCATTATTCCAGCATTCAATTTATCTAGGTTGATGGCATACAAGCTTTGTGTCAATGAAATATATTCACACGTAATTGCGGCATTTTGGACTTGAAGACTGCAAACCTATTGCCACTCCTATGAAGGGAGGTTTAAGGTTGAGTCTTCATTGTTGGTGCAAATGCCAAGCCTACACACTTGGCTAAGCATGAGAAGACTTCATGTGAAATTGATTGAAGACCCATGCAAACATTGCTATGGATTCTTTATCTTTTACCATTTGTAAAAGTCAAATTGACTTGAAGGAATATTTGTGAGAGCCACAAAGCTCCTCGAGTTAGATGGATAGGAAAGATACGAGTTTCTTAGAGAGAATATCTCCTAGATTAGTGGATCACTTTTAGTGAGAGCCAACGTTGAATTCAGCTTCAAATTTTGAATGAAGCATCTATAAAAGGTGAATGTAAAATCATGCTATTAGATCAATCCAATTTCGAGCCTTTAATTGATCATATTGTAAGAGAGTGATGCTCACTTCATAGACTACACTTCTCACCATCATTGGCCATTGATTATCATGCCAATATTTATGTACAACATTGTCATATAATACAATAGAGCATTGCTTACATCTGTTGATCTCTCTATCATTGTCACTCAGAACAATCATTTTGTATTGCTCATATCTCAGTCATTAATCAATCATTTTCAATGTTCTATAGCTCATTGGAATCAACTCTAAGTCTACTACATGCTGAAAAATTTTGGAAATGTTCCATTTAGTGCATTGGGATAAAAGTGCATCAAATTGGTCACTGGGCATTCTTCGCAAAGGTCCTAAAAAATCAGGGGTAAAGCTTCACTTGCTCAATTGATTGCTCTGTGCATAGTTAACCATTTTAAATGATTCCACTTGGCGTCATTAGGGCTTTGAGCTAGTTTGATATCTCCAAAATGAATTTATTTAATTCCTACTCTACTGGAAGCAGTGAGCTTAACAAGAAGCAAGTGCGTGAATCAAAATAGAAAGTTTTCATTGAATTGTGAGATGGGAAGTAGTGTGTTTTGAATTAATCATTACTTGAATCATTTCCAAAGTACATAGGCACTTGTTTAGTGTCATTCTAAAGCTAAGAGGGCCTACAACTCAACTCTGAAGTGGAAGAGGGCTAGTACAAAGTAGGAATTTGCAGTACCTACCCATTTCGTGGAGTGTCCATCCATCTTTCCCAACAGTGGTATCAGAGCAAAGTTAAGGTAAAATGGGAGATGCTTTTCCTTCTTTCATTGATAAATTGGATAGGAACAACTATCAAGCATGGTCCTTGAGGATGAAGACATACTTTCAAGGAAGGATTCTCTATAAATACATCTCACGAGATGAGGAGATGCCCATTTTCAGAAGCAAATGACAACCTACAAGAGAGGATCATGAAAGACTCAATTCATGGTTTGCCAAGGATGCATTAGCAAGGTCATACTTACTTAACTCAATCTGTGATTTTCTTCTTCCACACATTAGGAACTGTAAGACATCCCAAGAGACTTGGGAAACACTATCTTCATATTTTTCTTCCAACACAAGGGCTAGGAAGAACCAATTACGGATTGAGTTTACCACTCAAAGAAAGCGACCCAAGCAAGGCATCTTAGAGTATGTGACCAAAGTCAAGGATGTGGCTGACCAATTGGCAAGCATAGGAGAAGAAATTGAAGAGGAGAAAATTGTGAGACAAGTGATCAATGGCATTAAGGCAGATGAAAATGGGAGAGCTTCACAACTGCTATGGACTTGTCAGATTCTAGATCTTACCACACTCATGGGGCAACTCTTTACCCATGAAGCCAAGCTCAACAAGAATGGAAATTCATCAAGAGGTAATAGCTCTTCTGCCCTATACATAGATAAAGGCAAGTTTAAAGAGAAAGGGAATAGCAAGAAGATTAAGGATGAAGGTACAACCTCTCAAGCCAACTATGTAGGGAGAGGTAGAAACTCAAGAGGTAGGGGTAGAGGAGGTAAGCAAGGTAGAGGGAGACCTTTCAAATCTTGCTCATGTAATATTTGTGGTTTGTCAAATCACACAACAGATGAGTGTTATAGGAACTTCAAGAATAAGAGAGGTAGAGGTTTCCAAAGAGGTGGATATACACAATCAAGAGGTATATTCAACCATCATCAAGGCTACAATAACAACTACAACCACAATTACAATAACAACTACCAAGGAGGCTACAAATCAAGGAAAGACTACAACAATTATACAAAGGAACAAGAGGATTCTCTTTTGATTATGAATATGACTTCAAAGCAAGCTATGAATGATGACCATCACTTCTACATTGACTCAGGATGGTCAAACCATGTGGCATGCAATGTAGCTCTTCTCCTTGACCTTGAGGAACCTAAGGGAAAACATTAGGTACAAAGAAGTGATGACACCAAGCATTGAGTGATTAAGGTAGGAAATGTTAAAACCTCTGATGGGAATAGAAATCTTTTGAGCAGGGTACTATATGTACCTACAATTACCAAAAATTTGATGAGTGTTGGACAAACTGTGGAAACAGGGTTGCAGATCAAGTTCAAATATGGATCATTTGTGGAGGATCCCAAACATGGATTCAAGAGAATTGCCAAAGGAGAAACGACAAGTAGATTATTTACTTTTGAACTTGAAGATACAAGGAATATTGCACTTTATAGTTACAAAGACCAAACATTGTGAGAGCTTGAAATTCGGCATAAGAGATTAGGACACATTGATGAGAAAACCTTAAAGCAAATTTGTAGAGATCAATGTGTGCTTGGGATACCCAAGGTATCCAAGCAACGCATGATCTGTACATGTGGTGCTTGTCACTTTGGAAAATCTCAGAGGTTACCCACATGCATGAGGATTACTTGGAGCTTGTCCATACAGATGTATCGGGACCAAGTAAGGATCCCTCAACTTCAGAATCAAGGTATTATGTATCTTTCATTGATGACTTCAGTAGGTGGACTATCTTATATTTTATGAAGCACAAAGATGAAGCATTCAATTGATTTAAGAAGTATCTTGCACTTGTTGAAAACCAAATAGGAAGAAGCTTAAAGAGACTAAGGTTAGATGGAGGAGGTGAGTACTTCTCAAATGAGTGTGATGCATTCTTGAAGGATAGAGGAATCAAGAGAGAAATTACAACAAGGTATACCCCTGAGCAAAATGGGGTGGTAGAGAGGAGAAATAGACTAATTGTTGAAATAGCTAGGTCAATGCTAAATGCGAAAAAACTACCTAATTATTTGTGGGCAGAAAGTGTATCTACTGCTACTTATCTTCTTAATAGGTTGCCATCAAAATCTCTTGATGGGATGACGCCATATGAAGCACGGCATGGTAGAACACCTTCACTTGATTATTGCAGGATCTTTGGATGTGTTGCTTATGTGCATATCCCTTCTTAAATCAGAGGTAAGCTAGACCCTAGGGCAGAGAAATGCATCTTCATAGGGTATGACTTGAATTAGAAAGGATACAGGTTTTACAATCCTTCCAACAAAGGATTTATGGTTAGTAGAGATGTTATCTGTGATGATAATTATTCTTGCTTTGAAAGTGAATGTAGGAAAGTAAAATTGCCTTATGACTTGGAAGAGGAATTTCCAAGCCTTACCAAGGAGGATCCAAACCAGATTGAAGATATCAACTCAGATGATGAGGACATCATCAACCTAGAAGAATTCAAGGCATGGAAGTCCAAAGGCAAAGTCAAGATGAAGAAGTTGGAGGATATAACTGAATCATCCAACCAATCAATCAGAAGATCACAAAGGGAGACCAAGAAGCCAATCAGATATGGGTATGACACTCCTTTAGTTACTAAGCATTGTATTTATCTTGCAAAAGATTTGTCACTTGAAGAGCCATCATCATATGAAGAGGCAAAGACCAAGACAGAAGGAATCTAGGGATGAAGAAATTGAAGCACTCAAGGAGAATGACACTTGGGAGCTAGTACCAAAGAAGGAGTCTATGAAGGTAATTGGTTCTAGGTGAATCTACAAGATCAAGAGAAATTCTGATGGATCAATAAGCAGGTACAAAGCTAGACTTGTAGCTAAGGTTTTTGCACATACCTAAGGAGTTGATTATGAAGAAACCTTCTCACCTGTGGCCAAAATGCCAACCATCAGGATATTGGTAAGTGTGGCTGCATCAAAGAATAGGAACATGTACCAATTGGATGTAAAAAATGCATTTCTAAATGGCTGGATTTCAAAGGAGGTGTACATGTCTCAACCTCTTGGCTGTGAGGACCCAAGTGAGGTAACATATGTGTGTAAACTGAACAAAGCTATTTATGGATTAAAGCAAGCACCTAGGGCATGGAACCATAGGTTGACTACATACCTTCAGGATCAAGGATTCATCATGAGTAAAGCAGATACTTATTTGTTTGTTAAGAGAAGTAATTTAGAGGTGATATATCTATGTGTGTATGTTGATTATATCATACTTATAGGTAATGATGCTAATGGCATCAAGCAGATAAAAAATCAAATGATGAAGGAGTTTGAAATCAGTGATCTTCGATCACTAAAGTATTTTCTTGGACTTGACTTAGTCTATACTAACTCTGGCATTTACATTACTCATAGAAAGTATGTACAGGATATGCTCAAGAAATTTCAGTTACAGGATCCCAAGGTAGCAAGCACTCCTATGGAGGTGAACCAAAAATTAAGTGCTCATGAAGGTGATGTGCTTGAAAATATTGCAGGATACCAAAGAATAGTGGGAAGCTTAAATTATGCTACATTGACAAGGATTGATATTGCTTATGGACTAATTATATTAAGTCAATTTATGCACAAACCTAGAGTACCTCATTTGGCAGCTACCAAGAGAATTTTGAAGTACCTTAAGGGCACTCAAAATCAAGGTTTATACTTTCCTTAGACGTCAGATTTGGATATCAAGATATACTCAGATGCAAATTGGGCAGGTTGCAAAGATGATAGAAGGAGTACCTCGGGTTATCTATCTTTTGCAAGTGATAAGCCTATATCATGCATAGTTAACCATTTTAAGTGACTCCACTTGGAATCGTTAGCTCTTTAAGGTATTTGGATATCTCCAAAAGGAATTTATTTAGTTCCTACTCTGCTGGAAGCACTAAGCTTAACAAGCAGCAGGTGTGTGAATCAAAATAGAAGGTTTTCATTGGATTGTGAAGTGGGAAGTAGTCTGTTTTGAATTAATCATTACTTGCATCATTTCCAAAGTACATAGGCATTTGTTTAGTGTCATTGAAAAGCTAAGAGGGCCAACTCAACTCTAAAGAGGAAGATGGCTGGTACAAAGCAGGCATTTGAAGTACCTACTCATCTCTTGGAGTGTCCATCCATCTTTCCCAACATTCATAATGTTGGAGATGCATTTGATGTCGTTCTATATGAGCAGGAAATTGATGCTTGATTTACTTATGCATTACTCAACTAGATATTCAATTTTTTATCTCATAGATGAGCAAGCTTATGTATTGTCCATGTGTCAAGCATTAGTAGGTAGTTACGTGCATCTTTGGCTACTTGAGTGGTACCCAACTACTTGGATTGTTTTATCCCGAAGGGGGATTCCTACCGCTACATTTACATGTTTTTTTGACTCACATTGAGTTGGTTGCTCTAACACGTGTTCCCAACAATGGTTTTTGCTTCATGCTTGGTAGTACATGCATATCTTGTTTGAGTAAGAAGCACCCTATTATGGTCACTTCTAGTTGTGAGGTTGAGTATAAGGCAACTTTCATAGTGACTATTGAGTGTGTGTGTGTGCCTTAGATGTCTTATGGTTGATTTGGGTGTTGGGAAGTCTTTTGCCACCACCATCTTCACTAACAGCTAAAGCACCTTGGCAATTGTGAAGAACCCTATGTTCCATGCGTGCACTAACGACATAGGGTGCACTATCATCATGTTAGGGAGAGCCTCTCTACTGGAGAGATCAGTTTGGAATATGTGTCCATATAGAAGAACATTGTAGACATTTTCACAAAGGCTCTACCAATGGAGAAGTTTGAAGCTTTTCATAAAGATTTGGGCTTACTTCCTTTTTTGGATTCATTCCACATAGCTTGGCACTTCCTTACACATGAGTGACAAATCATTCTTCAGTGTATCACTCCCAGGGGGGATTGGTTGATAGATTTAGGTAGTGATGTATATGAAAAAACTAGGACCATTGGGAACTTTTTCACTCTTTAGGAGGTTTTTCCCATGGCTTGTATATACTCCTATAACCCTAATGGGTCACTTATCTTTGTACATTCTCTTGGTAATACCTTCAGTATTCTTTGTTGCGCTTTAAGATACTACTTCTTCCTTGTGTTGTTTGTATGCTTCCGTAGACCTCAAACTCCAACACCACTTGCCAAACAAAAATGATGTAGACAATTCAAGAATCTTTCAAGAGATTTAGGGACAACATTAGTTCAGAGATGGGTATCATTACCAAACATTTGCAGCCCTAGCTAAGAAGGAGAATTGGGAATGTAAATGTCTTTGATGTTTGCATCATTCATAGCATCTTTGACTAAACAACCTAAAGCATCACTAGAAATTGAAAAAAGAAGGGGAGAAAGACGGCAACCCTCTCTAATGGATTTGCATATTTTAAAAGGTTCAATTAATTGGACATTAATGTACACTATGGAGAAAATCAAAGAGGGTGCTAACATATCTGATGCAAGTTCTTCCCAAACCATGGTCATGCAGGGATTGCAACACGAAACCTCATTGTATTCTATCATATGCCTTGTCAAAGTCGATTGTAAAGAAATACAAATCTTGGTTCAACTGAGATGCATAGTCAAACCCTTCCCAAAGCGAGATAATAGCATCCAAAATGAATCTATCTTTAACAAACCCTTTTTCTTTAGGAAGAATGAGTTGCTTCATCAAGGGGCTCAATCTCTTTCCAAGAGTGGTAATAGAAGTGATAGGTCTCCAATCATTCAAATACTATTTATTACCTTTTTTGTGGATGAGTCTCATAACTCAAATGTTTTTGTGGATAGGCAAAAGTGCCTTTCCTAGTAGTCTCATTCCAGATCAAGAGAGGATAGGGAGTGAGGAATTCCTTAATAGTCAAGAAAATTTCATTAAGAATCTTATAAATACTAGGGGATTTATAGGGTTTCAATCACAAATGGTTTCTTGAATCTCACGGACAATAAGGGAGAGGTCTAGAAAAGAGGTGAAGCTAAGAGAGATCATTTTTTTCTCTCCAACGCAAGGGTAGCCCTCACTCTCTAGATGTCCTTCCCACGCTTGGGAGAATTAGAGAAAACATGAGTAAAGAAGCATAAAGCCTCCGATAAATTCTCTTCCATGTTGATAGCAATCCCACCAAATCCTCTTTTTTAATAAGGGGATATAGTCATACACATTCATTTTTTAATAAAGAATACATCCACTTATTAGATCTATCAAATTCGCATCCACATCAAACCAATGAAATAGCTTACCACTTTTCTTCTTAGACTTGAGGTTGAGATTTTTACCTTGATTGGGAGTGTTTCCATACTTGGTGGGATTCTACCTAAAGGTTCCTCTATCATAGGGGAATCTCATCTTATTGAGCTCTCCTTCTTTGAATTCAAGATTTGCACCTAACAAGGTCGTCGGATTCTCTTCTCCCTTTTACTTTTGGAGATTTCACTTTTCTACTATTACAAGAGATAGTTTTTATGACATCTCGCATTGAGAGTACAAAAGAAGTCATTACATAAGTGGTTTCAATCAAGCACTAGGCTTGGCAAAATGCACCAACAATATAACCCATCAACATTGAATCTAACTTGTAATCTGTGGTCAACCATTTGTATAATAGAAACCATATTCTTTGTTATATTTTGAACATGCAGCACATCAGCAAGATGTTTTACCTTCCCATCCTCCATAGACACTGCTATGTTTCTTGTATGCTCGATAGGATGTGGTGTGTCATCACCTATTTCAAAACAGCCAGGAGCTGGAAACTTTTGCAAACTACTAAACCATTTTGCATGATTGGTCATGTGATTTGAAGCACCGAAATCAACATACCAGACATTACTATTCGATTTTGAAACATCAGCAAATATTGTATTCATCATATGATGTTGAACCATGAACAGCTTCTCAAAATCATCTGCACTTATGGATGCATAGTTGTTTTGCTACCTTCTATTATTATGATTTCTTCAACCTGCAATCACGTTCAAAATGTCCAGGCTTACCATAATTCCAACATCATTAACTATCATTACTTGAGTCATTTCTTGGAAATTTTTGCGGCCTCTTTGGATACCCTTGCCTCAAAACTATCCTCTACCTCCTGCATGATTCTGATGTTGACCTTGGTCTTGGTTACTATTTCCTCTTCCACTTTCAAAAGCTCTACCTCTTCCTCTCACAGAGTAGAATACCTTCTTAGAACTATATTTTCCTGTCCTCACCAAGATTCTTTTCTTCAATAATCAACATGGATTCCAGATTAGTAGAATTCAGAATATTTTCCCTGGTCTGTATAGAAGTTCTGAACTACTTATATGTAGCTCCTAAACCACGAAGGCACACTTCCATCTTATCATCATCATCTACATTCATGCCAGTAGATGCAAGTGACTCACATATGCTTTTGAGTTTCAGGGTGTAGTTAGTTATCGACATGCCCCTTTTCTCCAATGTATGTAGGTTGTTCTTGAGTTGAAATTTCCATGCCTTTGTATTGGTCTCATACAATGTGAACAAATTGTTCCAAGCCTCTTTCATAGTCTTGGCATTCTGTATGTGCCCAATCATGCTATCCTATATGTTACTAGATAGCCAATACATTACCTTTCATGCTCCTTTATTCCATTCTTCATACACTCTTACCTTGTCTACAGTTTGATTCCTCTCTCGTAACTCCAGAGTTTTTTCGTTCTCTCCTTTCATGTACTTCGAGTAGCCTTTTCCCATCACGAAATTTGTCATGTTGAATCTCCAAGAATGGAAGTTGTTCTTGTCCAGCTTATCGCTCATAAGATGACTCATTCCATCTCTATTTGCCATTTTTTCAGCAATTCACAACACTGCAAAATAGCAATTCACAACCAAGATTTGAACTTACAGGCCTCACATCTATATGGATTTTTTTTGCTCTCGAGAAAAAAAGTAGTATAGAATGAGTTATAGAAGAAACTATGGAAGGAAAACACGAGCATGAGAAAGAAACCCTAAAGACTTAGGGTTTCCATGTAAATTTAGGGTTTCTCTACGAAAATGAGGAGCTCTGATAGTGGTTTAGTTTCCCCATCCTATACACATTTCCACTAAGCCCGTTAAGCCTACTATTATGACTTCCTTTCCTCTTGCCTCACCCCTCCCTAGGGGAGGAACATGTCCCTATAGGATGCCCTTATCAATGGTTACTCATAGAATACACAACTGTTGGAGTTAGACGTCTACAAAAGCACGCGAACAGCACAAGGAAGAAGAAGAAGCTTGGAGCACAAACACACAATACTTAATGTATTACTAGAGAATGTACAAAGATAAATAGCCCATTAGGGCAAAAGGCGTATATACAAGCCGGGGGAAAAAAACCTCCTAAAGAGGGAAAAAAGTGCCTCGGTAGTCCTAGTGTGTTCACACACATCACTACCTAAGTATATCAACAAATCCCCCCTGGGAGTGATGCGGTGAACAAGGAGCTGGCACTCATATATAAAGAAGTGCCCAGCTATGTGGAAATCACTCCACAAAAGGAAGTAAGCCTAAAGCTTTGCGGAAAGCTTCAAACTTCTCCCTAGACAGAGCCTTCGTGAAAAGGTCTGCAATGTTCTCCTGCGTGGGCACATATGCCAAGCTGATCTCCCCAGCACAGAACCTCTCCTTGACATAGTGATAATGCACCTCAATGTGCTTACTGCGAGCATGGAACACATGGTTCCTCGCAACTGCCAATGCGCTCTGACTGTCAGTGAAGATGGTGGTGGCAGAAGACTGGCCAATACCCAAATCATCCATAAGGCGTCTGAGCCACACACACTCAGCAGTCGTTGTGAAAGCTACCCTATACTCAGCCTCACAACTGGAAGTGGCCATAGTAGGCTGCTTCTTGCTCAACCAAGATATACATGAGCTACCAAGCATGAAGCAAAAACCACTGGTGGACACACGAGTGTCATAGCAACCAGCCCAATCTGAGTCAGAAAAAGCATGAAAATCTAGCGATAGTGATCCCCCCTTGGGATAAAACAACCCAAGTAGCCGAGTACCACTCAAGTAGCAAAAGATGCGCTTAACCGCCTTCCAATGCGTGACTCCTGGGCAATGCATAAACCTGCTCATCTGTGAGACAGCAAACTGAATATCTGGCTGAGTAATGCATAAGTAAATTAAGCATACAAGAGCCTGCTGATAGAGAAGAGCATCAAATGCATCTCCAGCATCAAATGCATCTCCAGCATCATGAAGACTCAATCGTAAACCTGTCTCCATAGGAGTGGCAATAGGCTTACAGTCTTCAAGGCCAAAACGTTGCAGTAATGTGTCAATATATTTTGTTTGACACAAAGCCATTCCACCATCAACTTGCATAAACTGAATGCCCAAATAGTGATGCAAATGCCCCAAATCAGACATCTCAAATGAGACATGCAAATCAGCCTTGAAATCAACAATATGCTTCTCAATAGGACCAGTGAGTAGCATGTCATCAACATAGACAACAATGATCAGAAGCACATCATTAGCATGCTTAACATATAAGGTGCTTTCAGTTGGACTGTTCTCAAAACCATGTGCAACCAGATAGGCATGTATCTTCTCATACCAAGCACATGGTGCTTGCTTTAAACCATATAATGCCTTCTTTAACCTGCACACCTGGTTTTCATGCCCTTTTTGCACAAAGCCACGCGGCTGAAAAACATACACTTCTTCATGCAAGTCACCATTCAAAAATGCTGTTTTAATGTCCAACTGATGTACATTCCAACCATGATGGGCTGCAAGTGCAGAAATGCTCCGAACAGTAGTCATACGGCATGTAGGTGCAAAGGTCTCATCAAAATCAATGCCTCTTTCCTGCGCATAACCCTTTGCAAGAAGCCTAGCCTTATACCTGTCAATTGTACCATTAGGTTTAGGCTTCAGCTTGTATACCCACTTAGTGCCAATGGCCTTCTTGCCAGGAGGCAAGTCACATAAAGACCATGTACCATTCTTCATTATAGCATCATATTCAGATTGCATAGCAGCCATCCAATTTCTGAATTCTGTGCTTCATCAAAAGAAACAGGCTCATTCTCATCACAGAGACTAGATGCAGCCATAGCATAGCAATCTGATGCAAAGGAGGCACTATGAGAGCCTGAACGAGTATGATATGACAAAGGTGCATCTAATTTGTTGTAACACAAAGTTTGCACCAGCCATTTTGGCATAGTTTTTGCCTACTCAATATCAACTCTCTCATCAACAACTGCATCATGTAAATCTGCATCAGAAATAGAATAATTTTCATCATCATATGAAACCTGCAAAGGCTAAGAAGTTTCCTCATTAGGACCAGCACTAGACTGTCTACCTCTAAAAAGAGGCATCAAAGTATCATACATGTCTTTGGAGCTAACAGATGTCTCCTTAGTACATGAAATCAATGGTTGAATAACATCTTCCACAAAGACAACATCACGGCTAACCAGAATGCGTTTATTCTGTGGATGATATAGACGATAGCCTTTACTTTCAGAACTGTACCCAACAAAAATACATTTTACTGCCTTGTCATCCAATTTTCTACGATGTTGTTCAGGCACTAATGCATATGCTAAACAACCAAAAACATGCGGATGAGCAACAGATGGCTTGCGGTCATGCCAAGCCTCATATGGAGTGATAGACTGCAGTGCTTTAGTGGGACACCTGTTCAGTACATATGTTGCACACATGACAACCTCAAGCCAGAAACTATGTGGTAAAGCCTGACTCTTGACCATGCACCTCGCCATCTCCATGAGTGACCTGTTCTTTTGTTCAGCAACTCCATTCTGTTGAGGTGTATACGGCACTGTACACTAGTGTTTTATCCCATGTTCAGCCAGAAATGCATTAAAATCAGAAGACATATATTCCCCCCCTCGATCAGAACAGAGGGTGCCCATTTTACATGCTGACAGATTTTCAGCCAAAACCAAAAACTGTTTAAAGCACATGAACACTTCGGACTTTTCTTTGAGTGGATATACCCATGCATGCCTGGAGAAATCATCAATGAAAGTCACGAAGTAAAGGTAATTCCCAAAAGAGGGTGTCTGCATAAGACCACAGACATCACTATGTACAAGCTGCAATTTCTGCGTAGCCCAAACTGAACCATCTTTTGGAAAGGAGGAACGCTGCATTTTGCCCAAAATAGAGTCTTCACATACATGTTTTCCAGGTGCCTCAAGCTTGGGCAAATAAGACACCATATGAGATTTCTATGGGTATAGCAAACTAGCAAAATTCAGATGACCAAAGCGTGAATGCCAAAGCTTTGCATCTGACATAGCCTGAGAATCATGAGTTGCACATGCCGAATCATTCACAGATCTTTCATAGTCTATGAGCTTATACAGCCCACGACATAAAATGCCAGAAGCAATAATCACATTGCCATTTGATAGATCATGAATTGTACACTTGTCATCAACAAATTTCACAACCAAGCCAATCTTGGCTAATGCAGAAACTAATAAAAGATTCTTCTTGATCCCTGGCACAAATAAAGCATCTGACAAGGTGAAAGAACTACCATCAACAGTAGTCAGAATGATCTTACCAACTCCCATAACAGGATAAGAGGAGTTGTTGGCGCATGTGACAGTATTCCCTGTAGGGGCAGGCTCGAGTGAAGAGAAGAAACTGCACTGTGAGGTAATATGTTTGGTCACCCCACTGTCAAAGTACCAAACATCTGAGTCCACTGGAGACATGCACTACTCATGAGAAGATGAGTCAAAACTGCAAACAGTACTAAACGCCCATTCTTCTTCCTGCACAAGATTAGCAGACTCTGTTTTGGGTGTAGAGGCTTCTGCAATAACCATTCCAGACTCCTTTTTCTTTGCCTCTTTTGCAGCCAATTTTGGATAGTTCTTTATGATATTATCATTCCCTTTATAGTACTTGCAAAACAGTTTTTGATTTTCTGATTTCTTCTCATCTTTATCCTGGTTCTTTGAATGTGCAGCATTTGCAGATTTCTGCTTACTAGTAGAAGAGCTCCATTTTCCTTTGCCCTTCTGACTAGCCAGGAAAGCTTGATCTGCAACATGCATAATGGACCTGTTCTGCCTGGACTGATCTTCCTACAACAGAACAAAGACTAACTCCTCAAATGATAAGGCATTCGGATTGCCTTTCATCATCAACCGAAGAGTAGAAGCAAAACTCTGATATGAATGAGGAAGACCATTCAGAACGGTCTACACAAGTGAGCTATTTGGTATAACCTCATCAACAGAAATCAACTGTTCCTTCAAATCTTTGATCTTTGTTAGGAAATTGTCCATAGAATCACCTTCATTCATGTGCTCACTCTCCTGTTGATATATTTAGGTAGTGATGTGTGTGAACACACTAGGACCGTCGGGGTAGTTTTTTCCCTCTTTAGGAGGTTTTTTTCCCTCGGCTTGTATATACGCCTATTGCCCTAATGGGCTACTTATCTTTTTACATTCTCTAGTAATACACTCACTATTGTGTGTTTGTGCTCCAAGCTTCTTCTTCTTCCTTGCGCTGTTCGCGTGCTTTCGTAGACATCTATCTCCAATAATTGGTATCAGAGGAGGTCATCGCTTCATCTAGGGTGCCGTCGACACTCCTCCGTTTGTAGTCTCAGAATCGCATGAATTTTGGTGAGCATACTCAACGTGTTTCCGAGATCAAAACGGCTTCACTTTGTGGTGCCGAAATCACGATCTAAGCTCGTTTCGGCCTCCGAACGCATTATCGCAGTGCTTGTGCAGGCTATTTGGTCTTTTTGTGCCAAAGGTATATACCAGTTTCTGTTCGCGAGTTTAAGCGTCTCAAATTCTGCTACAGGTCTAGCAGAACTCATCTGGGCAGTTGTGTTCAACTTTTTGAGATACAGTCAATTTTCTGCATCAACGTATTTTAGTCACCGGCCATGGCTGAAAGCAGTGATGTATTCCGTATGTTGGCTGTTTAGGATAAGTTGGATGGTACCAACTACCCATTATGGGCTTATATGATGTGACATCTATTGGTTGCAAAAGGACTATGGAACATTGTGCAGGGTGTTGAAAGACATCTTGTTACACCTACAACTACAGGCACTGCAAATACAGGTGCTGAAGCTGATGAAGATGGTGTCGAAGATGATATTCTGCAGATTCCTATTCGTGCCGCTCTTTCTGTTGCACCTACTGCAGAGCAAATTCGTTGGGATGGCAGAGATGCCCAGGCACATGCATTGATAGCTTTGTCTATCAAACGTGCCATTATTTCTCATATTCGCTCTTGTAGAACAGCTAGGGATGCTTGGGATACACTAACCACATTGTACAAAGCTAAGAATGAGGCTCGTGTTGCTTACCTTCGAAAACAGTTGGAGAGTGAGCACATGGATGAAGGTGATTCTATGGACAGTTTCCTAACAAAGATCAAAGATTTGAAGGACCAGTTGATTTCTACTGATGAGGTTATACCAGATAGCTCACTTGTGTAGACCGTTCTCAATGGTCTTCCTTATTCATATCAGAGTTTTGCTTCTACTCTTCGGTTGATGATGAAAGGCAATCCGAATGCCTTATCATTTGAGGAGTTAGTCTTTGTTCTATTCCAGGAAGATCACTCCAGGCAGAACAGGTCCATTATGCCTGTTGCAAATCAAGCTTTCTTGGCTAGTCAGAAGGGCAAAGGAAAATGGAGCTCTTCTACTAGTAAGCAAAAATCTGCAAATGCTGCACATTCGAAGAACCAAGATAAAGATGAGAAGAAATCAGAA